>QZML01000612.1:461606-521956 GCA_016801275.1 Hystrix brachyura
GGGGAAAAAAAAAAAAAAAAAAAAAAAAAGAAAAGCTTTTACTTTCCAAAAGAATACGCTGCAAACTACATGTACTGAACGCGTTCTTTTGCATTTTTTTGCTATTTGCTCAGCTACCTGCGGGATAATTCAGTGAAAGACGTTTCCGACCTGCAGTTAGTTGGGTGTTGTGGGCAACATGTGCTTAGTACATGAAATATTGCACTTGGGAGAGAACGGTTCTGGAGACTGCCAGGGGCCGGAACCTCCCCGAGTGGCTGGGAAAGGAAGAGTAGGTAACAACAGGCGGAAGGGACCAGGGCTGCGGAGGACCCCAAACCTCTGAGAAAGGGATCGCGGAACCCCCAATATTGGAACAGCTGTTGGGAGGGATACTGCACATTGTTAGGTGGTAATTGTTAGGTGATAATTTTTTTTTTCCAACTTCACACTGTTTCTTAGCTTTAGCTTTTCCTCGCTTTCCCTCCTTCTCATGGGAAGAGCTAATATACACGAAGCACTGAGCCCGGGCTCAAAGAATTGTTAGCCACTAAATACACGAGATGTGATCAAAAAATATGGTGAATGTTTAAATTTAAACATTTTACCACAGTAAAAGACACATTGCCACGAATACCCCTGGAAATGCCCCACTAGCTCTGAATTTGCTTATCCCATCCTTCTTACTACTTTTTTTTTTTTTTTTTTTTTTTTTTTTTTTTTTTTTGGGTTTTTTTTCTTGTGCTTGCAGGCACTCTAACTACTGAGCTAAATCCCCAGCCCCCGTTCTTGCCACTTTCCGAAGTAGTTCTGGAAGTCTCTCTTCACGAGTGTCTTTAGTTGCGCTGAATCGATTTGCATGTTTTCCTCTCACGTCATTTTGACTTTAGGGAAGAGCCAGAAGTCACACTGTGCCAGATTAGGTGATTAAAGTGGGTGAGGACACAGCATCATGTTTTTACAAGCTGCCTTTATGGTGGATGACCCTTGGCAGCTACATTCACCCTATTTTTGACCACACTCAGTAAAGACACTATCGTACTATATACGACTATTGCGTATCTCTGTATTTCTCTTTCTAAATTTAAATATAACATTACTGATTTTGTTTTTTATGTCTCCTTCAGTGTTCTTTCTTTCTTTCTTTCTTTCTTTCTTTCTTTCTTTCGATACAGGGTCTGGCTACATAGTCCAACCTGGCCTCGAACTTGCTTTGCTCCTCCTGCCTCAGCCTCCTGAGTGTGAGGTGACAGGCTCACACCGCCACACCCGGCCTTCAGTGCTGTTTCTTCCTGGCAGAGGGCTCCTCCGTGTCTGACTCTGTCTCCTTCCCCAGTGTTATAATTCACTGCAAAACAGGCACCAGCGTCGAGCTTGATAATAACCTGGCACGCTTTCCGGGGCCGCTTCCAGATCGCTGTTGTTCGGCCCTCACCTTTGCAGCTGGCTGGCCCCAGGTGACGTGGGGGGTTCCGAACATCCCGGGGTCTCGAGGCCGCTTATGAAGCCTCAGGCAAGCGGCTAAGAAGACACTCATCTAAAAGAAGAAGGCACACAAAGGACATATTCATTTCCACCTGTTTCATTGTATAGATCCGAACATCCTGTATACCTTAAATATATACGCTAAAAAATAAATTAAAAGCTTTACAAAAAGAAAACAAGATAAAGTAAGCCCTGTCTGCCTTGGGGGTGGGGCGTTTGTTAATGCACATTTGGGGTGGTAGAATCTGTACCCTGCAGGAGGAGCTTTCTTGGAAGCTGGTAGTCCTTGTCTCAAGCAGGCCACGAAGACCCTCAGAGGCGCGTTGCTGGAACGGCACACACTGGAGAAGGGCGCAGTCCCAAGTGCAAACCGAAAAGGGCCAGCTCGTGGGCTGCTGCACTCACCAGGCAGCGTCAGTAAGCTGTTGATTGGATGAGGTTTCCCTGAGTCCCTCTTGGATCCACATTTTCGCCAAATCTATTCAAGAAGATTAAAATGTCACCAAGTGAGGTAAACGGGCCTTCTGTTTATAAAATGTGCCACAAGTGACCTCATAATGGGACCTAGAACAAAGGAGTGAGGAGGAGGAGTCTGATGCTCTGACAGCCTCTGGCGGGGTGTGTTGGTCCACGGTCAGTACAGGGAAGGCCGGACCTGTTCTCATTTTCTGTGTAGCGCTTACCGTTAGCAGCATTTTTCTTGCTGACTTATCGATTTACTTCCTCCCACCTCTAGAATGTGAGCACTGGTGGGGCAGGTACTTTGTCCTCAAGTTTATTCATACACCTGGGTTTACTTTGATTCTTAAATTGCTAAGCAAGCTTTTCATATTTTTTCAAACTCGCAGTGATCAGATCAGTCAGCGTGAAAATTCAAGTTCACTTGGCAGTTACATTGCCCTCTTTCTCTCTCTCTCTCTCTCTCTCTGATGGTACTGGGGATTAAACCCAAGGCTTTTGCACTGAGCTTACCCAGACTTACTGTTTTATTTTGAAAGAGGCTCTAAAACAGCTAAATTGCTGTTTCTTAGGCTTTGTTCCAACTTGTGATTCTCCTGCCTCAGCCTCCCAGAGTCCCGGTATAAAAGCCATACACCACCACGTGTGGCTGACAGTTATATTTCTTACTGTAAGCTTTTGTGTTAATGGGTTCTCTCCCAGGGTGAAGTGCTTGTGCGCAGTTGTTGGCTCACAGATGGCGGCTTCTAGGCCAAATGTAGCTCACAGACCATGTACAACAGTGCCAGAAAAATAACTGCCAACATTTCAAAATTGAGAGAGTGAATATTTTTAAAAAATGTGTTTGAGGCCGCTCCTGACATAGCAGAAGCCCTGGCCCTTCTGATCCCCTGCATTTGCAGCTTCTGTGGGCTGCAGCTTGCCTGCAGGCCATTTGGCCCTCTGAAGCATCTGTACTTGTGACCCGACATTTATATTAGTGTCTTGAATGCACTGATCTTCATGAGGAAGCCGAGTCATTCTCTTTTCCTTTGAAAACCTGGTAAATAATCCACCAATGTGTAATTCCCTATAAACTGAGAAAATAAAGAAGATAAGTGAAAGATACAACACGATCACCAATACATTCGAATACTTTTATTTCCTTTGTGATAACAAGGAAAGAAGAGGTTCCCAGGCTTCCAAAATGGGTGGAGACCTAGCTTTGAACATCTCCACAATTCCGTAAGAACGAATGCCAAGGAATTGGCGTCAGGGTTAATTAACTTTAAATGCACAATACCAGTCATATCAAAGGGATTTCACACTGGTTTTCTTTGTATGTTCATATTCTTGTATTTGAATTATAGATGGACAGATCACATACTGGAATGTCACACGTCTTTCTTTTTTCTTAGAGCAGCTCGAATTGCTCCTTTCAAGTAATTATTTGAAAAGTGGTTATTTCCATTTTGGAAGAGCAGGAGCGATATGAAATAACTTCCAACTCTAGTTGTATATACAGTCCTTGCATATTCCCTATATCATCTTTTGACTTTTGGAATGTCAACTCTGACTCTTTAATAAGGAATTTGACATTTACAAAACCTATCATAAATGAAAATGAAAAGGCTACTTTTGTTCAGTAGTAGAAGTAATAAAAATGTCACATAATCTATCCTAAGGAAAGCCACCGATAATACCTTGAGGAAAACTACTGACTCATCGAGTACATGCCCAACTCATCCTTCCTGATCAGAAGGCTGCATGAAAATAAATAAGGGAAAACGTCTATGCAAAAAGCTACTGCACTGCAAATGCGATAGGTGGGACCCAACTCCTTTCAGTAGCTTGAGTTAAAAAACAAATGAGTTAAAAAACAAATGGTGTAACAAACTGACCTAGAATTTGACTGCAAATGCGATAGGTGGGACCCAACTACTTTCAGTAGCTTGAGTTAAAAAACAAATGGTGTAACAAACTGACCTAGAATTTGACTGACCTAGAATTTGATGTTGGCTTGTTGGCTGGAAACTCCAGCTGTCATCTTTGTTTTATTATGCTTAAGAAAAGACAGACAGAGAGAGAGAGAGAGCGCACGAATAAGCCCGGACTTCCAGGTGATTATTACATACTTCATGCCAGCATCAAAGCAGCCCCTTTCGTTTGACAAAAGTTATCCCAGATTTTACAGATGAACTTCAAGTTTCAAGTATGAACACTGGGTGTGGTGGTTAATTTTAATTCCATCAATTTGATTGGCTTTGGGATCCACTTGGGGGACTGGTGAAGCACACGCCTGGGTGAGTCTGGGTGGGTCATGGAGCCGTGGTCTTGGGGTCTATTCCAGGTCCTTCTCCCCTTCCCCTTCGGTGCTGCTCCCCTGTGTACTTCCAGGCTGCCATGAGCTGTGTTCTACCACTCCTTCTGCCATGATATTCCTGCCTTGGAGCCAGACCGCCATGGACTGAACATTCTGAAACTGTGAGTGATAGTAATCCTGTCCTTTAGGTGGTGGATGTGAGATATTGTGTCTCAGGGATGGGAAAACTGACAACCTCGTTGGGCTTTTGGTAACAGATGAGCAAAGTGCAGATAATCACTTGTCAGCAGGGTTGAGGGGAAGAACAATTAAGTAACAAAGGTCAGGGAAGAATTTTCACTTCCTAAGAGTGGTAAACCATTTTAAAGAACCCTTTCCCCCACTTCTTACCCTGTTGATTCTAAAGGAGATAAAAGAAGCCCTATAGTGGATTGTGGTCCTCTTTGTAGCCAAATGTAAAGCTGCTAGATTTCCTCCGGTGGCTAAAACCCAGAGAAGAATGAGAGCAACTAGTACTCTTTTTTTTGGGGGGGGGTGCTGGGGATTGAACTTGGGCCCTTGTGCTTGCAAGGCAGGCACTTTAACCACTGAGCTAAATACAACCAGTACTCTTAAAGGAAGTATATCATAGATCCAGAATATACTTCCTGAAGCAACATGGTTCTTCCCAAGACACTGGTTTTTCTAAAATATATTTTTAGATAATTTTTTTTTGAGACAGTCCTTCCCAGTCTGGCTTCAAACTCTGGATCATCCTGCCTCAGGCTCCTGGGTGGCTGGAGTTGCAGGTGTGTGCCATTGAGCTCACCTCTGCATAACCTTTTAGTCTTCAGAAAGACTGACTTAAATGTATGACTATTAGGTAGTAATAGAGGGTTTTTCATATTTAAAAATTGGCTATGTATGTCTATTACTTTCAGTCTAAATTTTGGGCCATTTCCAGAGGATTTTGAATTAAAATTTATCATCTCTCTAGCAAAAACTACATAAGTATATAGGTAAAGTCACTAAGATTTTTTTTAAGTTAGAAGAAATTTTTTAAAAATGAAATTAAGATTTTGAATTTTGACCTTTGTGGAAAATACTTTTTCTATTTATGAGGTGATTAACACCATAGTATCAGCAGCTATCCTTAGCAGCGAGATCTCAGTGTCTAACAGCTTCTCCAGAAAAAAGAACCAGGGCTGAAGTAGAAAATATGCAAGATGACCTCGGGGTGTTCTGTAGCACCAGAAAGTGGGGGTGTGCTCAGTACAGGAAGAGTCCAGCAAAGGGACTAAACAGCCAGCTGGAAAAGCCCCTAAAGGCCAACCTGGGACAATTTGAGCAATCAAATATAGCACTATTGTATAATAACCTGAAGTATAATATAACAATGTATGAGTCCTTACTAATAAAATAAATGATCGAATAAATGTACAATAAATCAGTGATCGACTAAATGACTGAAAAGATAAATCTTTCATGCATAATAAATCCAAATAACTTGTGTAGATACACTGCCTTTGTTGCGGTTTGGGTCTTAAATGTCCCCCAAAAGCTCATGTGTGGAACCTTGGTCCCAGCTGATGGCACTACTGGGAGATAGTGGAAATGTTAGGGGTGGGATATAGTTGGATTAAGTAGGTTATTGGGGGCTCTCCTTGAAGGAGATACTGGGACCCCATCTCCTTCCTGTCTCTGCTTCCCTGCTGCACGGAGGGCATAACCTTCTGGGTCAGATTCTCTGGCAACCTTAATGTTTTACTCACTGGGCCAGCCATGGACTGAAACCCTTGAAACTGTGAGCCAAAAGAAATCTTTCTTAAAATCAACGACATCAAGTATTTTGTCACAGAAGCAGAAACCTGAGTAATGCAGTGTGAAGGGGTAACTTGCCACTCCTTTAGGGCTGGCTGCACACAGTGTCTTTCTTACAGAGAATACAGTATGGGAAGCGAGTATGAGAGGGACAAGAGTCAAGTTACAGTGGAAAAACACTGTCTTGGGCAGATGACCGAGGTCAACAACCCCAGTGGTAAGTCACGCTGATAACAGGGACCTGGAGGTGGCGTGATGCCACCACAGGACACTCTACCACTATGACCTTTGTCCCTGAGACGCACAGCCCTGGCCCAGCCATGGGAACGCCAGACAAACCCTAATGGTGGGACGTCCTGTGAAACCCCCAGCAGTGGCTGTCAAACAGAAAGTCTGAAAACTGCCACCGCTAAGAGGGGCCTGAGGAGACGAGATGACGGAATGGACAGGACGCTGGAGCAGAAGAAGGACATCAGGTGAAAACCAAGGACATCTGAGGCGAGGATGGATGTCACTTAATAATGTATCAGTATTGGTTCATTAATTGTAACAAATGTGCCTGATGAATGCAAGATAAGTGGCTGTGAGGTTCTGTGGGGACTCTGTACTATCTTCGCAATATTTTCTGTAAGTCTAAAGTTAAAGTGATTTAACCCTCTTTCTAGCATTAATATTTCATTTTAAGCTCTAAATCAGTAATTTGACTCTGTATACATTCCATCTCTGTGGTGACATTTTTCATCAAGCAAAGATTTAATGGCTGGGAAACCAAAGTTGTTGAGGAAGAAGAAATACAGATAGTTGAAAAATAAGTTTTAACAAAAACAATGTACTGACTGACCTTTAAAAATACTCCAAAAGTTAAAGGATAAAATCAGCAAAATGACTGGCTGTAGGCCCAGGGTCTGTCACGAGAGGTCAGCAAGCCAGAGCAGACCTCAAGCCCCACCTGAGGGGATGCGACTGATACACCGAGAGCTCTTGTGGTACTGCATTTACATTTCCACGTTCTATCACATTGCGTCATCGCCACAGAAATATGTGGAAAGCTTTTGGGTATCTTCCCAAAAGAGTTAAAGACATCACATTGCAGTGATCCATACAGATACCACATTTATAGTGGCACAATTCACAATAGCTAACTCTTGGAGGTGGCCATAAACAGATGAATGGATAAAGAAAATGTGGTATTTCCATACAATGGAGTACTACTCTGCCACAAGGAAGAATAAATTTCAGTTCATTTGTAGGAAAATAGATGCACCTTGGGACCATAATGTTAAGTGAAATAAATCAGATGCATAAGCACGTGGCTTTTCTTACATGAGAAACCTGAAATATAAATAAAGAGCAAAATAAAAGATAGGTAACAGGAAACAGGGAAATAGATCTTTTGTAAAAGGGAAGGGAACTAAGAGATGGAAGGAGCGGGGTAGAAAGGGAGGGGAAGGGGATGAAAAAGAATTAAGATGTGTTATGTACAGGTACCTACTCCTCACGAGGAACAGAATCACTACATACTGCAGACATGTACTAATAAAAATAAAATTTAAAAAACTTACAACAACAACAAAAAGAAATGCATTGAAATCAAGCTTTCCTTTCGTTTCTCAGAGTCGTTTCTCCTACCTTGTTAACTTTTCGGTGATTCTCTTTCTTTAATGGTCACACAGAACCTCCAGGGCAGCCGCAGAACACGTGTGTGTGGAATCGCCAGCACGCTGTTAGGGCGGATAATGGAGCAGCCGTAGCCTCCGGGGTTAACAGTTTTTGACAGAGTCTTTTTGTCAGACAGAAAGCGCTGGCAACATAAATCTGGGGACATTCAAGTAAAACTCCGTTTTCTAGTATTTGCCCCTACAGGACAGCCCTTGATTTATATTTCTCTGTAGCCCCAGTGCCGGTCACAGGGCTGGGCACTCAATGAATATTTGCTGAATGAATGAACGAAGGAAGAATGGAATGATGTATGGGGTTTTGCCCAGGGGAGAGGAGGGAACGGTAATGGGAGGGAAAGTGGGAAGCTGTAATGAGAAACACACTTCGGGGAAGCATAAGGATCTGGGGACTAGATGGGCTGTGGCATTTCCATGTGATTTACTTATAGAATTTACTAGGATTTGGATCTGAAATGTCTCCTAAAGGCCCAAGGGTTGGTCCCAGACAGGCAGAGCGGCATATGCATGTACCCCAGTACTCTGGGAGGCTGGGGCAGGAGAGTCACAAGTTCAAGTCTCACTTCAGCAACCTCATGAGACCCTGTCTCGAAATAAAAAAATCACAAGGGCTGGGGGTACAGCTCAGGGCAAAACCCTGGGTTCGATCCCCAGCAATGAGAGAGAGAGAGAGAGAGAGAGAGAGAGAGAGAGAGAGAGAGAGAGGGTTGGTTTCTAGCTCGTGGCCCTGTGGGGAGGTGGGATAACCTGAAGCTGATGGGGCCCAGCCAGAGGAAGTAAGGTCATGGGGAGGGTCCTATGGGAAGGGAATATCTTGTCTCCAGCCCCAGGTCTTCTCTCTTTCTGTCTTTCTCTCTCTCTCATTTCCTGCCCATAAGAGACTGAGCAGTAACCCCCGACCACGATGTTCTGTCCACCACAGGCCTGAAAGCGATGGAGACAGCTGAGCACGGAATGAAACATCTGAAACCACGAGCCAACACAGATCTGTCCTCCTTATAAGTTATTTCCATAAACAGCACGATAGTATCTTCAGATAAGCCAGCTTGGTATATGTGCTCTGAAGTTAGCGCAGATAAACCAGCTTGGCTGAGCCACTTTTACCTGATTGCTGTATGAGCTTGGTTGGACCCCGCTCTCAGGGAGGAACTGGTCTCGCTACCTTCTGGCACCAGGCCTCCGCCGAGAAGTCTCCCGTGAACTGTTTTCTGTGAAATCAGAGTCTGTCTGCCTCTTCTCTGGTCTCACACAACTTGAGGCTGGTTCTCATACACTGGGATGGGGCTTTTCCAGAACAAGGAGGGTTGGTGGGTTGTACAGTAAGTCATACCTCACTTTTTGAAAATGACACCTATGTGTCACCAGTCTAAAAATATTGTCCTTGGGCTGTTGAAGAAAAGAACCCACAGTTGGATAAAGTGTCATCTGAGCTGGCATGAGGCGGTTTACATTCTTATGGTAGCAGAATATGCTCGTGTTCTTCGAGGACACAGGTGACAATGAGAGATGGCACCGCATGCTGGTTATTGAGTCTGAAGCAAAAGTGAGTATGTGTCAGAGATTAAAACTGAGTTTGTGTTAGGTAGCAAATTAGGTTCTTGGACTTGGTTAAACAGCAAAGAGTCTGCAGGAAATCATCTACAGTGTGATTGCAACTGTGGAATGATGTACGGGGTTTTGCCCAGGGGAGAGGAGGGAACGGTATAGTCCCTTCCACACTACAGACAACCCCAGGCAAACCAGCTTATGTCAAGAGCCTCGGTTAGCCCAGGAAACAAAAGACCACGACTTGCATGGCTTTAGACAGGCTGAATCCTGGTCTTGGTCCACCTCTTGGGTTTGATTTCTTCACTGTTACCTTCATTCTCGGGCGTCATGTCGTGTGTTTGTTGCTCGCTGTTGGCAGCTCCAGCAGATGGAGATGCCTGCTCTACAAGCTCCAAGCAGATCACAGTTTTGTGTCTTTGCTCTGATTGCCGCTGGCTGGGTCAGATACCATTTCGAACCTGTTACTCTGGCTCCCCAGCCGTGATGTTTGTGTCGGGGTTTATATCTAGATACCCCCCAAAGCCTCCTGCATCACAGGCAGGGGTCTGGGGAGGTGACTGAATCACAGGCCTGCTGTCCCCACACTCATCGGGGGATTAGTCCACTGATGAGCTTATAGTCAAGCATGCTGTTAGGAGGCGGGGGCCTGGCTGGACAGGAGGGTCACTGGGATGTGCCTGGAAGGGTGTACCTCCCTCCCCAGCTCCTCCTTTCTCTCTCTGCTTCCTGTCTGCCATGCTGTGAGCAGCTTTTCCTCCGTGATGCCCCTGTGCCCTGCCACCCTGCCTTGGAGCCAGTGGACTGTGGAATAAAAATGTGAGCCGACAAACCCGTTCTCTTTAAAGTGTGGGTATCAGGTATTGTGTCCCAACAAGGAGACAGTGACTAAGACACTCTGCTTGGTCAGAGGCACGTGGCACACAGGTGGCCCCAGCCTACTCTGAATGAACCATGAGGATTAAAAGTGGAGTAGCGGAACCTTTTTTTAGAGAAATCAGGTGCAGTTACCCAGAGGAGGAAGAATAAAGTCTGTTTCAGTAGTGCTTGCCTGGAATGATATGCAAATACTACATATCTAGATATCTAGATATATCTCTCTATGTCTATGTCTATCTACATATCTGTATCTGTCTATCTATCTATCTATCTATCTATCTATCTATCTATCTATCTATCTATCTATCATCTATCTATCTATGTCACTTGAGGTCCTTAACCTAAAACAGAAAAAAGACGTAGCTTTAGCTAGAAGCACCATCAGAACAAATCTTCCATTTTTCAGGATAGCTCAGCAAATAAATTAGAGGGAACTACTGCCCACAAAGACACCAATGACCCCTATTGCTTCGGCTCCATCTTTCACTCACAGCAAGTGTGAACAAGCTGCCGATCCCGGCCAGCGTTACCCGTCCACACTGCAGGCGCTGCGAAGCCCTCCTGGCTCAAGCAGGGGAGGGAGTCTGTGTTTCCCTCCGGGGCCTTTAACTACATGTTAGGAGGTCTAGGCCCTGCAGTCGGCTTCAAGGGGCTTTCACTTCCATCATCCCCAACTTAAGACTTAGATTCAAAGCACTGCTGTGGGATTCTTGGGCAGATTTGCCGAGAGAGCAGGAAGCATCTGGAAGTCTAGTTCTCCATTAACCTGAGCCTGTCCCTGAGTGTGGGACAGCAAAGACTCTGACTCCATCGCCCGCTTTCTTGTACCCAAAACCCCATTTCAAGGTCTGCTCCTGAGGATCGAAGCCTAAGTCCAGGAGGGTAAAAGTTTCAAGGCCAAGGGAAGGCTTAGCAGGTCCAGCAGGGAAAGCAGGGTGTCTAGCGCCAGATCGCTTGTGTGTTTGCACTGCTGTCACAAGCTCCTGGTTGTGTGACCTTGAACAAGTCGTGCCTCATTTGTGAACCTGTGTTTTCTCATCTGTAAAATGGGAATAATTATCATCCCTGCCTTGGTTGAGGAACACATGAGGTAATGGCCACAGAGGACTTTCAGCTGTGAAGAGTCACCGTTTAGGATCCTTCGTCCAAAATGCTTGGAACCAGAAGTGTTTGGGATTTTAGATATTTTTAGGGTTTTTGGAATACTTGTGTATATATGATGAGATATCTTGGGAAGGAGATCCAAGTCTAAATACAAAATTCATTTAAGTTTTATATTCACCTTATACACATAGCCTGAAGATAATTTTATGCTTTATTTTTAATAATATTGAGGATGAAACAAAGTTTCATGGTGTGGAATCTTCTATTTATTGTGTCGAGTTGGCACTCAAAAAGTTTGGGATTTTGCCACGTTCAGATTTTGGGTTTTTAGATTAAGGACGTTCAACCTGTATATGCGAAATCAGTGTTACTGAGACGTGATCAGAAGTGGTCATTTTGACTCCGACCATCTACACGATCTCTACTGAGCTTATGTGATTCTTTACTACTGCCAACTTGGGGTCAGATTCTAATATCAATAGAATAGAGAGGCTGGAATCCCCGAGGACATTTCTCTCCATTAGGTCTGCTAAATAATTGCACAGTGCAGTCAGACAGACACAGCTGGAGTGAATGCTTCAACCAGGAGCCCGGCTTCCATGTTACCCAGCAGGGCAAGCGGCACCAGAGTAGAGGACTGGAATTGGGCATGTAGCTCAGAGGTGAGCGCTTGCCCAGGATGCCTGAGGTCCTGCGTTTTATGCCCTGCCCCCGCCCCCCAAATTATCACAGCCCGGACAGTTCGTCTACCCAACAGAACACCACAAGGAGAAATTCCCGTTCCCTGCCCCTGTTTTGGCTCACAGGCCAACACTGGATCTCGGCCCCACCTCGTCCTCCTTGTCCCTCTTGATGCAAGCACGTGGCCCGACATCTGTGAGAGGACCAGAAATGTGATCTGTACCTGTTGATATTTATTTAGCCTAACCATATCCTCTCATGTACTTTATCTTTTTAAATTAATTATGTTCATTTTTAACTGATACATAAAAGCATAAAAATTGTGCACCCTGATGGGCCCGCATGATGTTTCCATACCTATGTATGTTGTCTAATGTGCAGAACAGGGTAAGCGTATCGCTCTCCTAAACATTTATCATTCTTTGTGGTGAAAATATTTAAAATTCTTTCTTCTAGTCTGAAAAGCACGGAGCATTATTATCTTCAGTTATCGTACTGTGAACTAGCGCATCAGAACTCCTGACCCCTGTCGCTATAACTTAGTACCCGTTGACCAGCCTCTCCCCATCCAACAATCCTGACGACGTAGTTAACACACCTTGAGCACTCAAAACCTTACAGAGCTGGCTGCCTCACGTAAAGCGCCCTGCACAGCCACAAAGGAAGGGCCGTTGCTCCACTGTGGGCGTGAGGACGCCGAGCTTTCAAGAGCAACTTGCCCGAGGTCACACAGCATTGAGACCAGGATTCAAAACAGAAACTCACACGAGTCTCATGCCAATACTCAGGAGCCTCAGCCACAACAATAAGCTGGGCCGCTTGGCAGCAAAGAATGCAGCAAAGCGGGGAATTCCGCCAGCTCGTTCTGATTCCACTGGGTAAATGTCCAGGTCTAACAGGGCTCCTGTCCAGTGGGCTGGCTGGCTGCTCTTTCGCCTTTCCCTGGCCTCTCAGTGGCCCAGTGGGCTCCCTTAACCTATATCTTTGCTTTCAGAACCCATAACTTGGCTTCCTTCTTCTCTCCCCAACTCCTGTGACCTTGGGAAAGTCTGAACTACTTCCCTCCACAAAAACGTTCTCCTCCAGCCCCCAGGACCAAGGCCCACTGCACCCTCCCTGGAGACATCTCTGAGCCCATTCTCTCCTGGAATCGTCTACTTTGTCAGGGGGATACTTTTCTGCATTCACTTTTATTTGGGGAGTAAAATGGAACCCTAGACAGGGAGGGCTTCCTGTAATCTTGCCTGCCCCCCTCTGGGCTGTGTTCAGACATCTGATGCCGCAGGCTCTGGAGTGTAACGTTCCCAGCTTCCCCTCTGTTTGGATTGTCAGGTGGAAAGAGATCCTTAGAAGCTGAGGAGAACTACTTCCACCCTCCCCTTTAAGGTGTCCCTTGCCTGATTTGAGGCCTCTGAGGGATTTATCATCAGGGGCTGGAGACAACAAAGGAGCCAAGAATAGATAGGTCTGGAGGTCCTGGGGCCCCTTCCAGCAGAGAGAATCCAGTAAAGGAGAATCCAAACAATGACACAGAATCTATTTTGTTTCTGCCTTTTTTACTGCATCTGGTTCATTTTTAGATGATCTCCACACTGTCCATCTGACAAGACAACAGATATTTTAAAACAAGCGGACCCGGGCTCGTATGTCCAAATCTCTCTCCTCTTCGACAGAAGACCAAGACTGATGAAAGGCTGGGGTCATCGTTCCCACCTTCCCAGCATGCTCTTCCTGAACGGAAAGGACGTCGGTGTCATCCTCTCAAACTTTCTCAGTTTTGAAAATTTACGGATGTGCTTGGCCGTAAGGCAAGTTATTTGAAATCTACTGAAACCAAGGTTAGTGACTAAACTGAGAAGTCCCATTGGATAGTTTAAAATGAGTCGTGATTATAACTTTTCTGTTGTTGTTCTTAAAGTGGCTCTGATGGGCACTGTTCTCCTCAGAGCCACACGGAAGTGCCCAGGAAGAGCAAGCCGTCCTGCTGACCGGCCAGTGGCTGTGGACTTGCTTTCTTCTCTCTCCCACCTTTAAAAACACCACTCCCTTTTTGATCTTTGCAAAGCACTTATTATCCTTTCTGTTTTCCTTTAACGACAGTGACAACATGTCTCAACCCTAAGAGGACTCGGTGAAGAATTTAAATCATGCCTCTCTCCTGTGTCCTCTCTAACAAGGTACGTTTTATATTTGCTTTTACTCCCAGAGGTCTGGCTTTCTAATGGTAGTAGGCGAAAAGGATTACAAAGCAAAGTCACAACAGTGTCCTGTTCCTCTAGGCTCCATCTTTGCATTTTATTCCTCCCCCTTCCTCATTTCAAAGGGGCAACTTGGGAAATGGTAGCCAGCTCCTGCCTAATTAGCTCTCCTGGTGTGAAGCCCTGCTGGTCCTGATCTTACAAGTTCCTCTACAAACACACCTTTGTTCCTGTGGGTTTTGTTTTGTATTCTTGCTACTGGGGCTGGAACCCAGGGCCTCACACGTGCTGGGTGCTGGGCGAGTACCCTGCCCCGGAACTGCACCCTGGCCCAGCGGATCCAGAGACTTCAGTTGCCCTAGATGAACTTGCTAACAAACCACTTAGTCTCCCGAAGGAAAATAATTCAGTCCGCTCCCTCTTGTTCTTCTACCCAGCCAGCCACGCAGTTTCCCAATTCCACTTCTAAGCCCCTCATTTTTCCCTTCCGTGTTGATTTCTCGCTTGCTTCTGGTGGTGTCTACACTGGAATTCAGGCTCCCTAAAGTTCTCTGTTGCAAACAGAGTGGATTTTACAACCAACCTAAGTGTGAACTCTAATTAAGGTCTTTGTGCAGCCCAATTGTCCTTGAGCCTATAGCAAGGAAGAACTGTTCTTGTCTTTGGTTTTAGCAGCTACCTTAACGCCCAGTCCGGGATAGTTAAAGTAGGAGAAGAGAAAGCACTTTCTTCAGGGCTGAGCTTGTTCACATCACAGACCTTTCCAAAATTAACAATTCCAGGCAGGAATGTGCGATTTGAGCAATAGCAAATAATGAAGCTATATGGAGCCTCTAGCCACTTACTGTAAGTCCCTTGTTCTTTGGGAGAGGAAACTGGGCCCCAGGGAGACGGAATCCTTTGACCTATACCCAAATGCCCCTTAGATGCCATCCTGGCACAGGAGGTCACTTCCTCTAAGTCCCAGTCAACCATCTTCCATGCTGCCCCTGGAAACCAGCGGCGTGCAGAACACTTTATGATGAATAAGGAAACCACACTTACTGGGGCGCCCCTCCTCTCATGAATGATGTTTCTGGCAATCATTTTCAAACTTCATCTCTCTGGAAACAAATAGCATAAACATATTAAAATGGGTTTTCCCTGAGTCCCTCCATGACTTGTTAAGCTCCCTCAAGTCTCAGCTGTCTATACTTCACAGTTACCACCTACTCAGTACTCCACATGAGGCTGATGGAAATAGACAGTGAATACGTAAATTAAAAGAAGTTATTACGGTAAAAGACACAGTGCCATTAACTACCTCAGAATATCCCACCTCTCTTTGAACACATGTCTGATTGTTCCTGCCACTTTCTGGAGCAGTTCTGGAAGTCCTCCCTCCTGAGTGTACTCACGAGTGTGATAGAAAATACTGCCCAGTCCGTCCAATAGAAAGGCAGGCTCCTAAGAACATGCAGCATGTCCTCATCTGCCTCACTCGCGGGATCTGGCACCGCGTGCTTTCTGACTCTTCTGCAAGTCAAAATGACCATTAGAGGTAATATGTCACGTCGACTCAGGACACTGGCAAAGCTATAATCGCCTCACTAAAGACACCGATGAAAGGGGACGTCCAGAACTGCTTCAGAAAGTGGCAAGAATGATGAGATAAGTGTGTTCCAAGCGAGGGGAAGAATTTTGTAGTGGGATTAACGGCAACATGACTTTTACTGTAATGACATTTTAAAACATTTTTAAACATTCACAGTATTTTTTGATCATACCTCACATAGTGAATAAAGGATCAAGGTAAAGAGGCAAAATCAGCTATCCCACGAAGGATAAATGGATTCCTGAGACAGTTAACCAATTAATTTAGTTAACCACCCATGGCGAAAGCCATGCCACCCCTGGAATCTCATTTTTTACTACTATTTTGAGGAAGTTCAATTTTCTGAGGTTGGTTAATTTTAAGAGATTCGATGTGAAATATATGTATTTCTGGGCTGGGGACTGAACCCAGGGCCTTACCCATACTAGGCAAATACTCCACCACTGAGCTACATCCCCAGCCCAGTGCAACATTTAAATTAAAAATCCGAAATAAGGTTGCTATTTTTCCAAAGTATCTTTTCATCTCCCGATTCATAATGACCCGAGTCCTGAAAAGACGGGTGATTCTGGGAAGGCCGGCCAGCCTTGCTTGTGTTTCCCACACCTTTTTCAACCCACCCCTGACCTCGGCACTCAGAGTCTAACAGAGATCACTCCTGCCTCCAGGTGCCCTTTCACAGAGATCCGGAGCTCTCCACGAACAGAGCAATAAACAGCCCAAGCTGTTGTCCTGTCTGTAGTGCGCGACTCAGTGTGACTCCAACTCACAAGCTGGTGGCGGCTGCGGGCGCCCGTCAGGGCTCCCACTGCGCACTGCGGTGGGCCGTGGGGCCGAGTGGAGGGGACGCTCCAGCTGGCTCTCTACACTTTCAGGGAGTGTAACCAACCCAGAGCAAGAGCTTTGCCAAGTTAAAAGTGGCGCGGGTGGGTGCTCATTATCATCTCGTCATCATTATTACTACACAAAAGTGACTCACAGGTCAGCTTCTGCAGACGGAGGGAGGGGAAATGCGCTGCTGTGCAAAGCTGAGGTTTCTCCTGCAGGGACTGGGCCACTCGCTGAAGGGGTGCTGGACTTGTTTAAAAGGCAAATGAACCTTGGGATGCAGGCTTCTCATGTCACCAGAGCCTAATGCAGACGGCACTCTCATCTTGGATTCCTTCGGGACTCGCTTATGTTAAATAATAATATGTTAAATACAAACTACATAGGAGGCCCTTATTTTGGACCAAACTCCTGCGATGGGCCTCAAAAAGCAAGGCTAAAAATCAAAATGGAGTCATTTATGCTAAAGTCCATATATTACCAAGTGGAAACTAAGCTGTTTATTTGACCTTCTGAGAAATAAAATTAGAGAGAGAGACCAACCAAAATTTCCAAACAGACTGGTTTCAATGGGCATGATGATGAAGTTGCCTTTGCCTTAATCTTCATACAAAATAAGCTAACCTGAAATAACCCAAGAGAAATCCATCAGTCATTTTCTATTATTCTGTCTCCCTGTCTCCACCTTACAAGAAAAATAACTTTTGAACAACCAACCCACTTTCTGGTTTTGCTTGTTTATGTGTTCTTCGTCCTTTTCTGTCTATAAAGCCAACCTCTGCTCTGTTTATTGGAACATTTACTCTATTTTATGAAATGAAATGTTGCCTGATTCTGGAATTGCAAATAAAGTTAATTAAGATCTTTAAATTATTGTAACTTTATCTTGTGTCACTCGTTAATTGGCACCTGTTTATTATACTCAAAACTGTGTGGTAGTTGAATGTTGTTGGCAAATATTATAAAATATTTCCACTACTTTTCTCACCAAGACCCTTTTTACATATTTAAAGAAAGAAAACTCCCCACCTTCATGATCACCTCTGACCAGTAAAGTGTCCAATCTAGGATGATGTCCGGTCTTCTGCACCTGCATGCAGAAAGTGTGTTTGTTTTAGATCTAAAATGTCCCTAAAATCTCCTGTGTTCAGAAATGGGGCTCTTGGGAGGTGATCAGATAACAGGGGTGCCAAACACATCGGTGGACTGATTTAGCGATGAATTCGTAGCTGAATGTGCTGTTGGGAGGCAGAGCCTGCTTGGAGGAGGTGGGTCACTGGGGGATGGTGTGGCCTGGAAGGATGTCTTCCTGTCCCCCGCCCTTTCCTTTCTCTGCCTTCTCCCTTCTTTCTCTGATGCCAGTCCTGAGGTGAACAGCTGTCCTGTGCCCCTCTGCCACATTCCTTGGAGCCAGTGCACCACGGACCAGGACCTCTGAAACCATGAGAAAAAATAAACCTCTCCTGCTTTAAATTGTGAGTGTTAGTATTTTGTTCCAGTGACGAGACAGCTGACCAGTACAGTGGTTCGAACCCAGAAGGGACCTCAGAGTACTTCTATCAGACAACAATGGCAAGTGTTTTTAAGGTGGTTGTGGCGATTGGGATTGTTTTCACAGATGGTGTATGGAAATGTCTGCTCACACGGGCTTGCCTGTGTGCCATGGTGGAAAACTCCAGAACAATGCCAGGTCTTTTCACAGATGGTGTATGGAGATGTCTGCCCACACGGGCTTTGCCTGTGTGCCATGGTGGAAAACTCCAGAACAATGCCAGGTCAGGGTACACGGGGCCTCCTTGCCTGGGTGTGTTGTGAATACTGCAAATTGATGCTGTCTGAAGCCACCACATCTATAATAAAGATCCTGCCAGACTGCCGGACCGCGACTAACTAGAACGCCGTGATTGTGGAGAGATGCTATCTTGTAGGTTGAGAGACAAAATTATCTTGAGCTATTTTAGGCCTTAAAAAAATTATATTTATTTATTTTTTGCAGCACTAAGGATTGAACCCAGAGCCTTTGTACCGAGCTGGATCTCTTGCTCTTTTTAAATTTATAAACATGAGACAGGGTCTCACTTGGGTCTCGCTAGGTTGCCCAGGCTGGGCTTGAACTTGTGATCTTTCTGCCGTCTTTCTGCCTCAGCCTCCCAGAGTGCTGGGATTTAATGGCCAATTACCTTAACTTTGGTATCTGACCTAATATTCGTGGGTCTACTGGATTAACTTCTGGGAATGATGTCATCAAGCTTAGCAAACGTCTAGCCTCCACCAGCTCTAAAGTGAAGAATGCTGTAGCACCTGAAACCCATGCAAGAGATTGCTCCACTTTCCTGGAGCCCGCCCTCCTGAAGTTCCTACCCATGTAATTGCTGAATGCATTAATTTAAGATGTTTTCTGTTCTGTGACTATCAAAGTTCATGTACCCTCTTCCACAGTGGAACACATTACTCACGGTAACATGACTATGTTCTCAGGCCATGGACACTCATATTTGGCTCAGGATCAACTATTTTCAATCTTCCTTTAAAGTGGAGTTATTATTTTAAAATAACAGAGTGGACAATTTTGAAATCACCTACCAACTATGGGCATTTGTCTTGGGAGAAGTTCTGTGTCTTCCATCAGGTTTTCAGATGAAGCCAAGAGGACGCAAAAGATTAAGAGTGCCTGAAACAAAGACATTTTTAAATATCAATTTACTAAAATATGCTGTAAAACAGATAACACTTTGCTACACAATTTCAAGCATGCACTTTAAAAAATCTTCTCGTAATTTTTAAGTGAATTTATTTTAAATTTAGAACTTAGAGAGATGGTAAGAAATTAATTTCATGTTATTAAAGTGCCCCAAACCCAGAAACTCCATTTTCTTGATGATTATTTTTAGCGCGGATGATGGCCTTACCACTGCCTCAAAAATGTGGCTTCACATTCATTCATAAAACATTCATTGAACTTGTGCCATGGTGATAGGATGAGTCCCCCTCGAAGGTTAATGTGCCTCATGAGGAATTCACAGTCCACTTAGCTGATGATAATGATGTACACTTTGATAGAAGTCGGTAGATGGCACACACAGATAATTCCTGACCTAGACAGAGGTCCAAAGCAATCTTAGAGCAGACAAGCAGCACCATATCCAGGTAGAGACCGAGGAGTTAGTTAGGTCACAGGGCAGTGGGTAGGAGGCCTGGAGGGATGGAGCAGTTTAGTGTACTGTGCTTTGATTTTAATGCACACAGGAATCACCTGGGACCTTTTAGTGTGGTTCGTGGGTCTGCAGGCCTGGGCAGGTGGGGGGAATCTGCATTTCCGAGAAGCTGCCAGGTGATGAGGCTGCTGGCGGAACCTGGTGCACGTGGCCAGAAAGGGGCTGGTGGTCACTTCGCATGTTAGTCAAGTTTCTGTTACTGTAACAAATACCTCAGATAATGAGCCTCTACAGAGAAAATGTTCGTTTTGGCTCATAGTTACAGAAGTTTCAGTCCATGATTGATTGACCCCATTGCTTTGGCTCCATCATGGTGGGGAATGTGCAGCGGAGCAAATCATCACATAAAGGAAATGAAAAAGAGGAAGAAGGCGGCCTAGGTCCCAAAATGCCCTTCAAGGGCATGCCCCCGGTGACCTCACTTCCTCCCACTAGGCCACACCTCTTAAGGGTTCCACCAGCTCCCACGTGTGCCAAGCGGGGGACCAAGTCTTTAACACTGGGGCCATCAGGGGACATTTCAGATCCAAATGATACACCTTGTTCCAAAAGCCTAGAAGAGTCTCTCTTTGAAATATTCCAAACACATGGGAAAGTTTAGAGACTACTATGATCACATTCCATCCAGATTTTGCCAATGTGGGTGTTTAGCCACATCTGCTTCATGGTTTCTGATGATATAGTGGAAACTGCTTTTGTATCGCCCCCTCCTGCCCTCACTGCAGGGGACTCTTATTCTGATACCGCTGTGTATCTTTCACCATGTTTTTATATTTTCCTATGTGAATGAGTATATAATAAATATTTAGTAGGGTTTTTTTTTTTTTGATGCTGGACTTTGAACCCAAGGGCTTGTGCATGCCAAGCATGTCTGTACTTATCACTGAGCCACACCCTCAGCCCCTTCTTTTGTATTTTATGCCAATAGCACTTTGTATAATTTTCCACAACTTACATTTTTACTTGGTTCTATTTTCAAGATGTATCCTGGTGGACACTTGGAGGTCTGGACCATTTATTTTGAAATACGTTTCTTGGGTATAATTTCTAGGAATGTATTACAACTTACTCATTTTGGTACTGGTGAAGATTTAGCTCATTTCCATTACTTATTCTCAAAAATATGATTTGCAGGGATTTTTATATATTCACTAACTCATGTTCAGTCAGTTACATGCATTGCAAATATATCCACCAAATCTGTGTCTCTCTTTGCTGTGGACATTGCTTTTAACTTTGTCAAGTATCTTTTGTTACTTGGAGACATTAAGTTCTTAAAGAAGTCCAATTTGTCAGTTTCTTTCTCCTATAGTTTAGGCTTCTGTCTTATTTAAGAAATCTTAAAGATGTGTTTTGTAACTCAGGATTTTACAAATAATAGGGATCAATTGAGAAGAACTAATATATTGTGAGTCAACTTGACTGCATTCTTAAAAACTATTAGTATAATCATTCCTCTCTACATAGATGTGGTCTTGTTTTTGCTCTATTCCTCAAAGGTCTAGAAAAATTTCTAATTAGAAACTGGATTTCTAATTAGAAACTGCTGCAATTTCTTTTTTCCTTTCTCTTTTTATGGTGCTGGGGGCCAAACCCAGGGGGCCTTCATAGTCCAAGCACACGCTTTACTTCCGAGCACTCCCCCAGCCCAGTCTATTTTATTTCTTAATCTTCTTCTGATTCTTACATGCATTTACCACGGCTGGGGTCTTGCCTATTATTCAGGGTACACTGGAGCACACATTGACTTCCTTGAAATTTTCTAACGGACACAAGATGACAGTAAGCAGTGTCACTCCCTGGAGCATGGACCCCTCTCAGCCACTAGGCTGCCTGCTTTTGGGTCTGATACAATTGCTTGGGGCCACTAATCACTCTGTGTCAAATTGATTTCTGTACTGTCCCTGCACATTTCATGCATTTTTGTCTGCTCTGCTTGTTGCAGAATGGACCTGCAAAATCTCCCTGAAGGATGCACTGGAGCCCTTGTGAGTCTCCCCATCCAGAGCCCGTGTGAATCTCCACATTTGCCTCCTTAGGCGTCTTCTCTTGGTAGTTCTGTCACTTGCATTAGTAATTACCTTTCCTTTCACAGTTGCCTCGCCTAGCCTGTCTTCTCCTTCCCTCTTCTTTCCCTCCCTTGTAAAGAAGAATCTTGTTTAGCTCCCAGTTTTGAAGGCTGGAGGTCCAAAGAGTACTGTACAGGCTCTGGCGAAGGGCCCCTTGTTGGCACCACATCATGGTGACAGCATGCATCACTGTCTCCCAGTCTTTCGTCACAGGGAAACTTTAGAAGAACATTTGAGCTCTCGATGGCAGACATGTGTGTGTACACAGCTGCGTATTTGGGTGGCAAGTCACTATAATGTGGTTTCTTTTACCTCTTCTGAGGTAGGCGGTTCACCTCCTTGTCCTCTTGTGCACCCCACTCTAGGGGCCCCAGAACTTGTCTCTTCCTTCCTCTGTCAGAGGCCATCGCTGTTCCCAGTGGGATCAGGGAATCCCATCGCCGGCCTGGGCCAGCCTCCTGGCTTCCGTGGGGCTCATTCCCCCACTTTTGGAATGCCTGCTTCCTGTCTATGTTAGATTTCTTGTCACTGTGGCATAATACCCGACACCCACAACTTAAAGAGGAGAGGCTTAATCTGCTCGTGGTTTCAGTCCACGATCGGCAGGCTCCAAAGCAGAGAAATCATGGAAGAAGGGTGTGGTGGAGCAAAGCTGCTTAGTTCATGGCAGTGAGGAAGTAGAGCAGGGGTAGAGTGCCAGAGTGGAAGGGACAAAGGGCCAGCCATAGACCCCATGGCCATACCTCCATGTTCCACCCAGACATTCCTAGAGGTGTGCTCCACCAATCCCAGGAGTGAATCCCAAAGCCACTCTGATGGCCACACTACCGTACCCATAAGAACTCACATGCCTCTTACCACCCAGTATGGAAGCCCTTGCCATTATCTCACATCTCTTATCTTCTTACCGCAGGGTTAATGTGATTAAAATGTGGGGCATGAGTATGTTGTACAGATTACTCAAGCAGGGTAAACATTGGTTTTGTTTACAAACTACTCATGACTTTGCTCGCAAGCTATGTATTTGTAACATCATGCCATTCTGTTTGTTCAGTGACACCCTCAAACTGTTGACTGACACAAAAATATTTTCCCCTTCAGAGAGCCAGAAGCTTCCTACCATGACCCAGCCTTCCAGCTCTCCGATTGCAATTCCTAAAATATCAAATGTGGGTATGCTTAACTGGCAATCCCCACCGAACACCCCCAGGCAACTGTGCTGGAACAGGAGCCTGCCTTTCCTGCCGGTATCTGGCCATCCTTCCTCCCAGCCCTCGCCAATGGCTGCTGCCCACTCATCTCAACCCTTGTGGTCAGGACTAGGAGCGGGCCTTTCCTGCCACTTCTATTGCTCTGGAACTCATGCAGGCTGGCTTGACCCATCCTTGTGAAGTGCCGTCACCTAACACCTCCATTCCTCCCCCTCATTTGTGCTGTAAGATCTTTGGCATTTTCTCATTGTCCTCATCACCTTGTGTCCTACCATCCTCCTGCTTCTGCCTCCCAAGTGCTGGGATTACAGGTATGAGCCACCACACCCGGCTGTGACGTTGTTCTGATGAACGATGTTTATGTGGCTGACCCAGTGGATGTTTTGATTTCTTGGTCCCTTGACTTGCTCAGGCCTAGTGACCTTTTCTTCTAATCCATATGAACCATGACAGGCCATGACTGTATCAGTAACCTCTAGCTGCTGTGACAAAATACCACAGACTGAGAGGCTTAAAAAATGGAAATTTATTTTCTTCTAGATCGGGAGATTGGAAGTCCAAGATCAGAGTTCTAGCACAATCAAGTTCTGGTGAGGGCTCTGTTCCCAGATTGTGGATGGCTGCCTTCTCATTGTGTCTTCAGATGGTGGGGAGAGTGGGAGAGGGGAGTAGAGGGGGCGGGAAAGACTGGAGGAGAGGAGGGAGAAGAGGAGCTGGAGGGACCCTCCCTTCTCACAATGGTACAATGACATCAGGGCCACAAACTTACAGCCTCACTTAATTACCTCCTGAAGATCCCGGCTCTAGAGAAAATCACATTTGCAGTTAGAGCTTTAGAATATAAACTTTTGGGGGGTGTGGGGGATACAGCTCAGGTCACAGCAATGCCATAACCTCGTTATTACCCCAAGTGGCAATCAGCTCTGGCACTGCTCATCGCATCTCTGAATGTGACTGTGTTCCTTTCCAATCATCTGTTCATTTGGTCCCACTAAACCTGCCTTTGCCTTTACTGGGAATGCTATGGTGGCTCCCTGTCAAAACTCATGTGGAAGCTGAGAGATTTCTTAATGTGACAGTGTTGGGAGGCACTTGGTGGGAAGTGTGTGAGTCATGGGGGTAGAGGCCTTATGAATGGATTAATGCCCTGTCAAGGCAATGAGTTCTCCCTTCTGCAACAGTAGGTTAGGTAAGGAGAGGGCAGGTTGTTACAAGCACCAGTTCCCTCCTCTCTTCTGCATGCCCCCTCTTGCCCTCCTGCTTTCCACCCTATGTTGAAGCAGCATAAGGTCCTCACATGAAGCCGTGCTCTGGGACTTCCAGGACCATGTCCTTAATTAAGCCTCCTTTCTTTATAAATTATCCAGTGTCAGGTATTCTGTTATAGCAAGAGAAAATGCACCAAGGCAAGGGAGCAGTGAATTGTTACACCTCCTGTTCTGGCTCTAGGTGCCGGGGAAACAAAAAGAGAAGTGCCGCCATCATTTTGCTTGGTCCAGTGGGGCGTACACGCCATATTGGAAACCTTGAATTGCATCTTGGAGTAGACAGAAGGGCCACCTAGATACGGTGCATTTCTACCACACCCTGGCTGTGCCTCAGAGCCCATGCAGGTCCCCTCACAGACTCCGAGACATTCTGGGCTCGACCAACTCCACAGTCACGCTGGGGTCAGGATGCTCTTTGTTCCTCTTGCCTTTGAAGTTCTAGTGACCTCTCTGGCTTCTCTTCTAGGACCCAGGGAGCAGCAGTCCATCCAATCCTCCAAGTGTTCAGGGTAGAGGCTACTGGGAGATGGAGCTCTTGGTGGTAACAGGAACTGTGCAGACTTCCTCTCTGTCTGAGGGGAAAGAAGCAAACCTTGGGCTCCACTGTGCCTGGTTCAGACCCCGTCTCTGCACGCCTTCAGGCAGGGGATATAACTCACTGTGTACTCGCGTCGGGTTCTGGCTCTATTGCACGGGGATGATTATAATGCCGCCTCGTAGAAAGGATCTGAGGGGTAAATGAACACACAGAGCACGTTGTAAATGCATAAGAAATGGAATTGCCATCAGTGGTCCTCCTTTATAATCTTGCTTTATGGGAGAAAGTAAGAAGATAAATTTACATATGCATAAAGGAATCCTGGAGAGACATGTCGGAAACTGCTAAATAGGAGATGGGAGGAGGACTTTTCAGTGCATAGATTTTTAAGTGCAATTTTCTCATTTGTTTTGAATTTTGAACCATGCGTATTTATTTATTCGAATTTTTTTTTTCAGTGTTGGGTATTGAATCCTTATGGCAGGCAAGTGCTCTACCACTGGGATACATCCCCAGCCCCTTATTATTATTACGTTTTTCAGATGGGGGTGTCTTGTTATATTGCTTAAGCTGGCTCAAACTCTTGGACTCAAGCAATCCTCCTACCTCAGCTTTCCCACTACGGGTGCTGTTATGGTTAGTGATTTAAATATCTCCCTCAAAGGCCCACGTGCTGAAGGCTCTGTTGTCCATCTGTGACACGATTGGAGGTGCTGGAGCCTTCAGGAGGTGGGGCCGAGCAGAAGGAGTTAGGTCCTTGGGGTCATGCCCTTGAAGGTGGCATCGAGACTCAGCCCTTTCCTTTCTCTCCTTGCTTCCTGGTTACCATGAGGTGAGCAGATTTGCTTCATCCCACACTTCCACCATGATGTCCTGCCTCACTGCAGGCCTCAAAAGAACAGAGCCAAGTTACCATGAACTGAAACCTCTGAAACTGTGAGCCAAAATAAACTTTTCCTCCTTTGAGTTGATTATCACAGGTGCCTTGTTACAGCAACAGAAAGCCAACCATCACAGGTGCACATTGCTCACCTGGCTTTTCACGTATGTCTGTCTAAAAAACACTTTTCTGTTTGTTGTTTACTGTGTCTGACAGATTTTGAAGTCTCTCCCCTACAGATATCCGAAGCTTGCTTGTGTACACACACACACGCACACACACACACACACACACACACACACACACAAACACATACACCCCTATTCCTCTGTCCCTTCTCACCACAAGCAGGTTATGATAAACATTTCCAAGATGTTGTCTTGAACCTTATTGCCCTTTTGAGTGGAGCAAGATGAGTGGTTGGATTCACAGGTGATGCTTGAGTGGGGAGCAGAACACACCCCATTGGCATGTCTTGCTTATGCGAACTTGTATTTCCATCAGTGAAGGCAATGAAAAACAAATACCAAAGCAGGGCCTGGATTTAAACTGCTTTGAATACATTATAACACATCAATTCCGTGGGGGTTTTCAAACTAGTCTGATCAGGCATTTGAAAGTCATTTCTCTTAAGTGGGTCTCTGTAATGTATGAGGGTGTTAAAAATGCCAGTCATTTATGTCGACTTCATGTTTTATATTAAGAAATAGGGAGCACTGCGATTCCTGTTGAGGGTGAGGGCATTTTTCTAATCCCATAATTAGCTCTCCAAGCATCCGAAAGAAGCATCTCCTTCCGGTCTTCAAATAACCACCTCTTTCTAAAAGCCAGATAATATATGCATTCACAGACATGAAGACTGAAACAAATCAAGTGTGTCTGGTGCCCTTAGGTGATGGGATATGGGAGACAAAAATGAAAACAAGGAAGACCTCGCTGGCGTTTCTGGCTCTGGAAGTTTGAGAGCCTTTCTCCCTGCTCATCTGTTAAGTCACCCCACACACACCCCTGACCACACAGGAGTCTGAGCAAGGCTTCAGAGATGCAGAGAATAATGGAAGGTTGTCCCATCCTCAATGAGCTCATTGTCTAGGGAGAGGGAGAGCACGGTGAGGTAATCACAGTGCAACCTGGAAAGTGCTCAACAAAGGGAACGGGGTGCACAGGCCAGCTGTGCGTACACACAGGAGCCTCCTCCTGTCCTGTCCATTGGCTGACAAAGTATCTTAGGATTTTGTTTTGTCTGAGCTGAGCCGTTCAGGTCTCGATTCTCTCTGTGACTTGGAGTCCAATGCTGGAGGTGGGATCATGGATGACCCTTCCTTAACAATCATTCATTCAGCCCAAGGCACTGTGTGTCTCTGCACAGATGGAGGATTGACAGGATGGTAGCTCGTGGACTAATTACTAAACAGTGCTTATGGCTTCTGATGTTATGATTCCAAATCCTGACACCAACCCTCCCTCCTGGAAAGTGTCAGTAGGGTACTGAAAGCCTAGAAAATTGGAAAGCAAGAGCATATTGATCCAGCTGGAGTCCCAGATAGTCTCGGCCAAGGCTCACACATTTCTGCTATCCTGCCCTGGCCATACCCCATGCCCACGGCACGCGGTGCTCATCAGTGGTGAGACTGGACACGGCTGAGAATCTTTTGCAACACAGTACTTGCTGTCCTTGCTCTTTCTTCTAGAATAACACCAAAGGCTGGAGGGGCAGCTCAGTGGCAGAGTGCTTGTCCAGCAGGCATGAGACTCTGGGTTCCACCTCCAGCACTATAAAATAAAAATAAAAATGAACAAAAACAATGCCTGAAGAAGAGAAAGCTATCCACTCCTCCCATGCTGCAAAATTAATAGCAGGCAAGAGATGAGCGTGAGGTCATGAGGCTGGGGGTGGTGCCTTCGGTTGCTTGACTCTTAGACCACAGAGAAGGCCTGGGGGCTGTGTTGAGGGCTCCTCAGACTGCAGGGCACTGAAGTGTCTCTCTATTTGGGGTGCGCAATCATGGCCCGAGGGTGCCTGCACTGGCAAAAATCTGCTAGGTCTCCTCATTCGGAGAAAAGCACTTTCAGGGTTGCTTGAGGCCAGGGCTGGCACGTGGGAGGGGGCAGGGCTGCATGGGAAGCTGATGAAATGTGCGAGACAGAGGCGGTGTTGACGACAAGGACACTTCAGTCATCTCAGGAAGAAACGCTGCTCTGCGGGGAGGCAGTGGGGGCTCCTGATGCGAGCACAGTGGAGGGCAGGGAAGAGGGCGGAGGGCTGCTGGATCCCGGCTGTCTCCGGGAAAAAGAGTGAAGTTCAGGGTCAAAGACGCCTCCCCACTCCTGACCCACACGGCCACCGCCACCCACCCGCTGTAAAGCTGTGCCCATCCCTGCAAAGGAAAGCGTCTGAAAAATCCTAGGGGGCAGCTCAGGGTCGGGAGGACTTGACTTTCAAGCCCTCAGTGACCAGATGCTCATTCATCAGGTAGTCACTCTGCTCCTCTGTGTGCCAGGGACGGAGCGGGGCACTGTGAGAAGCCCCGAGCAAACCACACCCGTCCTGCCCTCCCGGTGCTGGCGTCCAGAGTATCACACCCATGATGGTACTGGGTGCCAGGCAACGTGCTGGACACTGGAGAGTCCTGAATTAAGGTAACGTGATCGTTACGAAAAGGACTGAGGGCATTTATCACACAGAGCATGGCACCCAGACGAAGTGATACCCGGTTTAGAACGTGAGGCCCATGTGTTGTCTCGGTCCTTTTTGTTTCTATTACGAAACGTGAGACTGGGTGAGCGCTAAACAGTGAGTTTATCTGGCTCACGGTTCTGGGATGGGCAGGCTGGGAACACAGCATCTGCAGGGGCCTTCTTGCAGGGTCCTCCCATAGCACCAGGTGGAAGCGGGAGACCACATACGGGAACAACTGAGAGAAGGAGAGATCGCTCCTACAACCAGCTCCCGGTGAGATAACGACATCTGTCTTTTCTCACGACTGATCGCCTCTTACTGGGCGCCACCTCAATACCACTGCATTGGGGATTGTTTCCAGCACACGGACTTGGGGGGCTCATTCAGGTCAAACTCCTTAGTAGAAGCGTATTTTGCTTTTGTTCTTTCACATTTTGTGTGATTTAAAACACACCCTCTCGTGTAGAGTATCATCCAAATGGCCTTTTCCTTTTGCACTCCATCTCAGCTTCTTTCCTTCACCGCCCACACAATAGGCCTACGCAGGCTCCTGGTCTCGTATGTGTATTTGATGGCTGCTAAGCTCCGGGTGCTGGGCGTGGCCTGCGGGTCACTGTCTCTAGAGACATCCATCCAGACATCCTCCTCCTGCTGAAGCCACCGTGGGAACCTGAGTCTCCTGTCCCGAGAGGACTGCAGGTGCTGTGCAGGCTGGCAGCTGATGTGCGCCTGAGCACAGCTCAGTGTGTTCTTGGACACAGAGAACATTCCTGTGGTCTCGGTAAGCAGAGTAAGGCTGTAGCCATGAGTCAGCCCCCATCCTCTCTGTCAGGGATGATCTTACAAAGCATGAAAATGACCTCGCCCTGTTGTCGCTCCGTGGATACATTCCTGAAGCTAAAACTGGTGGTAGAAATTCCCACAGTTGGGTCACTTGCTGACATGTGTGCCTGTTCAAATATAAATCTATGACGGGTGAGAGAGGGAGCTCTGCAAGCAGGGGAGACTCATCTAGGGAGCTTTCGAAAGATACTGATGTCCACCCCAGACCAGCTAAACCTGGATGTCCAGAAAGAAAGACCGTGGTGACTTTTTTCAAGCTCCTGGTGGTCTTACCAGGCTACGAAGGTTGAGGACAGCTATCTTATGTTCCTGGGGCCCAAGGAACTGCTGGAGATGGGTCAGTCCTTGGTAAGGGGACAGCAGGGTCCCTGAGACAGCCCCTCTCCCTGGAAACTCCAAGAGTGGTTCACAGATCAGCTGCATCAGCATCTTTTGGCCATTGTCATAGAAATACAGACTCTAGGCCCCAGCTCAGACCTACCGAGTCAGAATCTGCAGTGGATAAAATCTCCAGGTAACGCAGGGGTACGTAAAGTTTGAGAATTTCAGGGTCTGCCTTTGGTTTCTGCCGATTCTTCAGTGATCAGGCTGAATTGTGCCCTGTCCCCAGTTAATGTGTTGAAGTCCTGACGCCCAGTACCTCAGAGAGCGACCTTATTTGGAAGTAGGGTTCTTACCTACTTCCAAATACCTACTCACCTAGGATTAGGTTAAAGAAGGTCACGAGGGTGGGCTCTGATCCACCAGGACTGGGATCCTTAGAGAAAAGAGAAACAAGTCATGTCAACACAAAGCCATCTGCAAGCGAGGGAGAGAGGCCTGGAACAATTCCTTCTGTCAGCCCCCTGAGAAGGTGCCATCCCTATCTGTACTGCTGTGGTTGATAAGGCTTGTCACCTTGAACTCATTCAGGAGTTTAACTCCCAAAGTCTTATATTAACGATATCAAGAGGATAGAAACTTAATCCGACAATGGTGTTTAGAGTTGGGGTCTTTGCAAAGTGATCAGGCCATTGGAGTTGAAGCCTCATGATTGAATTCTAGAGGCTTTACAAGAATATAAGAAGACTGAGAGAGAGAGAGAGAGAGACAGAGAGACAGAGAGACAGAGAGACAGAGAGACAAGAGAGAGAGAGAGAGGGAGAGAGAGAGAATAATACACACACACACATACACACACACGCATTTATTTATCTCGGTTCACAAACTCAATTCTTTCCACAATTCTGGTCACAAACCAAGAACCAAATCAAATTTCCCCATTGACCCTAACCAGTGAATTTGATTTGGTTCTTGGCTAACTTGTTTTGCCACCATATTCCTTCTATGATGTGGGACAGCCACTGGACCCTTACTAGAGCCCAGGCATGCGAGTTTGACTTCATTCTCCAGAACTATTTGATGAATAAACCTCTTTGCCCTATAAAGTGGCTTGCATAGGTATTTTGTTATAGTAACACCTATCTGATATTGATACTTTCATCTCAGATTTCTATCCTCTGGAATTGTGAGACAATAAATATCTGGTGTTCAACCCCCACCTCCTCAGCTCATTATAGCAGCCACAGGAAACTAATATATGCATGCTGACTTCTGTCTATTTTACTGCCGAACTCCCCTAGAAAGAGCCAGAATAGGTCCATCAGCACAGTCAGAGCCGATCCACAGAGACACCGGTGGCTCGCCTAGAGCTGGGACCCTGCGGCCGGAAGCTGGAGCTAATTCTGCCATCCGTGCAGGGTGGTGATCAGCTTCCCTGGAAGGCAGAGTGTTTCCTGGGCAGTCACCCGGTCCCTTATTCCACCTGGAGCGCCCACAGTGGATAAGACGCAGTGGAGGGAGCTGCGCGGACTAATTACTCACATCAGGTTGAAACTTTCCGCCCTCTAGACTTCCGCAGACTGATTAGTGGAGAGGAAATCTTTAGAGTCCTATACAGGGAGCCATTCGAGGCTGTTCTCGGCACTTTTCTCATTGCTGGACACAGTAACCAACACCCACAGCCTAAAGGAAAAGGCAAGACCGTGGCAGAGAAGCTACTCTGGCCAACAGGCGGAGCGGCGGGGCGGAAGGAACCGCTTCCCGGGCGGCCTCTGCCAGCCCGGCCCCTCCTAAGGGCGAGTGGGCTGCGACCCCCGAACTCCTCCCACCTTCCAAAAGCCCCCCTTTGGGGACACCTAGATACGGAACATAACAGGGGCCATTCGGTTATGGTATCCACTTAAAGCCCACTTTCTTCAGCCAGTCATTGTAAGACCCAGCCTCCTCCGCCCCAAACTCAAACCCGATTTCAATAACGCGGAATCCAGCGCCGGCGCAAGGTTTTGTCGGGAGGGGGAGGAAAGGGCTGCTTTGCCCTGTTAGGTTGCACAGAGGCCCCTGCTGAGCACACCCTGTCCGCTCTAGGTTAGTCATCATTGCCTTTTGAGGTTAGGGCTTCCTCATTTGAGTTCACCTGATTAGTGGGCACATGCAGGGACAGGGATGTCCCCAGGCTGAGGGAGGGCAAGGAGGGAGGAGAGTCCCCTGCGGTCCCGTCCAGTGAGCTGCAGGCCTGAGACCACCTCCGGGGGGGGGGGCGTGGCGGAGGTTCACAGGTGAGCACATGAGCGGGTGGAGGGAAGTGCAAGGAGGGGCAGCTGGAGCTCTTGTCATTTAGGGCATAGATGAGGGACAGTCGTCAGAGCCCCCCCATTGGTTCAGGATATGAATTAGACGCCTTCTAGTTTCATCCTCCATGAGGGTTGAGCTGGGAGAGGAGGGTGGTGAGTAGCACTCAGAGCTGTTTGCCCAGGTGTGCTCTTTCTGCCTGTCCTACAGGTTTGGAAGAAGATTGTGCCCTCCCAGGACCACAGGGGAGAAATGAAACTTTGGCTGCCATACACCTGGGGTTTGCCTGCATTAGACCCTCTAGTGTATCCTGGTGTTGTGCCTTAGATCTAAAATGTTTCTCAAAAGTCTCATGTGTTCAGAGGTGGGAATTTCAGAGGGTCCGAAGGATCACGAGGGTTCTAATATCAGTGGTGGATTAACCCACCACTGGGTTGGATGGCATTATTGGGAAGCCATAGAAATCACCATGTGGGGCCTCAGAGAAGAAGTGCATCATGGGGTGTGGCCTTGGGCCCTAGATTTGATCCCTGATCCTTTTCTCTAGGGCTCCCTCCCTCGCTGCTTCCTGGCTGCCATGAGGTGAGCAGCTTTCCTCCATCATGATGTTCCTGCCTTGACAGAGTCCTAAAAGCATTGGAGCACAGTGGCCATGGACTGAAACTTCTGCAACCATAAGCCAAAATAAATCTTTCCTGCTTTATGATGATGTTTTCAGATATTTTCATCACGGCAATCAATGCAAAGCCTACAACATGCCTGGTCTTATTTGTTTACACCTATTTGTGTCCCCACCTCTCTACTCCTTGGCACCTATCACAGAGCTCAACTCCCAGCTTCATCTCTTGCTGGCTGACTAACTTTGGGCGGGTGACTTAGCCTTCCTACACTCAGTTTCCCCGTCTGCAAAGTAGGACCGTGCCACCTGCCCTGGAGGGCTGACGAAGGAACATGTGAGGTGCTTGCGTGGTGCCCAGCTCTGTGACCTTCCCTTTCCTTCCTTCACAACTGTGGGAAGAGAAGGGCTGCTCAGGGTCAAGGTGAGTACAATCAGCTCTGTGCGATTCTTCAAGTCGTGCAGGACCCAGACATTTGTTATATTTGACAGTCAAAAAGGGAGTGACTGGTATAATTTATGGCCCAGGAACATTCAAAGGACTTCCAGTAAGCTATAGCAATCACTTTGTATAGTCTATAAAAAGACATCTTGAAAGTCAGCTTAGCCAACTCTTCCATTTTATGGATGAAGAAACTGAGGCTCTGGAAGGAGTTGAGGTAATTAGCAGAACTGAGAAGGCAGCACAGGTGACCATAAAAGACATTCAGCACAGCAAGTTTGCTTACTCAGGGACAGACAGAAGTTGCAGAGCAAATAACAAAGGCATTAAGACGTATAAATATTAGCTAACACTTTACATGGTCTTTACTATTGTCTTAGTTAGCTTTTCTAGAGTCAATGGTTTGGAAGAGAGCAGATTTAATACAGGACATTTATAAGTTACAGTATTCACCCACAAGCCAAATGCAGGAAGTGCTGAATGTCTGTCTAGGCACTGGAGACCCGAAAGATCCATTCAAGGCCTGGGAGCCCACAGCACTGTCCCATGCACATCCGTGTCTGCAGGAAACGGCTGAAGAAATCTATACTGGAACCAGGACACGGTGCTGGCATTGGAGATGAAGACCAGAGATCCCCTGAAGCAAACAGCTGTCATCCTTGACAACAGCAAGGCAGACGACAGCAAGGACCTGAGTTCCTTCCTCCATGAGAACAGCCGAGTTCCTTTCAGGAGAACCAGCCGCAGCAGAGCTTCTCCTGGGAAACGGCCCGCCAGCTAGCTTCTGCTCCCATTCGGCTTCATGTTGTGTCAGCAGCATTCCTCAGGTGGATCCTCTACGCCCAGAACCACATCAACTCAGTCCAGCTGGGCATTCTGGCTCAAGCTGACCACAATAAGTCCACCACAACTATATACTAGGCACACAACTATGTACTAGGCATTATTCTACAGTTTTCTTCATTTTAACTTTCAGGTCTCTTCCTAATTCTATGAACTATATACTAGGCATTATTCTAGAGTTTTCTTCATTTTAACTTTCAGGTCTCTTCCTAATTCTATGAAGTAGATAGTACTATAAGCTTCTATTATTATTCCTATTTTAGATATGAGGAAATGGAGGCAGCAAGAGGTAATTTTCCAGGTTCACACAGTGATTGGCAGAGCTAGAATTTGGATGAAGCAGGCTGACTTTCAGAATCTGTGTTCTGAACTACTATGGACGAGCAGCATCTGGTGCCATAGTTTGAATTTTGAGGTTCTTTCCAAAATTCATGTTGAAACAATCCTCAGTCCAATAGTATTAATAGGTACAGCCTTTAGGAAGTGATCAAGTCATGAGGGATCCACCCTGATGCCTGGGTTAGCATCCTAGTAACACAGCTCGAGGCTGAAGGACGGTCTCTCTGGCACTTCTGCCCTCGGCTATGAGACATACAGTCTTTTTGCTCCAGAGGACGCAGTGCCAAGGCGCCATCTTGGAAGCATAGAGCAGCCCTTACCAGACCCCAGTCCTGCTGGCATCCTTTGGGCTTCCCGACCTCCTGAACTATGAGAAATAAAATTTATTGCTCATGAATGACAGTCTATGGCATTTTGTCATAACAGCACAAATGGACTGAGGCAGCTGGGAATTTGTTAGAAATGCAAGTTATTGGTCCGCAGGATCATAGGCCTCTACGGGCAAGGCTCAGGAGCTGTGTAAACAGTCGGTTAATGAGTCCAGTGTGTGCTCAAGTTGAGAAGACTGCCTGCAGGATGTGCCTCTCTTTCCCTTCTTCCCTCAGAGACCTCTGCTGAAGGTAGAAAAGGAGGCTGGAAGGATCCATTAGTGAGACTGGGAATTTCCCACCAGGACACACTTGGATTTCTGCTTTTAATTTTAATGAATGCAAGAAGTGATTTGGGCTGGGAAGGTGCCATATTGGTATTTGGTCCATTTCTTTCTGCAGAAGTAAGTTTGGGACTTATTTATATTTTTCCTTTCCCCCCTCGTCTAAGTACCTAGCAAAGAATGGACCATTGATAATCAATAAGCTTTTATGGTGCCCCTAAATGACTTGTTTTCCACAGAAAGCTGGTCTGAAAGCAATGGCTCTGATGGACAGAAGGCTCTTGGGTGGAGGCTGTGCTTGTGGGAGAGAAAAGGTCCCTGGCATGCTGAGCTAGTGAAATACCTGGGGCTTCACTTGCCTAAGCTGGCTTTCTTTTACCTCCTCCTCCCTTTTCTGTCCTCCTCTCTTCTCCCTCCTCCTCTCCCTTCTCTCTTCCTTTCCCCTCTCATCCCCTCTCATTTCTTCTTGTCTCTAGGTAATAATAATCATTAGGTAATAATTTCCTATGTGACTGCCAGTCAGTTTAAGTTCTCTTCACCTTGGTTTTCTTAATGGAAAAATAGGAGTAATATTAACATGGAAGCTTGCTTACCTCCAAGAATTATGGAGAAAAAGCACACATGAAAGAACGTGAAAGTGTTCTGAGTGAGGAGGGCGAGAGTAACAGCATGTTGAAATGCCACCCTTCCTATTTTCTCATTTTCTGGTGCCAAACCAGAAAAAGAAAAGTACAACCAAAAACAAAATAAAAAATCAAGCAAACACACCACACACACACACACCTCACACTCACACACAACTAGTGAACACGTTCTTCTGAGAAGAGCCTGGCCACAGAGCGGGGATGGCTTTTCGGCTCTTCCATGTTGCCCACCTACACTTCCTGCCACACACAGCAGGCGACAAGAAGAGCTGAGAGAGGACGTCTGAGGACGGTTGTGGGAGGCTGTGTGTTTGACCTCCCGTCTTGATGGAAGGTGTATTCCACTCCACGTTAGGTCAGGTTCCAGGCCCTTTATGAGACCTGTGAGGATGACTCGTAGCACTGGAAGGCCGTAGCACCACTGCCTGACAAGCATCCAGGCCAGAGCCGGCCAGTGCACCCGAGAGAGAGTGGATGTCTGTCATTTCTCCAGCGGCAGGGCCAGGAGGTGTGTGGGAGGATGGACAGCAGAGAAAGTGGCGTGCATGATCCGGCTGCTCTGATGGGACCTGGACAAGGGATCTGACACGGAGTTTAAATGTGATCTTCCCCAGTGCCTGGAAATGGCTGATGGCAAGTTTCTGGAAAAGGTCGCTGAAGATGCATGTGGCCCTGGGTGGAGAAAATTGTGCTCAATGCCACCAGGGAGACCCTGTAAGCTTTCCTGTACTTCATGCCCTTCCCCCGCCCCGCTCAGATGTCAAAGAGAGTGTGGAGAGAAGAGAAGATGGAGAATTAAAGTGGAGAAATGGCCAAGAGGCCACCTGCACCCCCAATTTCCCAGAAGGAACTGCCTGGGGCTGTTCACAGTTAATGTTTTTTAATAAGTAGAAGGACTATATTCTAAAATGACGATGAAAGTGCTCACTTCGGCAGCACATAGACTAAAGTTGGAATGATACAGGGAAGACTACCATGGCCCCTGAGCAAGGATGTCACGCAAATTTGCGAAGCGTTCCATGTTTAAAAAATAAAAAAATAAAAAAAAAAATAATGATGAAAACGTATAGCATGGTAAATACGTAAACCGTGACATAGTTATTATCACTATCAAGTACTCTGTGCTACACACAATAGTAGATGCTGTGCTGTTGTGCTGTAATGATCGGCAGCACAGTAGGTCTCTTTCCACCAGTATCACCACAAACACGCAAGGCGCACGGCGCACAGTGGCATCGCCAGGCAGCGGAACTTCCCAGCTCCATTGTAATCTTATGGGGCCACCAGCATGCGCACGACCCGTCTGGAACTTCTCAGCTCCATTGTAATCTTACGGGGCCACCAGCATGCGCACGATCCGTCATCAGCCAGAATGCTCTTTGTACCCCATGCAGGCGTATATCTTTGATTCTCTTTCAGCCTAAGGCCAAAAGACAAGTGAATGTTTGGAAAAACAATTTCTTTTGAATTTAAGCTACAATATTATGCCGTATTACCATGAAGCTGAGGAAGAGATGTGAATGGTCATGAAGGCAGCCTCTCCTCTTGCTGTTCCTGTCTGAGTTTGACGGGCACGTCTGGAGAGTGTGGCTGTTTCTGATTTCCATCATAAGGCGTCCACAGCAGTGATTTTCACTGCTATGCCCCAGTTCAGGGCTGTGACAACATGCAAAGTTCAGATTGATAAAGTGTCTTCAGTCAGGTGAGCAAATTTTGAAATAGAAGACATAGAAGCAGTTGCACTCTGTGCTGTGAAGCCTGTTTCCAAATAAATCACATGTTTTGAAAAAAAATTCCACAGAGATTAAAAAAGGCGAGTTGAGAAGTAGCCTGAGGGAGCATGGTGACTCAGCCTGCAGACAAATAAATTACACCTTTGGTTCCAACTAATCTCTGTGTGCCTCTAAAAAAAAAAAAAAGCAACCACATGTGAAGAGTTACTTAGAGTTTAATTGGCTTAATGTATTAATCACCATGTTGCTAAAACCAGGATGCTAAGCTCCCAAATCTAATTGTGGAAAAGAATCCAAATGGAGATTTCATTTAGCAAGGAAGTATTTACCTTTATTTTCTACAGATTTCTATTGTAGCAAGTATCCTACTTGATTGAGACTTTCGCCTCACTAGAGAAACCAAAATGCTTAGTTTCTTTTTGCATCACCAAATTAGAAGCAAAACAGATTAACTGGGAATCAGCTGGCGTGTCACAGGTAGTTCACTGGGGAAAACTCACAGGGACCCAGCTGGCTGTCTTTTAGACCTCATGTTTACACGAGGGAGTCCCACATCACCCCAAAGAATCTGTTTTCAAAAAGGAAAGAGATCTGATGGGGTATTCTCCACCTGCTTCCGAGGTTATGGAGATGTGGTCAGTGCTGACACGATGTGATCTTAGAATCCCAGTGGAGCAGGGAGCAGTAGAATGAGATCCCTCTTAGTCAATTAAAAATATTTTCGCAGATTACTAAGATTTGTGGGGTTCTATGGAGGAAAAAAAAGTTCCTCAGATACTTTTCCCTGGCTTCAGGGAGGTCAAACTTACTTGACAGTTTATTATCCTTCCAAAAGGAGTAGAAAGAGGGAACATAAAAAGCAAACAACCTCACTTCTGGGCTTTGACCAGCAGTACACACAGATATTTCCTTTTGGCAGCTCTTGGCCTGTTCTTTCCTTCCTGCTTCTTTTATGGTTCCCAGGAAGGTCTCTGGAAGCCATTGAGAACACGAGCCTTAGTGCTGGGGATGTAACTTGTGACAGAGCATGTGCTTTGCATGCATGTGGCCCTCAGCACCGAAATACGATAATGAAAGGAAATAAAGCGGAAACAAACAATGTCATTCCTTTGTCCTCTGCCTAGCCTTGTTTCTAATAAGAACTCTAGTGAGTCTTGCCTTTGTTGCTCTTTTTGGTGTGTCTTTTTTCCCCTTGGTTTGTAAACATTATTTTTATTTTTAAATGACACATAAAAATTTCACACATTTATAAGTCACCACGTGATGTTGGAAAACATGTACGTATTGTGCAGCGTTCAAATCTGGGAAAGCTGATCTGTTTCCTCAAAAATCTACATTTATTCTGGCTCTTCTGGTTTTCAGAAAATTGATAAGGAGGCACCATTAGCTTTTCCTCATTGTGACAAAATACTTGAGCTAATCACTTTATGACGAAGAAAGGTTTATTAGGACTCAGAGTTTTGGAAGTTTCAGTCCAAGGCCAGTCGGCCTGTAGCTTTTAGACCATGTTGGTACAGCAGTCGTGGAGGGAACGTGTGGTGGGTGGGAAGTGAGAGAGAGGGCAGCCGGGGTCCCAGCATGGCCTTCAAGGTCACACCCCGGGTTACCTCACTTTCTTCCACCAGCCCCCCTCAGGGCTCCTCTACCTCCAAGTACAGCCTCAGGCTGGCCACCAACCCACAACTCAGGCTTTTATGCGACGCTCAAGCAAACCATGGGTGGCACTCCGAGGAGGCTGTGCATTCAGACTGTGTTGAGGCTGCTTCGTGTCTTTGATCTGCAGGTTTATAATCTTTATGAGTGCTATAACATTTTCTGGATGAAAAAATTGAGCTTTGGGATCGGTGAGCTTCCAAATCCATTCTAAACCTGAGCCGTGGAATCTCAGAGAAGTCCCTTAAACATTCTGATTCTTGTTGTATTCATCAGTAGAATGGAGCTCTGGCCCCCACCTCACAGAGCAACTGTCAGGCTGCACAAGCCAGGGAAACTTCTGAGCAGTTTGCCAAGCGTCTTCACATACCTGGGTCCTTCCTAAACACTATCCCCTGCCACCTCTGCCCTCTCCTTTCTGGAAGCATGCACGGCTTCAGGGAAGAAAGCACCGGGAAGAGAGAGAGTAAACATCCCAGCTTTAAGTAGAAAGCAGGCTCCCTCCTGCCTTTTCTTAAACATTTTATTGATGTGCAGCATAAACAAGTGCACAAGTCTTAAGTGTATATAAACTGATGACGAAATATATGAGTTTCTAAATGGGAAGGTCCACAAAATGCCCAACACAATGAATAGGAAATTCCTTCATTAAAACAAAATGCTCAAATATTAAAATACCACTAATAGGAAGAGATCCTAAAGGCTCCAAGTGAGAGGGGAAAATGGTCACACGCGAAGGCAAGAGAATTCACATTTTATAGGAGTTACTTAGTCGCTTTCCTTGTCTCTTGGACCAGATACCTGACGCCTGCAACTTAAAGGAGGAGGGTTTATTTGGGCTCACATTTCAGTCCACGGTTGGTGGGCTCCCACAAGAAGGAGCGTGCGCAGGGGTTTGGGGGAGGAAAGCTGCTCACTTCATGGTGGCCAGGAAGCAGAGAGTATGAAGGGAAGATCCGGGAGGGAGATGAAACCCTTCCGGGTCACATCCCCTGGGACACGGCTCTTCCTACTAGACCCCACATCCTAACCGGAAGTCAGTATACCTCAATAATCCAATCACCTTTCAAACCCCCCAGCTAGACCCCCACATCCTAACCGAAAGTCAGTATACCTCAATAATCCAATCACCTTTCAAACCCCCCAGTTATGAGTGTATGAGGCTCCTGGGGAACATCTAGATATGGACCCTATGAAGGAGCTTCTCAGAAGCCAGAAGGGAAGTTACAGATCCAGAGGGAAGTGATTCTCAACCTACCTGTCTTTAAACCAGAGGGAGGGTAGAAAAAGCCATTCTCCAGACGTGCATGGCTTACAAAACACATCTACCTCTCAAGTACTCTTTCCTGGGAGTAATGAATGTGTCACCAGCATAAAGGGTCGCACCAAGAACGAGGAAGATAGGAACACTTGGGAACACAGAGTCCCAGACCAGGCAGAAGCAGGGGTCATCCTGGGTCAAGGCAATGTGGGAGACCCAGCATGCTCCTCGTAGGAGACTGTGGGCTTAGGAGAGGTAGATTCTGGGGGAAAATCCCCCAAAACAAAAGTGAGTAGTTAGTTACCTGATGTGTTTGGCCATGTAGGCAAACCATAACATTCAGAGCTTTACGATTCTGTTGATGATTTTAGGAAGAATGAACAAATGAAATAAGCCAACAAAGAATGATTAGCTCCAAAAATGATGCCCATTAATAGATGCAGGAGAAAAAGCAAACATCTGCAAGGAATGAATCCAGTCACATTTCCTGGGCATAGTAAGGTGAGTGTTAGACTGATAATGTAGCCACTATTTGGAACATGAAGGAGGAGGAACTGTGACTACTACCTGACATTTTCATTCACAGGAAGTCTGAAGATGATGTCTAAAATGGGAAAAATCAAGAAAGCATAGTCAAATTATATTATTAGGCTTATAGCAGCAAATACTAGAATAGTGAAAAGAGTTAAAAGTGCCGTTTTAAATTACCAGGCTTGTGGTAATTGTATTTGATTTTAATTGTGTACATGTATTTCTTTGATAATTTTTAAAAAAGAAATTTCAAAGAAAGAGAAAGCTGAAAGATGATAGTCTTGAGCGAAAAGGCCTTTGATCTACAAGAGCATAAACTTGAGAATTTAGAAAGGTTGCTGTGCAAGGATATAGCCATAATGTTAATACTGTAAACGATGCATTAGCAAGAGGATCGATGGTCGGCCAGGCTGTCATGCCCTTCAGAACCGGATCAATGTCTGAGACAAAGATACTGGAAAGGGGGACCACAGAAACAGGTCCTGATGTGGGTGGACTGCACCTGGCTCCCTCTCATCTTTCCTCTTTGTAGACCAAGTCTCCGGTGGGAAATGACAAAAGAAGCCTTAAATATTTGGGAATTGAAAATTCAGGGAATTTCTGCTCTGTCTTCCAGAAGACACTAACCACGGCCAACCTTGGAGAGATCTAGACCCATCACGTGTGGGAGCAACAGAGGGCAAGCGTTGCCACGTGTGCTGGGCACTGAGGGCCTGGAGAAGCCCCCTGCCTGTCATGGCCCTGAGGCGCACGGGAGAGCATTCTCAAATGACTTTCTCTCCATCTTTGCAGGTAACTAACAGCTGCCAAATCTCGTGGCTTAAAGCCATGATGCTTTAATTGTTGCTCCTCCCACATTTCCATCTTACCTCAGTCTCACCTGAAGACCCAGGAAGACAGAAATGCCCCCACGTGAAACACGATGGAAATGATCAGGAGCAGGTGATCTATTCCTTGGCGTTTAAAGTTCCTTCCCGGAAGTGGGACCCGTCACTCCTGATTGTTTCATTAGTCACCAAATTCAAAGGGATGAGAAGTGCATTCTTGCCATGACCCGGGGAGGAAAATCTGAGATAACTGGCGAATTCGGGGGTTTCTAGTCTGAGGCGAAGGAAATGAACTGCGCACAGACCCACCTCGTGATGTGACGCGAGGCTCTCAGCCGTGGTGGGGATTAGTTCTAACTCCCAAGGCTGACCGGGAGAGGCCACACTCCAGTGTGCCCAGGAGCAAGGTCAGAGGAGGCCTTGACCCCCGCCCTGTCCGGGTCACTTGGAACTTAGACATGTGCCTGGAGAGGAGGAGCCGAGCCCGAGCCCACGGCCTTTCATGCGAAGTCACTGAGACACCCTAAGAGTGATTTTATTCAGTTTTTGTCTCTGAGCAGCACAGAGGCTCAAGGTAGACCCAAGTCTGAGGTCCAGAAAAGGGAAAATGCGGCCTTCCCTGCACCTTCAAGTTTTGTGCGCTGTGAGACGGGTACCCACGGCTGTGTGACAGGAAGCCAACGTCCAGCAGATGGCTGCTGCTCTTATTCTTCCTGCTCTAACATTTGACTCTTCGCCACCGCTTCTGGCCGAGGGTTCCGCGGGTCGCCAGGACTGCAGGTGGAGACAGTTCTCGGAAGCACACTTTGTCTCCTGAGTCAGGCAGCAGTGTGGTCCTGGGAGGTGCCAGCCCCCCACACCCACGGTGGGGTCTCACCGAACACCCCCGCCACGCGCTTTGTTTCTGCACTCCGACAAGCGCTTGCACCAGGGAAGGTCCAGAAGCATTCTGTGCTTGATCTCACTCAAACTCTCAAGCGGAAAAAAAATGATTCATGCCTGTTTTCTCCAAGCAGAGAAGTGATGTTTCTTTTCAATCTAGAATTTGGGAAACACAGGCACAAGAAGACCTCCCAAGGTGAACAGGAAGGGCGGCTGCTCGGTCCGTCTGCTGCCACCCAGGGCGTGGCCTCGGGTGAACCCTGCTCCTGTCTGGGCCTGGCTTGCTCATCTGCAATGTGAGTACACTGGACTCGTGGTCCCCTGAGGTCGCTTCTGTTTTTAACAGTCAGATCACTTGTGACCGCAGAGGCCAGAGGAAAGGGAGGCCAAAGTAGGAAAGGAAAGGAGAAAGCAGAAAAGAGAAGAGCGGGAGCAGAAAATGTAAAACAGAATGTGAAAGAGGAAAATGGGAAGAGAGGAAAACCCATTGTCACATCTGCTGAGGCTAGACTATGCCCCTGACATCGTACATCCTAATGGGTGTTTATTAAATGATGGGACCGCAGCTGAGTGGACAGCCCTCAGCAGTGAATCTCAAAATAGAAGCCTTGGTATTTATTTTGAAGACTAATTTCATTTCCCATGGAGAATTTTTGGTTCAAAGGGTTTTATACATGGGCAATTAAATTCTTACTTTTCACCATATCTGCCTAAAAGCTATAAAAATAAAGACAATGTCTCCTATTTCCCATGAGCCAGTACTTTCTAAGGGCATGTTATCTAATTCAGTCTTCACAACAACACCGTGAAGTAATTACTGCTGAAATCGCCATCTACTGATTGCATACGCTAAGTCATTTGCTCGACAAGGAGGTAGGGGATGTCGAGATTCAAACCGAGACCCTTTTACGCCAAAGCCCATATTCTTTTGCTTTGAACTCCCAGCACTGACTATGGCAATAGGAGACAAAGCGAGAGTAGACAGTTCGCAGTTCTCAAACACCACAATATGGATGACTTCTCCTTCTTCATCTTCCTTCCGCTTATCTTTTTCATGGTCATCTTTTTCATCTTCTCTATCTTTGTCTTTTCTGCCTCCTCTTTTCTCCTCTTTTGTCTTGTCTGTCTTTGGAATAAGTACATGTTGAATACCCATTATCTGAAATGCTTGGAACTGGAAGTGTTTTAGATTTTGGGGTTTGTTTTCCCTTTCTTCTTCCCTTCCCTTCCCTTCCCCTCCCCTTCTGCTCCTCTTTCTTTCTCTCTTCCTCCTCTTTCTTTTTTCTTTCTTTCTTCTTTCTTTCATTCTCCTTTCTTTCTTTTTTCTCTCTTTTGTTCCTCTTTCTTTTCTTTCTTTCTTTCTTTCTTTCTCTCTTTCTTTCCTCCTTCCCTTCCTTCTCTTCTTTCTCTCTCTCTTTCTTTCCTCTCTTCTCTCTCTTAATATTTGCACATACATAGTGAGATATCTTGGGAGTAGGACCCAAATCTAAACAAAAATACATTTACATTTCATATGAATAATACGCACACAGGTAATTTTATGCAATATTTTTATTCCACCTGCTTTTTGACCGTGACCTGTTGCGTGAGGTCAGGTGTGGGATTTTCCACCATGGTGTCAGGGCTCAAAATATTTTGGGATTTGGAATGTTTGGGATTTCAAAATTTCAGATTAGGGATGATTAATCTTCATTCTTATATTGCTCAAAAATTGATCCAAAGGGTACACTTTGAGAAATCCTACTGTTCTTCCTCCACACCCTTACGATTCTGTCTCCGCCTCAACTAGCTACTGTTACTTTCTTTTGCATCCCTTCAGCATTTCATTATGCAAACACAAGCAAATATAAACACATATTCATGTTTCCTCCTTTCTCACCCGCAAGTTGGCTGACCAAATTATTTCACACTTGGCACTTTTCTGTTTTTTCTTAGCAATCTGCCCAGGAGCTATTTTTTATTTTAGTTCACGGAGAGCTTCCTTATTCTTTTCTATAGTTCCAGGGCATTCCACCCTGTGTGGGAATCGTAAATTTAGTTAGTCAGTTCCTTAGACATGGATTCTTGGATGGTTTCCAAGATTTTAGTATCATAAACAATGCTGCACTGTATAATCTTGTCATATGTCAGCTCATACTTGTCAGATGTAATCCTAAGAGTGGGGTTGCTGGGACAAAGGAGGTACATTTGAGATGCTAATAACGATTGCCCTTGATAGGGGCTGTTACAGTTTGCAGACCCACCAAGAAAGAATGACAGTGCCCACTGTCCTGGCACCTAGCCAACAGAGCCTTTTGTCAAACTTTTGGAATTTTACCAGTTCGCTCAAGGGAAAATTACACCCCAGCATAGTTTAAATTTTTTATGTCTTTGATTATGAATGCTTGCAAGTATTTTGGACCATTTATATTTCTTATTCTCGCAACTGTCCCTGACCTTTTGTACACTTTTCTATTGATCTTGTGGTCTTTCTATATTTCATCTCTGGGAGCTCTTCATATACTTTGGAGAAAAGCACTTTTCCATGTCATGAGCTACAAATACATCCCCTAGCTTTTGTCTTTTTTCTTTGTGTGTGCTTTGGTTTGTTTCCTAGCCAGACGTTTAAAAATACTTTATTTTTGGCTTTTAGATCTTGAGACATAGTTAGCTATGCTATTCTACTCCAAGGTTACTCTGTCAATCAGAGTCCCAATGGAAATCACATGGCAGGCTCAACTTAGGAGAATTCAAGAGGGGCTGATACACGAGGGAACTCATCAGAAAAACCCTACAAAGATTTTCTTTACAAGGTGTGGGCGAGTTTTGGGGCCTCTGAGGAGGCGGTACAAGAATCAACCAAGACATCTTCACTCCGAGGTTCAAGCGAGGCGTGATTACAGTTACTGCAGCCCGCAGGAGACCAGGCTGGCTGGAGAAAGTGCCAAGTGTGTCGGTAGGAGCAGTCACTGGCGGGGGGACTCGCAGGCTGTGAGTGCCTTGCCTCGCTTTCTTCCATGTCTGGCAATGGTGGCTCCTGCTGGCACTTGGTGGCCTTTCAGGGTGCGAAAGAGGCAGAGTGGGTCTGAGCTCTGCCAGTGGTGAAGGGGAATTGGGTCCGTGCGTTCTGATAGTACTTGTATTGTTTTACTTTTTTTGCATTAAGGTATATCTTCAGGCACAATGTATTCCAAATTTACTGTTTTTCTGTAATGGCCATCTCCGCGTCCCAGTGTTACTATAAAGTTTACCTTTACTGATGATTCATGTTTATCATACATTGATATCCACATGTACATTTGGGTACATTTCTGGACTTTTTGTTCTGTTTCACTGGACTGTCTGCTTGTGTGCCACTCTGTATTGATTACCGGGCCTTACGATGACTCTTAACAACTGGGAAGACGAGTTGTCTTCATTTTTCTGTAATTTTAAAGTTTTCTCAAGCTACGATTGCTTGTTTATTTTGAATGCATCTGCTTGTCTACTTCTGAAGGAAGACAACTTGTTAGGAAATATTGGAAGACTGTGTTAAATTTATAAATTTATTTAGAACATTATTGACTTCTTCTTTAAGATAATGATTTGCAAATAAACTTAGCAAACCTCACCTTGCCACAAATTGTAAATAACAAAGATTAAGTGGCTTTGGGTGCCTCCTGATGGGATGCATCGACAGGAACATCATGTCACTTGAGTAGGGGGTCCTGCCAGGAATGTGAAGCCAGAGTCTAACCATGGGAAGAAGTTGTAAAAAATTGAATTGGGGGAACCTTTCAACAAAAGGTGGCCTGGACTCTTAAAAAACATCAATATCTTTAAGGATAATGGGAAATTGAGTATCTATTGTAGATTAAGAGACACAAGGGAGACACGATAGCTACATGCACTGTGTAGTGCTGTTTGGATCCTGGGTCAGGGTAAAATATATCCACAGAGGATGTTAATGGAGAAACGGATAAAAATTGAATATGGTCATAGATTAAATCATGCCTTGTACACTGTCGAATTGCCCGTAGCTGACCATTGTGCCGAGGGCGCATAGAGGAATGTCTTCGTTCTTACAAAATTCCTACTGAAATATTCAGGAGTAAGGGGCATGGTCCCTGGTACTAACTATGCTCTGGAAAAGCATATTATATATAAAGAAATTGCAGTAAAATATTAATAATTGATCATCTAGGTGAAGAATATATAGAAATTCTTGGTAATATTCTTACAACTTTTGTAAACTTAAAATTACTTGGAAATAAAGAAGTTAAAAGAAAAGAAAGTTTGCAGGAGTAGAAAGGGAGAGAAAAATGTTAACAGGTATGACCTTCTTGCTTTTAGCCAATTAAGCTTGATTCTGGCTTTTAACACATTATTCAGACACTCAGGAGGAAATCAATCCATTAAACCCTATCAGTCGATCTTATTTTCAATTCCAATAGTTACTCTTCTCTGCTTTGGTTAGACACACACACACACACGCACACACACACACACAAACACATATACACACACTCCTTCTGACTACGGCAGGACCCATTCATCTCTTTTTTTTTTAAATAGATTTTTATTAAAATTTATCCAAAACTACTCAAACTTACAGGCCATTACACAAGCTTACAGACCATAATACCTTGTGCCATTTGCTTATAACAACGTTTGGCGCATGCAGAGAGTGAGCTAGCCCTGCCGGCAAGCGGCAGGCAGGTTATCCCCACCGCGTCCCCACCGTGCCCAGCTCGGGCGCACCTCGTGGGCTTGTGGGGAGGTGGCCTCCAGCAGGCGCCAGGCTTCCAGCCACGATCGATCGTGTCGTGAGAAACACTCCCAGGAGCAGACTGCTCTTCGCCTTGCAAAGTGGGGGCTGATGCTCCAGGGAACAGGTCTCCTGGGTGGCGAGGAACCCAGGCTCATGGGGCGCTCAGCATGGGGTGCTCACGCAACGTGCCTGTGCAGGACGGTGTTCACAAACAAATCCTGGGGCTGTGGAAGGAGGCACAGGGTCCGTGACAGAAGGAAACAGGTGTTGGTGTTCAAATAAACGCAAAACGAGTGAGTGGTGGGAGCCGGAAGGTGCGGCCTGAAGGCAGCAACTCTGGGAATGATCCAGGACCCTGAGGCAGAGGAGAGAAGGGGCCTTCCGAAGGGGCCTTCTGCCTGGGCCAGCAGTCTCCAGCCACCAGTGAATACGATCCTGCATCTCCTGAGCGCTCTTCTGCAATGCTGGGATTCTACTTGGTTATTAATCCCCAATTCTTGGCTGAGCCAGAATGAGAAGTGGCACGGCCAGGCAGCAATTGCCCCAAATCAGTACACTTCTGCTGCTTTCTGGTGCTCCAGTGAGGCCTCGCACGGGGCTCCGTCCTCTCGCTCCTGTGTGGCTGCCGTGGTTGGAATATGGTCGGAATTGGATTTGTCTCCCCCAAAACTCACATTGAAATTTGAGTCCAAGTGGAACAGTGCCCAAGTGGTGAGGTCTTTGAGGGGACTGGGTCACAACCTCCGGAGTGGATTAATGTCTTTCTTGAGATGTTGGGTTACTTCTCTTGAGACTAGATTAGTTACCTCAAACTCAGGCTGCAATAAAGAGAGCCAGACACCTCCCCTCCCTCTGAGGCACACATGCACTCTCTTGTTTGTACCGACTTCTCTGTTTTTCCACCATGAGCTGAAGCACCACCATGAACCTTGCCAGATGTGACCACCCTATGTTAGATTTTCCAGCTTCCAAACTGTGAGGCAAAATGAATTTCTTTTCTTTATAAATTACCTAGTCTCAAATATCTTGTTATAGCAACAGAAAACAGACTGAGACAGGGCCCATGCCCTGGCATCATTGTGCTTTGCTTCAGACAGGCAGGAGCAGTCATGCCTCCACGGCCCATAAGTGAGAAGACCAATCATCCTTCAGCTGCAGAGCTCCTCAAGTATCCAGGAGTCACAGCTCCCTTGGTGGAGCCCTGAGCAATGACTGACCAGTGCAGCAGTCTGAAAGTCTAGGTTGAGTCCTTTACTTTGACCCAGGACACAGTCTAAGGAGATGTAATTTTTACTCTGAATTCCTCAGCAGGACGGGGCCGAAGTTGTCCTTTGCAGCTTGGCTTGGGAGCTGCCCCTTTCTAGCAGTGCTTCCCCACTCCTGAGCCACTTCATCTGGGAGGCTGCCAGCACCTGTCACTGGCACACAGGCCCTGGTCTCAGGGCCTGTTCCTGGGGAACCTGGCCTAGGGTGACCCCTAACTCAGTCCTGGAGCTGTAACCAGGAAGAGAGAAGTCGGCTCCGGGAGCCTATGTGATATGGTTGGCAAGAACCCTTGGAATTCACTGGTGAGAGTGAGCCTTTCCCACCCTACAGGTCGAGGGCAGCGCCTTCTGGGGAATGCATGTCTTCTTAGCTGAGGGCTGCCTTCTGGTCAAGATCTATAGATGGGGGCCTGAGAAGAATTGGTTGGGAAAATGATACTGAGTTTGCTCCTTGGCTGGAGGAGGCAAGAGCTGGAGGTGGCCCTCAGTGTCTCCTCTCAATGGTAGTGAAGAGAAGTAAGGCTCCTAATGATGGCAGGTGTCTTGGGGTCTCACCTGCAGCAGGCCTTGCTTCCTAGCAGGGAACAATGGGTTTGTAGCGGGGTCCTCTGCAGGGGGGCTAAGAACGTGTAAGAGCGTCTGTGTGGCACTGAGCTGTCCTTCAGTGTCCTTTGAGGAAGAGGAGGTGCTGCAGGGGCAGGACATTCCCGATCCCTCTCTCCTGGCGGCCTGAGCGAGACTCAGATGGTGGAGCAGAGGAGACTCCGTGGCTGGTACTCTGCAAGTCACAGCTGGGCTGCTGTTCAGGGGATGGATCATCTTTCCTCTGTGAGTCTGAGAAGTTCAGGGGCCTTCAATTCAGAAGCCGGCTGCTTCCACACTCGCCACTTGTCAACCTGACTTTAACTGTGATTCGTACAGCATGAGCAAGTTAACAGGATAAATCACAGCCAGCTAATGGAGCTAACAAATACACGAAGGATGTGGCTGAGCTAATTCTGCAGCAGAGAACAATTACCAAATTTAAGCATCACCCATTTGTGCAGATGCCAGTTCTCAAAACTAGGCGCGAGCTTGCTTGCAGGAGATGTGGGTAATCCGATTTGACCGGCTCTGCGAACTCTGGGACTGCAGGGAAACGAAAGAACAAAGGCCGCCCGATCTTCGACAGGCTCCTCATGGAACGGAGCTTAGGTATTGTGTCCTAACAGTTATGGGGAAGGCAGACTCCAGACCTGCTCTGTATTAAAGACAAAGAAAGTGCTGGTGGGTGACGGGAAGATGGGGTCCCCCACGGCTAAGCGGTAAGGATGAGGAGGTGATTTCTGACTGGAGCTCGAAGGAGGGGTGCTGGTGTAGTGGCCCAGAGTGTTAGGGTAATAAAAGCACTTATATCACAGGCTGTTCTGAAAATTAAATGAGATAATGCAAAGTGTTTGGAAGACAGTGAGATAATGCATTAAATGATAGTGCACACTAAGTGTACAAAGAGAAGCTGGCGCAGAAAAGGAACACATTGTGAATTAGTACACACACACACACACAAACTATATACTACTTTAGATGTTACATATTATTATTTGGTATTGAACATAATAATGCAGTATTATAGTACAATATATACAATATGTGTGTAAAGTTTATTATATGTAATTGTAATTATATTATAAAATATATAAGTATATTAATATATTTTCAAATAACTTCTCATTTCTTACTAAATACATCTTAAAGTTTACAAACTTTACATATTGAGTTAGCAGAGCGAGGCGGGGCTGGGCCTCTGCCAGGGAGGCGTCTCCTGGAAGCCCCTCGGGGAGGCTGAGGTTCCCGGGATGAGAAGGAGCAAGCAGGCGAGGGGTCCCAGCTTTGCTGGTGCACGAGGGAGAGAAGGAGTTCAGATAAGAAGACCGATGGTCAGGCAGGGAGCCCGTTGTGTGACTGGAAAGAGCTGGCTGGTTGGGGGCCGGGGGAGCAGGGGCTGCGGGGGAGTCTGGGGTGCAGCGACACAGGAAAACACACCCAAGGGTCCCAAGACCACGTTCCAGTGCACCGAGCCGGGAGAGGACACTGCAGGAAGCAGGGGCCACCACACAGAACTGGGGTGCTGGGAGTGCCTGTCATGCTGGTGACTCCAACCACAGTGTCCCTGAGGGCCCCACGTGAGGGCTTTGGATGCCCCTTTGGAGGCCCCTTTTGGAGCCTGGACCAGGGTGGAGCATGTAACTGTGGAAAGAAGGAGGGCGGGTGTCTGTCAAGGCAGGGAGACAAGAGAGCCAGGCATTGATGGGACAAGGTTCTGGGCTTAGGGACAGGAAGAAGGTGTCATTGGAGGGGAAGAACTGGCTTCTGTTTAGCATTTCAAAGTTGGCTGAGCTTGTTTTCCTGGCGTGAGATTCAGGATTTATAAACCCACCTGAACTTAGGTTGAGAATTTGTCATCCATGCCCTATAACCAGATAAATCACTGGCTGGCAGGCTTGCTGATTGCGGGTGATTGACAAGATCATGCACCTCACTGTACCAAGGGTTGCCCTCCCCCTCCCATGCATACACACACAGGCACTGTACACACAACATGCAGGCACTGTGCACACATGGAGATGTGTTTTGCTGCTGTAACAGTCAGTATGTTGAGGCTCCCTAGGAGCCATTAGGATGACTAGGAGTCACAGGGAGGCCTTCTGTGACTGTAACAGGACGGACCCTTAAACAGTTACAGGTCTCAAACAGAAGTCTAAGGGTGGAGGGAACGCGCTCTCTTCCTGGGCGCTGTCGGCAGCCTGGCAGAGCAGGGATCCCACCATCCTGCATGAGCGGGCAGATGGCATCGTGGGGACTCTCAGCTCTGACAGCCTTGTGATTGACTTCACCGTCTTAAAGAGGGTGCCTCGGACATCTCTTTTTCTACCTTAAATTTTTCCTTCCTGCCTAAAGGAGCATAAAACAGCCCCGCCACATTCTCCCTTAGCAGAGCCCTGGGGCTCCCCGGCCTGCTTCCGGCACTTTGCTTGGGAGCCCCGGATGGATCGTGCTTTCTCCCTAGAGTCTGCAGGGCAGCGTTCTGTCACCCCAAACTTCACACTGATTGAGCTGGCTGGTGCTGCAGCTTCACAGCACACAGCGGACCTGTCCAGAAGAGCGGACCCTGCCCATCCTCTCGCCTGCTGCCGGGCATCTCCCTCTGCTCTCCGCCACCTGCCCCGATCTTTCGTTGCTACTTGGGGCAGCAGATAACAGGTGCTGAGCACATGCAGTCATCTGCAGAGATTTCCAGAAGTGCAGAACCAGAGCTTTTCACTTTGCTTCTGTGATCCTAGGAAATCTCCCCATGTGAGGCCGTTTTTCTCTGTCCTCTGCCACTGAGCTATAACTGGGAGGCATTAGGAAGGCCTCATCCCTGTAATCCCCAGGGAACCGTCTAGTGGAAAACTCTGCCCTGGTCGAGCCTTCACCAGCCCTGGCCCTCCCCAGACAGCCTGGCTGTGGTACTGTCCTCCCTTACTGCTGCATAGAAGCTTTCAATTCTGAGCAAGCTCCCAGACACCTGATCCAAACCAGGGCCCTTGCAGGGCGATGCATTGATAACACCAGAAGTTCAGATGCAGCACATCAGCAGGTTGTACTGTAAGGAGGCAAGCAAATAGCCCTGGATGGGGACCCTGGAACCCAGCCCACCAGACTGTCCTCAGTGGAGCCAAAACCCATCTCTGGCATCTGTCTGTCTCCTCCTTGGAGAGAGAAAGATGAAGGCAGAGACCTCTGTGGTGCAGTGTGTTAGTTGGCTTTCTGCTACTGTAACCAATACACCACTGAGATAATCATTTTAGAAAGAGAAAAGGCTTATTTTAATTCCCAGGTTTGGGATTTCAGTTCAGGATCAATTAGCTCTGTTCCTTTGAGCCTTTGATGAGCTAGCACATAATGGTGAGACTGTGTAGGGAGCAAAACTGCTCACCTCATGGCTGGGAGGCAGCAGACAGGAAGTGGGAGAGGCTGGGTGGCACTTCAAGGACGCATCCCACTGACCTCACCTCTCCCATTAGGCCACGCTTCCTAGAGCAGCATCACCTCCCACACCTCTGACACAGGGGTCTTGGGGAACAGTGCAGAGCCTGCCCCTCTAGCCCTGTCACTTGTCAGACAGGAAAAAATGTAAATGAGTATTTTTTCCACTCCCCTATTCTTCCTAGTCAGGTTACAGAATTAGGTAATAAAGCCAAACCCGGACTTGAAGACACCACCCAGGTGGCAGTTACCTTGGTGTACTTATTGGCTTTATACCTGGCTCTTCAGTGATTTCTTCTTGACACTTACGAGAGACCAGCCCATCCTGTGCCCCTTCCTTCACGGGCCTGCAGCCCCCAATTCCTTCTCCATGACTCCCAGAATGACAGGCACGGCAGGACCCAAATGACATCCGGAGAAGCAGCAAGAGGAAATGGGCTGAACCGGAGCTGAGAGTCCACTGTGTCCCCTTTCTGGCCAGAGGGAGCGCTGGGCCTGCCATGGGCTCCGGGATGAGTCAGCAGAGGGTGGCAAATAGGGCCGGCGGGCCCCAGTCCAAGCCTGAGTGGAATATTGATTGCGCTGGGCTGCAGAGAGGGCTGGGGGCGGGGCGGGACGTGCACACCAGATGGCTGCAGGGACAGAGGCGCAAGGATTTTGGCTCTCACTAGCTGCACACTGTTTCTTCTTTACTAAAGCCTGAGTCACTGCGGATCAGGTTGGAGGTGAGCCTGCGCAGGAGAGGCAGGGAGGTGTCCAGTGATGATGATGGGCTGTGGAAGTCAGCAGCGCATTTGTTTACTTCTGAGCAGGACCCTGTTCATTAGGAACCACAATGACCCCTGCAGGGAAAGGGCTGAGCCCAGGGAGCTGACAGATATCACCCAAAGCTTCTTACTGCCGTCCCATTGTGTGAGGAGGAAATTACTTTATTGTCACCGAGAATGTGACTTTAGAGAGAAGCACTAAATGTCTTCCAGATGGAAGGAGAGGATTCGAGTTGCTCTTCCGCACAGGGTCAGCTCATCTGAGGATGAGCTGTGGCCTCTCGCCGTTGGCTACGTCTGGAATTAATCCTCCAGAGTCAGATGGTGGGTGTGAAAGAGAAATGAAAAATGCAGTCCTTGAATACTGAGCACCAGGTGCACGCCTTGGACAGGGAGAAGGGGCACGTCTGCACTGTTCATGTTCTGCATTATCTGGGGCACACCGCACACTTAGCAACCCAATAATCCAATTTAGCGAATGTTTAGGAAGTAGCAACTCTGCACCTGGCTTGCTGCTGGCTGCTGGAGTTTCCAATATGACCAGCTCTAAGGCATTTCACACATGTATATATTTTCTCTCTGTTTCAACTTTCTGATGATTTTGATGGTTGTCGGGAGGAAATTGGTATTACCATTGCTTAACTGAACAAGCTTGTGAGTAGTTGCTGAAAGAATAAAAATCCTTGCATTTCAATTCTGTTTTATGAAAGAGCAAAAACAAATCAAAGTTGTGAAACCTTAAAGAAATATTTCTTTGCCACAAAGAAGATTATTTGTCTGAGGATAAGAAAAGAGATCAGTGCTAACATTAACAGACTGGAATTTTTATGTGTGTACAAATACAAATACACACTTGCTGTATGTCTCAATTTCAGAGTATCAGCGGTCTCCTTCCAAAGTAAGACAAGGATACCAGCATGCTGATACTGTCTCCACTCTCCCTCCTCTTCCTCCCCAACTTCCTCGTAAGTTCCGATCATCGAGGATTGAATTGAGTACCCTAGAAAACCATGTTCAAGCTCTGACCTCTGGGTGCCTGTGAATGTGACCTTATTTGGAAAAAGTGTCTGTGTAGAAGCAATTGAGTTAAGAAAGGATGGACCCTAAACTAGTTACTGATGTCCTCATAAAAAGCAGGATATTTGGACACAGAGAGGAAAGAAGATCTCAGGAAGCCGGAAGCAGAGGTTGGAGTGCAGCATCTGCAAGCTGAGGAATGCCAAGCAGGCTGGCAGCTGGCCCAACCTGGGAGAGAGACCTGGCGCTGCTCCCCCCGAGCCTCCAGGGGCCCAACCCTGTCAGTGCCTTGATCTAAGACTTCCCGCCTCCAGAGCTGCAAAGGAAATAAATTCCAGTTGTTTAAAGCCACCCAGTTTGTGGTACTTTGGTTAGGCAATCTTATGAAAGAAACATTCAGTGTCTGCTTTGTTTGGGTTTACATTATTGACAGTCTGTTGAGTGACCATAATTCTTACTGGTGCATGATATACGTTGCCTATTTCAATAGATTCACTGTGCATTGCCTGTTTCTTCAGGTCTGCACAATTTTTGGTCTCCTTTTCCCTCACCTTCCTTTCCTGAACTCCTGGGGAAACCCTCTGTCCTCCCTCCCTCTCTTCTTCCCTTTCTCTGTGCCGTATTTTCGCATAGCTGCTCAACCGTTCTTTTCATCTCAGACCCGCTTGGGTAGCTCTCTCCAGACATTCGCTCGCTCTCTACTGGAGAGGGGAACCTGACATCCTCCTCCCTTGGCCGACACCGAGTCGTCTTCCTCCACAAGCAGCTTGAAGCTTGCCTCCCTTTCGCTTGTCTGAGTGAACTGCATAGGCAGAGGGAAGGAGTTTAGTTGGTGTGATCTGGTGCATCGGCTGGACTTTCCGAACCTCCTTTCCCAAAGGAGCTTTTATTAAATCTCCAGCCCCAGATCCCTAGTCCTGGCTGAAGGGACGCATCCGATGGTTCCCCACAGGCCGTGTTAGTCTGCAGACCTTCTCCAGCAGCCCGTGCACCATCCTGCTCCACCGTGTCCCTCACTGCTCCTGGGCCAGGAGGGGTGAGACAGTGAGCGCCTGCTAAACCCACCAGTGTGGCTGCTGGGCTCGGAGGGGCTGACTAAGCACTCAGCTGCACCCTGCTCCAGAATCCCGGGGTTTTTTGCTTAGATCCCGCCTTGAAATGATCTTTGGTTGCTGTGCTCTTCCTTCCTTGGAGCTGGGCAACCTTGGACTGAGTCCTCTGAAACCACGAGCCAGAACGACCCTCTCCTACTTGAAGCTGTTGTATCTATCCCAATGGGGCAGTCTTCCTATGCCCCCGTGTATCCATGAGTTTATCTTCTCATCTTACCAGATGTGCCCTTTGGGGGAAGAATTTTAAAAATCCAGCTAGGCGAGCAGGTGAGTGCAGCGGGAGCCCTGCCACCATCAATGCTCGCCATGATTTTTTCAGCACCAGCGAAGTGATGCCTCCAGCTCTCCGCCAGCCATCCGCACGCTATCCTCACACACCCTCACACTGCAGCATAATGGTGTTCTTGCTCCTCTTTGGGTCTGTGTGGGGAAGTAGAGACACAAAAGTGGCCCACTGCTCACCACGAGATGTTGAGAGCTGAACAATCCAGCAACTTAGCCTGGGCAGGAACCACCTCGGGACACCGAGAGTCCTGAGCCTGGCACCTTCCCGCAGGCTGCATGGCCTTTCGGGCAGGCTCATCGCAGCGCATCTGAAGTCAGGAGCTGGACTTGTTGGGCCGAGAATGGACTACTCAGCATTGTTGTTGGGGTGGCTACGGATTTGACACGGAATTCAGTGGCCAGGATAGCAGTTACTCGGATACAGCGGTTTCCAAGGAGATAGCTTTATGTCATAACACTCAGGTCTGCCACACTCTCCTCCTAGGTCACACCTTCCCCTTGGCGGTAGAGAGATTGACCGATATAGAAATTCTGTTGTGCACGTTAAATGGTGAGGTCATAGTGAGCAGACTCGGCTTGGTACGTTTCCCAGCTCCTGATATTCTATTTTGAATGCACTAGGTGCTTAATATATATATTTATTTATTCAACGTGAATCAATTCATTCGTATTCAAGGGAAAATGGTTTGATCGCACCAAGCATATCAATTTATTCATAGTCAAAGGATAATGTTTTGATAGCACTGAACATATTCCAAATATATTTCAAAGGCAATTCCAAAAGGAGATTGTTTTAACCAGGGAAATTAAATAAATTGACAGTGACTGCTAGTAAGGCTGAACATAACAATGGTTTATCCTGCAGTTACATCATAGCCCAGTGCATTCCAGGGTGACTGTTTTTCAGCAGCGATTTAGGCCTGGGCTGCTTCCGTTACTGCACCCACCACTCCAGTGCCTGTTGGAGGTCATCTTTCAAGTCCAACACGGGTCATCCAAGTTGTATCATAAACTGAAACTACAGCAATTGCTCCGCACCTCCCTTGTCTGAGATTTCACTTTCTGAGGTTTCAGTTGCCCACAGTCAACCTTGTCCTAAAACCTTGAGTGAAGAATTCTAGAAACAAGCAATTTATAAGTTTCAAATTGTGCATTATTCTAAACATCAGGAGATCTCATGTCATCCCGCTCCATCTTGCCCTGGGAGGTTGATCATCCCACTGTCCAGTGTCTCCACATTGTAGACACTACCCACCAGGGTACCCACTCAGTCACTTAGTAGTTGTCACGGTTATATCTAAAATGTCCCCCCTAAGCCTTATGTGTTTGGAGGGTGATTGGATCGTGGTGGCGTTATATCATAGCTGAATGTGCCGTTAGGAGGTGGGTCTGCTTGGAGGTGGGTCAATGTAATACCTGTAAAGTGTATTCTTGCCCGTTCTTCTTCCCGGCTCCTCCCTTCCCTCTCTGGTTCCTGGCTGCCTTGTTTGCCTTTGCCATGTTCTCCACCATCCTGTTTCAGTCTTGGAATCAGTTGACTGTGGGCCGAAACTGTGAGCTCAAATAACCTCTCCTCCTTTAAGTTGTGTGTAACAGGGATCTTTTCCCCAGTGATGGGAACAGAAAGTGGTAATCGTTTAGTTATCACATCAACTGCTGTGACATAACCAATCTTGTGCTAACTAGTCCTTATGTAGCAGCCCAATGAGACATCACAATGAGTACATATTTGCATCATTCACATCCTTCCTTTCTTTTTGGAGGCGTTATATCGTCTCTTATCATGAGTACAGTACAATGAGTACACACAGACTCCACAGATGGTTGAAAGTATTTGAGAGAGTTGCATGTAGGTTCTATGCAAATACTATGCCATTTTATCCAGGGATTTAAGCATTTTCAGCTTTTCGTATCCTTGAGTTCTGGACTTAATCTCTGCATGGACTTTGAGGGATTGTTATGGCTGGAATGTGTGGCCGGAGAGGGGGCAGCTGGCAAGAGAGCCAGTAGGTGCCCCATGAAGACAGCCTTGTGTGCAGCGTGGCCAGCACTCAGGCCGCCCCTCCCCGCAGAGGCCCTGCTTCCCACGGAGGTAGTGTTCTTATTTCTGGGCTCCCTCCAAGCCGGAGCCTGAGCTGGCTTTGGAACTGGTCCCAGGAAGTATGAGTCTAGGGCACGGAAATCAGCACAAGGAGCCACAGACGTCACATGCAGGTGTACAAGTGCAAGCAGAATGTGCCCAGAATTGTGCAGCTGAATAAGAACACCTGCACCAGCATCGGGCTTGGTGTGACCTCACTGGGGCAGAAGGCGAGAGGTGACCATGTCCTCCTGAGCTGCAGTCACGTGGCAGAGGCAGGGAGAGGTAGGAGCATGGTGTCGGCTGCACAAACATACAGGGAAGCTTTTAAGTCCAGGGCTCTGACGTGGAGACTTTGGCCCGATCCTACCACCCTATCCACTGGCCCTGGGAGCTGTGCTTCAGCTGGGCTGCCTGGAACAGGAGGCCTTTACTTGCCTTGCTGGGCCTCCACCTCCATCCTTGGTCACTTGGTTCTAAACACAGTGAGCAACACTGACCTCTGTGTCCCCATCACGACACAGTCCGTCTCGAAGACTGGCTGTCTCCATAAAGCAGGGTCTGCAGAAGTCCAGAGCCATCCGTCATCCTCGGGTGAGCCCAGTGCAAAGCTGACCCAGTCTGAGTGAGTGGAGCCCCCTCCTGTTGTGCAGTGAGCAGTACGGAATTGTAGCCCCTTCCTGTTGTGCACTGAGCAGTATGGAATTGAACTTTCCCCACCATTTGTTTCCGGAAGGTCATCGGTTCTCAGACGCTCTTGGCTGCTTGCTCTCTGGTGCTGCCCCTTCCCTGCAGGCCACATGTGTTGCCATGTGTTGCCTTCACATGTGTTGCCTTTACTGTAGGCCACATGTGTTGCCTTCACTGAGACTTTCTTTGAATCTCAGTTGCCTGCTGGATTCCATTAGCTGTTGGTGCCTCATTCCCTAAGGCACAGGCCCCCACACACCTCCCGTCCCCTGCTGAGCAAAGCCGGGCTTGCAAGAGCAGTTCTGCAGTGTGCCGGCTGCCCTGGGAGGATGCTCTGCACCAGTAATCCCCTTTGATGAGAACTTCGATGACCTCCAGGCCTCGTGGGCTCACCCTGTGGGCAGCTGGGCAGGAGCATCCCACCGTGAACAGACCCACTGCCCTTCGTCCCCGACCCACACCGGAAGCTGGCTGTCTTGTTACCAAGTGGAGGGGAAGAGGGAACCAGAGGACAGAACCTCGGCCCCAGTGGCTGCCCCCACCCGTAGCCCACGCCTGACACCAGGGACCCTCAGGAATGTGATCGTCGCGGGCCAGGCTCCATCTAGGGCTATGCAGGAACCTGCACGCTGCCCTCAGAATGCCAGCGCTTTGGCTGGAAACTTCCCAGGAGATCGCTGGAAAGGGGAAATTTAAGGCTCATGCTGAAAATGCTTCTGTGCTTTTCTCTTTCTTCCCGCAAAATTTACATTATGCCATCCGTGCGACCTCCCTGCTGGGAATAAATGCTGCTGCTGAGAGCCCAGACATCACGGACCCAAACCTGCCGTCTGCCAGCCCTCTTTCCCGCCCTTCCAAAAGCATGCAGACAACCTGCGGTACCCGTTCTCACCTGACACAGCAGAGTCAGGCGCTGCCCTGACCTGAAGGTGAAGACGCAGCCCCTCGGAGCGCGCTCTTGGCGGGGCAAGAACAAAACATATCAGCGCGGTGGGACGAGCGCCGAACAAGAAGGGGCTTGTGTCTCACACACAATAAGAGCACAGAGGAGCTGCACTGTCTGGGTGAATCAGGAAAAAGGAGGCACAGAAGGAACATTTTTACTAAGTCTTGAAGGGTGAGTGAAAGTCTTCCGTGGGGATGAGGTAGAAGTGGGCATCCCAGGCGGGTAGGAACTATAACCAAAGGCTGGAAGGGTAAGCGTCATGCTTGTTCAGATGTCCGTGTGTGGAAACTGGGGTGACAGAGGTGAGACGAGATGCCGGATGGAGGCTGGTTGGAGCCCACCACAGTGGTGGCCTCAGGACGCTGCCTCCTGAGCTCCTGGCAGAGGGAATCATTATACGGAGGCAAGATTAAACCAATTAATTAAGTTGCATGTTTATGCAAACATGCGTCTCAGACCTCCTGAACCCTAAGAAGACATGGCGTCTCTCCCCAGGTGAGATCTGAAAAGCAAAGGATTCTGCCCACAGTGTCTTCTCTACCAACTTGACGCAGGCAGGAATGCCACCATCCGAGAGGCGTCCCTGGGATCACAAAGGCCTCTGGTCTTCGGCATCCTTCCTAAGGAAGCGCACAGCCTGGGAGGAGAGAGCACCTGACCTCAGGGAACTCTGAGACTTCCTGCTTACCAGGCAGGCGAGCGGCTCTCCACACGTACCTGGCCGTTCACGGCTCCCCTCCCGCGCAGTGTTGTTCCACGCGGTCCTAATTTTTCTATTGAGTGATTTCGTATTGATTTGTCACTGCTCTCCGCCCTTCGGTTGCTAATCCCTTCTTAGTTGTACACTTGGCAAACCCCTTCCCCCGTCTGGGTGGTCCTTTTATGAACACCGGAGAGATCTCCTAGCGTATCTCTTTGCTAACATCTTGCCTGAGGTAACGGGCCACTTTTGTGCCTGACGGAGGGTCGAGAGCTAGGTTAGGACCTCGATGGATGGCCTGGCCTTGTGCAACTTGCTTATCTGTGCCTCAGTTTCTCATCTGTGTCATAGGGTGTCTTAGTTAGGTTTTCTAGAGTCAACAGTTTGTAAGAGAGCAGATTTAATAGAGGACATTTATAATTTCCAATATTCACCCACAAGCCAAATGCAGGAAGTGCTGAATGTCTGTCTAGGCACTGGAGAC
>QZML01000612.1:522117-551346 GCA_016801275.1 Hystrix brachyura
TGATGGCTGAAGAAATCTTTACTGGAACCAGGATATGCTGCTTGCAGCAGAGATGAAAACCAGAGCTCCCCCGAAGCAGCAGCAGCCATCCTCCACGACAGCCAACCAGAGCTCCCCCGAAGCAGCAGCAACCATCCTCCACGACAGCAAGGTCCTGAGCTCCTTCCTCGACGAGAACAGCCGAGTTCCTTTCAGGAGAACCAGCCGCTCCCCCGCTGTGCTTTGGCACCTCTTCCTCAGTTTCCTCCTCCCTCCTGCTTGCCCTCACAGGTTCTAGTGACTGCTGTTCCACTCTGTCGCTAAGAGTGACTTCTTAGTTTCCACTAATGAGTGAAAACACATGGCTATCTTCATCTAATTTAAAAAAATAATTCAAGTCGTCTCATTGCACATTTTTCATCTTACTGTTCAGTGTCCACATTCTCAGATATTTTGAGAGTACCAGGTAAATACTATTTAAATTTTACATTTCTGTCCTGTAAGAAATCATACTTCTATGATTATTTTCCTTCTTCTTTAAGACACTTTTAACCTCATCAACACCGTACATTGCTACCTTACCTCTTAATTGATGTTAAATCATTAGTAACTACTGTTTTATCTTTTTTTATTTGAATAGGGTTTATTTTTTTCTTTTGATTCTCATCTTACTTTCTTGTCACTGAGACTCAGTACCTGACCCCCACAATTTAAAGGAGGAAGGTTTTTTAGCTCACAGTCTGTAGAGACTGCAGTCCACTATCAACTGGCTCCAAGGCAGGGCGGCATGACAGATGGGCAGAAAGCAGAAAGCTAAGCAAGGAGGAGTGAAAGGGGATAGACGAACCTCCTTCTGTCCCTTGTATCTTATCCAGGCTCTCTGCCCTTAGGGCGGGTAGCGCTCCCACCCTTAATCCCAGCACCCTCAATCCTAGTATTACATCCTTGATCTCAGCAGAACTGTGACAAATCAGCCAGTGGACTAATTTAATAATCACACTCTAGATCCAGCCACTTCCGAAAACACCCCACCTATGGCCACATAAGGCTCTGGGGGACTTCTAGACACAAACCATAACACATGATATCCCATAAATATGCATAATTTTTTTTTTTTTGTAGTGCCGGGGATCGAACTGAGGGCCTTTTTTTTGCTAGGCAAGCACTCTTAACCACTGAGCTAAATCCCTGGCCCCATAATTTTTGTTTTTAGGTATCAGCTTAAAAAATTGAGAAAGAATAAGAACAGGGTGTTGGTAAACAGGAAATAGGCAAATAATAAAACAAAGACTCAAAGCGCTTCCTAAGCAGAACTAGTCGGCTCTTTGAAATTAACGTCTGTCTGCTCGTGCTCCAGAGACTAGGACTGGGGGATGCTGTGGACTGAGGGAAAGCCGTCAGTCTGGGTGACAGGTGCTGAAGACCTGATTAGGGCTGATGACAGCAGGGTGGGGACAGGTATGTGTATTTGAGGGTTACTTAGGAGCAAAGATAGACAAGCCCTGCAGGCCTATGTCGGTGGCCTGCCCAGTTTTCAGATGAGCAACCAGGGCTATGACAGGAAATGAACCTCAGACTAAGACCAGATGACCATGGGAATCCCAGGTCAAGAAGGGGTGACCGTGATGGACGAATGAAGCCAGACTTCTCGCTGAGATGAGCAGCCAGTGGGCACGTCACAGGACAGGGTCTGAGGGGGTTTCCAAAGCGGACATAAGGCACCTAAACTCGCCCCACCCACAGAGTGACTCCTATTGTGTGGACGGGTAAGAGTCACCCGAAGGGTCTGATTAGGCAGAAACACAAGGAACTGGAGTGCAGGCCCTCAGGAGAGAGGGGTGCTTGTCTCCTGGAACTGGGATCATTTATGCTTCTCTCCAGGGGTGGGAACTCTGGGAATGGAGACGCAGTCCCAGAAGGGTACCGGCCGATTCTACAGGGATGGCCTCGTTTTGTTTTAAAGACAGGTAATTTAAACGTTCTTCGGATTCCCTCAGCTGTCCCTTTATCTTAAGATCAGTTCCTGTCCTTTACTCTCTCAGACCAGCTTGTTTCCATGTTCCCGAGGAATGTTGGGCAAGAGGGAAAGGAGCCTAAATGTAACCCAGGGAAGCCGATATGGGTTGCCCAGGGTGACTCTGGCTGGGTCCTGGAAATCGCAGCCTTCCTAAAAGTACAATTTTCAGTTATGATTTCCTCGTCTCCTTTCTACTTTTCATTCCTTCTATCTGACCTCAGGAAGAGGCACCCAGAACACCGGCAAAGAGCCCGCTATCATGTCAGGGGTGGAAGGGGCTCCCGAAGGAGGAGGGTGAGTGTCCAGCAGTCACGTTCTCCCCGAGAGGCCAGCTGCTTGGCCAAGCCTTCTCCATCGGAGACTTCCTTTTGTTTATGGAGGTGATTTCTCTTTGTTTGGGATGATTTCTGTTTCCTTAAATTTCGTACTAGAGATTTAGATTCACTTGACCAAGTACCAGGTTGCGATGGACATGACTGGCGCCTCACTGAAAGCGAAGAGCCGAGGAACCTTTGGGATCTTGGAGGAGCCCTGCTCAGATGCTCGGGCCTCATGTGTCCCGCATCTCCCGCAGGGCTCAGAGGCCCAGAGGCTGCAGTGTGAGTGCTTCAGTCTTTGAGTTAAGCTCTGGCACGTTTCCAAAATAAAGCAAGCAGCTGATTGGCTGGTGAGCTCGAAGGCACCGTGGGGGAGGGGCCAGCCTTCATCTTGGCCGGTGGTGGCCACGGCTGCCTCAAGCCTTGTATTCCACCTCACTTCCTTTGCGTTTCCCGTAAACTGCGTCTCCCAGGTCCCGGGGTTCTGGGCCCGCTGTAACCAGCTCCAGAGAAGGCTGGCATGTGCTCTGCAGGCACACAGTTCCTTTCTTGATCTTGCATTGATGATGAGGCACTTCTGGGGCACCCGTGGCTACACTGCTGTCCCCGGAGCTTGCTCCCGCCAGCTGACAACAGAGCTGCTCCTTTTTACTTAGTTGACAAAAACTCTTATATTTATGGTGTACAACATGACGTTTTAATGTATGCAATCACTGTGGAGTAGCTAAGGCAAGCTCATTAACATATGCACAGTCTTATGTATTTTTGTGATGAGAATAGTTGAAATCTCCTGGACATTTTCACACATACGGTAGACTGTTAACAGCTGTAGATCGGCTGCAGACCAGATTTTTTGAACTCCTTCCTCCAACCTCCCTGAAACTTTGTACCCTTTGACCAACATCTCCCCGGAAATCACTCTCCCGCTCTGTTCCTGTTTGTTCAGATTCTCCAGATGAGTGAGATCATCCGGTGTTTGTCTTTCTGGAACATGGCTTCTTTACATGGCTGTCACGTTGTCTTTGGGAGGAGCCGCTTGTACTTTAAGGAAATACTGAGCAGCCACATCGGTCCCCTTTCTCCACTGAGTTCTCCTTCTGCACAGAGGCCTGGTTCTGCACAAGCAGCTCAGCCCAGGGGCCCGCTAGGCACTGCGGTACAGGACCTGTCCAGTGAGGGCTTTGGTGAGCATAGCGAGGGCCGTCACTGGGCCTCCTGGTTCTGGGGCGCCAGGCAGAGCAAGCCCAGGCGTGCTTGGGGTCTGACTTCCCCTTGCCTTTCCTCTCTATCTGCAGGCTTCTTGTCACCGATGGAGGAGCAAAGGCACCTCTTCAGCCGGCCAGGCACCTTCTTACCGTGCTCGTTTGCTAGGGCTGCCCTAACAAATACCAGAAATGGGGCGGCTCAGAGAACGAGCGCCAAGACACGCCTTCAGCACTCGGCTTAGCAATGCCCTCTGCCAAAAGAGCCAAGCTCACCACTGTGGAGGTCGGTCTTCCTCAGAGCAGAGGGGCACAATTTGGCCACGTCTTTGGCCACTTAGGAAGGGTCACCCCAGAGTCCTGCACCTCACCTGTTAAACGCCTGACTAGAATGCACAGGTTGACCCCTGTGAGTGTTGGTTCTCCTTGCTGTCTCTGGACTGAGGCATCAGCATTTTTCTGCTGTCCGTGTGAATTGGAATGTGGATTTTTCCTGGTCTCAGTCCTCCTGATTTTTGGACTGGAAAGTCCAACATTATTTCTGCTAGGTCTCAGGTTGCTGATCAGCCTTGCAGATCGTGAGACTTCCCAGCCTTCATTATTGTGTGAGTTAATCTCTTACGATGACTCTGTCTGTCTATCTATCTATCTTTTATCTATCTATCATTGTCATCATCATCATCTGTCTCTCTAAATATTACCTACCTATGCATCTAAATATCTGTCATCTATCCATCTACCTATCTAGCCACCTACCTGTCTAAAATCTATCTAATTGTCTATCACCTATCAGCCTCCTCTTGGCTCTGTTTCTCCAGAGTCCTGACTAATGCGCGAGCCGTGTAAATGGAATAGTGGAATGGAATACCCTCCCAGCCATTCCCGGCAGGTCCTATCACGGAGGTGCTCTGGGCCTATGTCGCGCTGTTCCAGTGGCAACCATCATCATTGTTACCATTGTCAACAGTGACTTCCGAATTGATCAGTTCCATGGTCGTTTCCAGTCTCAGTCTCACCAACTAGCAGCACCCGACTCAGCGAATCCTTTCACCGTACAAAACCCCACCCACCTCACTGGATGCCACGCTCTCCACTGTGTCCCCTTCCCCTCGGCCCACTCCTTCTTCGTCCACTGGTTGCTTTCTTCTAATCTCCTGGACCTGCGTGTATTAGGGCTCCCCAAGTTCTGGGCTTGGAGTCCTTCCTTTCCTCCTCTGTACTCCTTTGGTGAATGTCGTTCTCCTTGGCCGTGAATGTTGTGGCTCCCCGAGGAGCAGGCTCTGAGAAGGGGATCCGTGTGCAAGTAGTTTATTGGGATGGATTTGGGAATGCACATCTGCTGCACGGGATTAGAGTGGAGACTCCTGGGCAGAAGCCGCACTGCAATGTCATTGGAACTCTAGCTGGCATACCCTTTGCCACCATCACTCTTGGGGGAAGGCATTGTGCTCTTCTCTGGCAGTCATTGTCTGTGGTCTCCAGGGAGGGGGGTGACACAGACCAGTCACTGTCTCTGGCAGAGGTCAAGTCCATCTGGAAGGGGCTCAGCTGAGAGCCATCTGCTGTAACGCTCTTGCATCTAGAAAAATTAGTCCCCTGTCCTTGAGGGGCAATAGGTTGGGAGGAGTTATGGATCCGAAGCATGGGAAATCAATTCCTGCTGTCAGATGGCGAAATTTGGACATGGCCCTGGCTCCAAACCATCACAGTTGAGAGCCTTCCAGAGATGAGTCAATTTACTGTATACATTCTGAGCGATGGAAGTTTGATGAAGTCCCAGAAGCCAGACCTAGCAGCACTGTGTTTGTCCTGATTCCATAAGCATCGTGGGTCCACACTTCTCTGTCATGTCAGGTCCCCATTCCGTCTGCAGACACTACACTTACTTGGTTGAAATTTATAGTCTTCATTTTGTTTTGCTTAAAAAGAATTAGCGCCTCATAACATCAGGCCCAACTCTTCTCCTTGCGGTGAAGACTTATGGTGGCAATTAGATTTTGGAGATGTCAGTGAATATTGTGCCGCACCCCTCCCTTCTCAAGGGCAGACCTCGGAAAAGCCCGCTGGGACTTTTATTGTAGCCCTGTGATTCAACCCCTCTGTCCAAAGCTGGAGGACGCATGTCCCTCCGCTAATCTTTAATCATAAGATGGAAGTTTGATGAAGTCACAGAAGCCAGACCTAGCAGCACTGTGTTTGTTCTGATCCCATAAGCATCGTGGGTCCACGCTTCTCTGTCATGTCAGGTCCCCATTCCGTCTGCAGACACTACACTTACTTGGTTAAAATTTAACTTACTTGGTTGAAATTTATAGTCTTCATTTTGTTTTGCTTAAAAAGAATTAGCGCCTCATAACATCAGGCCCAACTCTTCTCCTTGCGGTGAAGACTTATGGTGGCAATTAGATTTTGGAGATGTCAGTGAATATTGTGCCGCACCCCTCCCTTCTCAAGGGCAGACCTCGGAAAAGCCCGCTGGGACTTTTATTGTAGCCCTGTGATTCAACCCCTCTGTCCAAAGCTGGAGGACGCATGTCCCTCCGCTAATCTTTAATCATATTATTGAATCTTAGCGGTCACTCAGAAACGATGACAGCAACATTCATTCTGCAAGAGCACACAGTGCAGCAAGAGTTGTCTTCGGCTTTGATTCCGCTGGTGTGAACACAGAGGTCGGTGCCAACAATTTCTTTTATGATTATTATAATCTGGAAGAAATGTCAAACTGCCCTTTCTAGTGTAAATGATCAAATATTAAAGCACAATTCCCCAACTTTGTTTATGATTCCCCAAATCCCTGGGAGGCTGTGTGAGTCGGGTCTGGGGGAGCAGGGCAGACACTGGGCCCGCTCTCCAGTGTGTGGTTGGGCTCTGCTGGGAGAGGGTTTCAGACGTGGGAGCCTTGCTGTGCATTTGTCACCTCCACCACCATCTTTTCTCAGATAAAATCAGTTGAAAAGTAGACATTAAGAAGATCCTTCAAGGTGGCTATGGAAGGATTCTTCGTAGCTTTATTGTTGAATGTTGCAAAATGTATGCTTACCATCACTGTCCACAGAAGCTGCTCAGCCTTCTAGAGACCACCAAAGACCCTGCGAAGTCTGTGGAACCAGTAACCAGGTCCCACTCCTCAGGGGGTGGGGCAGGAAGCCAATTTCTGGCAGTAGTGTGAAGGGCACGTTGGCGCCACTTAAATTTAGAAGTGAATGTGGGGACCCGTAGCCACTGCCTGAGTTCTGAGGTCTGGGTGACAGGTTGAGCTTCCCATGTGTACCTCGCTCCCTCTGCAGTTAGCCTGACTTTACTGGAGCACTGAGGCACCACTGAGGACCTCTCCAGGGCCCCACAGCTGGGAATAAATTTCTCTGGTTGCTTTTCTTGTGTGAGATCAGTTCTGGAGCTTGACAACTTGGCCGAACTCTGGCACCTGCTAGCTGTCAGAACTTAGGTGAGTTAATAATCTTCCCTGTGCTTCAGTGTATCGGTTGTGCTTCAGTGTATCAGTCGGATTTCCATCAACTTACAAATAGAAAAGCTCTATTTTGTCTCATGATTTTGGAGGTTCCAGTTCACGGTCAGTTGGCCTCATTGTTTTTGGGACTGTGGTGAGATTGCTCATCACAGCAGAAATATGTAGCGAGTGAAACTGTTCTTTTAAGCACCCTAAAGCCAAGAGAGAAAGAGGAAGGGACCAAGGTCCCGTGGTCCCCTTACGGGCACGCCCCCAATGACCTACACACCTCCCACCAGGCCTCATCTCTTACAGGTTCCACCATCTCTCAATAGTGCCACCTCTGGGGCCCAAGTCTTTAAGCACCCTGAGTGTTTGGGGGACCTTTAAGACCCAGCCATAGGCCTCAGTTTCCTCCTATTCTAACAGGGGAGTAGCAGTGATTTCTCAAGTGGAGGTTGTGTCAGTATTACTGAGTTCGTGGATGCAGAGTACTCAGGGACTGGTGTAGGCAAGGCGTCCACAGTGTTAGCTCTGATCATTAGCACCCTCTTATCTGAAGACCTCTCTTATCTGGAGAAGGGTTTGTCTCCAGATTCAGACGGTAGCTCTGGAATAAGACTACACTCTTGTGTTGATGGGTTATCTTAATCATATTTTCAAGACATTAAAACTCTTGTCAAAAATGGAACTCCTGCGCTCTGTTGCCCTGAAGGGTGATGCATGTTGTCCGGTGATAATTCAGAGGATGGTCTGTGCCAGAGATTTCCATTTCAAGCACACTTGGGAACTCAAGGGCCACAGAACAGCTTTCCGTATGGTCGCGGTGGTGGCAGGTGAGCTGATTTTGCACACACTGCACAACTGAGGATGACCTAGAAGATCTTTCTTACCCAAAGCCTTGTCTTCGCTGCTTATTAGGCCCCACATGAAAGGCAGAAGCAGGAAACATGTTCCTCATTTTCACAGAGCCTTGCGTGTGGTTATCGAAAGCCCAGCCTTTCAGAGGGAATAAATTGTCTTGTAATTTTCTACATTTCATCTTCCTAAAGGCTAACTCTTGTCTTTGGGAAAATGTCTACAAGACTGTGTAGAGTGATACTCAGAAAAGCACCTTGGCAGAAACAGGAGCTCAATAAATCAGTGTAGCTTAAAGAAAGTGAATCAGAGAATCAATAAAACACAATCAATAAAGCATTCAGAGATGGAGCTGTCCCACACGCATCTGCAATGTGCAGCTGCTGACATGATTCTTCAGGGTCTCTACGGAGTTCTGAAATAAGAGTCAGACATCTCATGTTCCAGGCAGTCTCCAGGCTTGTGCTGGCGGGCGCCTGAAAGGCCCTGGGCCCAGGAGGAATGCGCAGGATCTAGCAAGGGAAGGAGGGCAAGCCTCAGGTTCGGGGATGCACACTTGGTTGCTCACTGCCCACATCTACATGGAAGCAGAAGGTGCAGTCTCAGCAAAGTGCACGTTTCAACCGATCAGGGAAGCGGGAGGACTGCGTCAGCCTCGTCACTGTGCTGGCAAGAGCTGTGGCCTCCACTTCTTCTTCCTGCTCTCTGAGCCCGCGTTTGCTTCTGGTGTGATGCAAACAAACGCGAGACTCTTTAGCTGTGAGGCTCTTTAGCTGTTAGGGATGGCTGCTCTTTTCCTTGGATCTACTTCTGGCTTCTGCAAAGCCTTGGCACTGCTTTCAGGAAGCCGTGCTAACTGCGGGGATCAGGGACACACACCACGCCAAGGCAGGGCACAGACCCCAGACTGGAATGTTTGACAGGAGCTACCTGGATGGGACAAAGTCAGCCAGGAGATGTACATTTCTGGTGGACACACACAGCCTGGATGGAACGTTGTTTGATCTTGTTGCGGGTCAAAATTTTCAGGAAGTAAAGTGTGCAAACTACGGACCAAGGCTGTAGGGCAAGGGAGGGATCTGTCCTTTGGTATGGAAGGGAAATGACGTGGTTTGATGCGGTTTCAGATCAGAGGAAGCCCTATCGCCACTCCTGTGTTTATCCCACAGAATCAATTCACATCCAACTCTGTGTGCTCATTTGCTTCCCTCTTTGGTGTGACTGAGTGGGGGACTCTGACAGGTGACTCTGAGGTTTGGGAATTTGGGAACATATAAATCTCCGCTCCACTGTCTGAAAGATATGCATGGGTGGAGAAATTGTCCACTTTCTCTGAACATCTTGGGGGCAGTGGGGGTGGCTACTGAAAAAAACAGGCTAGTAACAGGCACTCCGTGGGTGCAAAATTTAATTGCGAGAAACTTCAATAAAGCTGTTACTGGGGGTGGCTACTGAAAAAACAGGCTAGTAACAGGCACTCTGTGGGTGCAAAATTTAATTGCGAGAAACTTCAATAAAGCTGTTAAATAAATAAAATCCACTTCAGAAAAATCGAGATGCACTGGGTGGCAATGTCCACCTAGCACAGCGCCTCAGGAACAGAAGGCACTAAATGAATGCTTCTTTCTCTTTTTTTCCATTTTCCTCACATGCACTCCCTTCCCGCCACTCTCCTGGGGGAAAGTGGGATTCTTTGTTAGCAAGCTCACTTCTACCCTCATGATCCTGGGAATACCTGAGCCCAGGGGAGGCCAGCGGGTGGGTCTAGGTCGAAGAAAACAAAGGTTGCAAAGATTAAGTCCAACAAAGAGGCCTGATGGGGGGGAGGTGAGCAGGAAGCTGAGAGTGGTTCATTTGTTTCTGTCCTTCATCCTAAACATCGTTTAAAATAATACACTTTATTACAAATTCCCTAAGATATTCATGATCACTGTGTATATCTAAAATGTACCAATAAAATTAACAAAAAATTAAATAAAATGAATAGAACTGCAGATTAAAAAAAGAGACACCTTAAAAGAGTGGCTGATGGCCGGGAGCATAACCTGGGTGGGTCACGTGCACAGGGACACCGACGCTCCCTCGCCCTGTACTTTCTGAAGTCATCAGGTGCCACCCATTAGAAGGGTTGATAGGTGAGGGACAGAAAGGAAAATGAAGGTGTCTGGTGACCAACTGAGCGGTGATTAGGCGAAAAACTACACACCGCATCTAAAAACATGGTCATGAAAGGCCATTGCTCTAGTTTGGGTCCTAGGTGTCCCCCCAAGGCCCACGTGAAAGGCTTGCTTCTCAGGTGGTGTTGGGGGGAGCAGGTGGAGACCTTAAGAGTAGAGTCTGCTGGGAGGAAGTTAGATCGCCTGGGAGTCCTTGGAGGGGACAGCAGGACCCTACTTATTTCCTTTCTCTTTTGTTTTGCTTTCTGGTCATGAGGTGCATTTAAAAAAAATTATTAGCATTTTTCTGGTCATGAGGTGCGTTTTTAAAAAATTATTAGCATATGTTTGTGATCATGAATACATATCATGGGGTCCTAATATATATATATGTATCAGTATATATATATATGCCTATATCTACATATGTCATCTATATATATCATCTTGATCCTTTTTACTTCCCCTTTCCCCGTCTCCTCCAATCTCCAGATCTCCCTCCCATCCCCCCAAAGTCTAGCTTCCTGTTTCCCACCATCTTTCTTTTATTTTTCTCTTTAAATTATTTATACTTTGGGTTTCTCATATAAGAGAAATTGGGCAACATTTAAATAGACTTTTAACTCAGATTCCAGCTCAGAAGTGTGGAGAAAGACGTGGATTCTTTCAGATACGTGCATCTAATTTGATCACTCTCCCAAGCTCTCCCTGCTGGTTAGTAAGGTTAGTAGGGACCATTTTAAATTATGCTATATATTTTTACATTTAGAATAATTAAAAAATTAATGTCCAGTGTGACTCCAAATTTGATCTGAAATCTGAACCGTTTCTTCAAGTGATTCCCACTTTCTCTAGGGAGAAAAGTCTTCATACTTCTGGCTTCCCCCCACCCTATTCTGAAGAATGGGTGTTGAAGTGTTGAAGTGGGACCATGAGTGACCTCACAGCAGGGGGAAGCCTGGGCGCTCCCACACTGTCGCCTGCCTGCTGGCACCCGGAGGCCACAACTGTCGCCCTTGGCTTTGCGTGGCTCAGGCTGCCCAGATAGACGGCACTCACCCGGGCTCCGTGTTCTGCAGCCCCCGGAGCCTCTCTGCCTTGTCCTCCCTCCAGGGCCTTCACCCGGTCACCTCAGCCTTGCTGCGGGCTCACTGTGCCCTGTCACGACAGGCTTGAGCCCAGCCCGTGTGGTCCACTCTGTGCCCAACCACACTGACATCAAGGCCACCCCGGGACCCCCCTGCTGGCTCAGCGGTTCTCCGGGGTGACACAGCCGCAGCTGGGAAGCAAGCACTGTTCAGCGGCACTCTTGTGCAGCCAATACACTTCTTCCAGGTATAGCCAACAAGGATGTTAGACTGAGACTAGCTGCTGGAAGGGGTTGGGGGTCCCCAAAGATGTCGGCTGTTGGTGAGCTGGGTCATCTGGCTGACGTGGGACGGGCTTGGCTTGATGGTAGAGTGACCAGATTTCTGATTTGCTGGGAATCAAAGATTGTTAAGTCCATCCTGAGGGTGTTGGTCGGCATGATAGGGACGGAGGCGGGTCCCTTGTGCTTGCTGATATTCCTGTGGCCTGGAGAGCAGCTGCTTCTCTCCTCCAGGTGCATCACCCGGCCAGACACAAGGTGACCCTGTCCCTGGATCCCGCCTTTCCCGCTGGCCACTCCAGTTCTGTCCTGTCTGTGACTTCCTCATGGTGGCCAGAAAGTGATAAGGCCAGATGAGCTCCGGCATGGAGGCTGAGTCGAAGCACGCCTGTGTGAATGAGATGAAGGAGACTCACTTCGGGGCAGCCAGGTTACACGCGGTGCAGCGATTCAGTGTTGGGAGCAAAGCATTTGCCTTTGGGATCAGCTACTTCTAGCTGGCCATGGTGATGCAAGCCTGTAATTCCAGCACTCTGGGAAGGCTGAGGCAGGACTGTAAGTTTGAGCCTCGCTTGGGCAACTGCAATTTAGAGACTTAGCGAGATTTTCTCAAAAGCAAATAAATAAATAAATAAAAGCTGGGGACATAGCTCAGTGTGAAAGCTACTGGGTTCAATCCCCAGTACTGCTGCAACAACAACAACAACAACAACAAAACTGTTCCTTTCTGGCAGACAAGAGCAAGTGGGTGCTGGTTGGAGGTTAGACTTGAACCTTTGAAGAAGCCAGAATCACTTCTAAAGCCTGCTCAGCAGCAGGGTTGCACCTGGAGATAGGTGAGAAGGTCCACGAAATTCTGAGCAAGGTGCTTGTTGGAAAGAATGGCTGGCGTGGGGGTTTCGGGTGTGTCTCAGACTGTGGCCCACTGGGGCAGCTGTGTCTTCAGGGACTCTCTTTAACATTTTAAGCCTTGCTGAAAAATTCTGTACCAATTTACCTCCCACAGGGATGGAGAGGCCTGTGGGGTCCAGGCCAACAATCACCAAGGTGGACCCAGCCCTGTAGACTCCATTTGGGGGACTCTATGACAGCCAGCATGGACAGGAGGGGACACCTCTGTTCCTGCTCAGCTCTTGACGGTAATTTTGTGTTACTTCTTTAGCTCACGGATGCAACTTCTCTGGGGAGGAATCTCTAAGGCAGGAGGGTTAAATTGTTGGACTGGAAGTTCTCATTCCACACGTTTAACACACACACACACCCACACATTTATTTCTGCTTCTGCAAGTCTATTTCTTTATTTCTCTGTCACCACCGAATTTGATACCATGCTATCCTGTGGTGGGACAGCTTAGGTAAAGGTTAAGTTCTAAAGCAGGCCATAGGAATACAATTTAATGTAGACAAGATTGCTGTTGAAAGTCCCAGAAATTGACCATAAAGTACAATGTGCAGAGTGCTGGGCTCAGCAAGCTCCATACAGCCAGTTCCCCTCATCAGGGGATCTAATGTCTGTTTCTTGCATCTTAATGGTAGTGGAAGAGGCTGGTGTTCTTGGGGCAGGGTTGCAGGAAATGTGTCTCTTTTTTTGGAGGGGTGCTAGGGATCAAACTCAGGGCCTTGCACTCGCTAGGCAAGTGCTCTACCACTGAGCTAAATCCCCGACCCAGAAATATGTCTCTTGAATGTCAGACCTGCGCTTGACTCAGCAAGGGGCTCACAGCAAGGGAGACCCAGCAGCTGGGACTCCCCGGAGAAGCAGAAACTCATCTCCTTGCTCACACCTGGTGTAGCAGGAGTGTTTCCTGCCACTGTTTGGACCAGCCTCTGGGGCTACCATCACGAAGTACCAGGCTGGGTGGCGCCAGGGACAGAAACTTATTTCCCCTAGTGCAGAAACTAGAAGTCCAAGATCAAGGTCTGGGCTGGGCCGGTTTCTCCAGAGGCCTCTCGGCTTGGCTTGTGGGTGACATTGTCTCCCTGTGTCTTCCTGGTCTTCCCTCGGTGAGTGTCTGAGTCCTGATCTCCTTTTCTTATAAGGACACAGCTGTATCATATCGGGATCCATCCCAATGACCTCATATTACTTTAATTACCTCTAAAATCTCTGTGTCCATATACACTCCCTTGATGAGGTGCTGGGGTTAGGACTTCAACACATGATTTCAAGGGGATACGATTCGGCCCTTAACAGTATGGAAATCCCTCAATCGATCTCCTAATATCGGTTCTCTCTCCTTCTATCTCTCTTCATCTATCTATCTGTCTATCTCGTCATGTATTTATCTATATCTACCATCTATGTACTAATCTATTTATCTATCAACATGTTCCCTCCTTCCCAAATCACTAATGGAAGGAAGCTACAAGGATTTCCTCACTTTTCCTGGTGCCTCAAGAGATACGTATTAGCCTTCCCATTTTACATTTGAGGAGACCGAGCACCTTCAGTTTAGATCAATACTGCTAGTATATAAACCAAGTAAGTGGCAAAGCCGGGATTCGAACTTGTATAATCTGGATCTAGAATCCATCTCTTAAGCACTAAAGTGGGCTACTATTTCAAGTATTTTTGCTAAATTTGCATGTTTCTTTTCTTGATAAGAGTTTTGGCTACATTCTGTACATTTTGAAATTTGAGTTCTTTTGGTTGTTATTTTCCAATTAAGCAGCCTGTTGTTGTAATTATTTCATTTTTAACTATGAAGACTATTTTATCCTTGAGAGTATTAATGAGCACTTTTAAATTTCTAGGTTAGATTAGGGAGACTGTATTTTGCTGTTTTATTTTATTGTCAGAGAATATGGTATGTTCAATTGCTATCCACCTGTTTATCTGAACTTCTAAGATTTTTTTATTCATAGTGTACAATCTATGAATAATTTCTACAAATCATTGATCCATGAATATTTAAAAAAGATTCTCTGTCTTAAAATAAAAGATTCTCTGTCTTTCACAAACTATTATGCCTATTCAATAAAGCATATTGTGTACTTCAAATGCTCTAATCATATCACTTTTCCTCTATTGGGTTTGTTAAATTTTAATAGATACATTTGAAGCTAATTGTAATCTTGTCAAAATAACTCTAGATTTCTAATTATTATTATTATCATTATTATTTGCTGTAAGTATGTCCATGCTGTGTGGCTTGGGGTGTACATGTTTGTGACTGCTACCATTTCCTTGGAAACACTATCCTTTTATCTGCAGATTTTCTCAGCTTAATGTTTTTGACCTTAAAATGTACTTGTATGATCGGTATTTTTGCTCTCTGCTATTGTTAGTATCTTCTGGATACATATTTTGATTTTTTTCTTTATCATTTTGTTTTAGGTATGTTCCTTAAGAGTAGCACTTAGCTGCTATAAGACATAGCAAGGGAGCTAACTTGATCCATGCACATTATTATTTACTGTGATTAATGATATATTTGATCTTTTTCCTGCCCTCTCATTTTATGTTTTCTGTTTATTATCATTTCTTATTGCTTCCTTTTTTCATTTTCTACCCCTTCCTTCTTTGATTACTTTCTTGATCTTTCCCCCTTCCTCTAGGGATATGGAATATCACATATAAATTTTATTCTTACAGGGGTTACCCTGATATTATTGCAAACATATTTTATCCTAAATTCTTCTGTTAATATTAAGAATTAAATAATATTCATAACCACAATTCCTCACATAAGCCACAAATTTGAACATACATCTACTTCCCTTTTTGTTTCCTTATCACTTTGGTTTTATTGAATAATCTAGAATGTTATTCATACCTCTTTCTTTTCTATTCATTCATTAAAACTAGTTGGAAACATTACTTTTCAATATTACATGACAATGGGAGATTTTAGGGCTCGTGAGCTGTGTTAATATCTTAGGGTAGTGCATCAAGCTTCTTCAGAGAAACAAAACCACACGGATATCTGTCTGCCTAATTTTTCTTTCCATCCTCAGAGCTGTTTTCCACACCAGCGTTTGCTTTAGTTCTCAGCAGTTTGATCAGATGAGTCTGGGCATAGTTTTCTTCATACTGAATTTTTTGCTGAGCCTCGCAAATCTGTAAAAATATATCTTTTGCAAATGTTGGAAATCTGTACCATTGTTTCTTCAGAAACTTTTTTTTTAAACAAAAATTTGGTTGCTTTTTCTCGATTCTTAAATTTCAAGTCTTCCTCTAGCTCATAGACTGTCACTTGGCATTTCTTTTAGTGATATCAGCTGTTGACAAATTGTTTGCTTTTTCTTGATTCTTAAATTTCAAGTCTTCCTCTAGCTCATAGACTGTCACTTGGCATTTCTTTTAGTGATATCAGCTGTTGACAAATTGTTTTAGTTTTTATTCACCGAGTATATTTTTATTTCATTTCAGATCTGAATTGTATTTTCAGCAGATACAGAATTCTGGGTTGCAAGTTTTCCTTTGAGTAGTTTAAAAACGTCTCCATAGTTTCTGAAGAGAAACCACAATGATTAGAAGTGTTTTATTCTGGGTAAGTTCCAAAGTATCTTTCTTCTCCTACTTTCTTAAAAACATACGTGATTATTGAACATAAGAGTTATAACCCTGCCAGTGAGGTTTTAAAGTACATAGATGTAATTCATATCATATTAATACAAAGGGCAAGGGATGATGTGAGCTATATTCTTGTACGTGTTTGTGAATGACTTCTGTATGTTCAAGGTCAATAGAGAGCTAGTACACGAACTATTTCTAAAATGTCCAACAGTGGCTGCTGTTTAATGGGCGAAGAGAAGACTGAACCCTGAACAACTGCCTCTGGAGGGGGGCACGAGGGGCTGCACTCGGGCTGGAGATGAGACATGGAGCAGGAGCCGAGCAGGGTAGAAGGAGGAAGGACCAGCCGGCACCCGAGGGTGAAGGAGCTGGGTGGATGCGTAGGTTCGGGGCAGGTAAAGAGGCTCTGGAGGCCTGCGGGACGTCACGGGCCTCGGGAGCCCAGGGCAGGGGAGCTGGTAACAGGAGCCTCAGCGCAGCAGAGTGATGGTTTGCATAAGAGTAATGGAAGAGTGCTGACTTGCTTGAGGATACAGAGAGACCTGGAAAAAAATTACTGCTAGTTGGGCATGGTGGTGCAGGCCCTGTAATGCCAGCACTCTGGGAGGCTGAGGCAGGAGGATTGCAAATTTGAGACCAGCCCAGGCAACTTAGCAACTTAGTGAAAGCCCATCTCGAAATAACATACTTAAAAAGGCTGCAGCTCTGTGTGGAGGCCTTGGGTTCAATCTATGCTACCACTAACGCCACCACCACAAAAAAAATTTGCTGCTTAGAGAGATGACAAATCAGTGTCCTCAGGTTTCAGCGGTGGAAGGAGCCTTTGGTGAGGGCTTAGAACTGTTTGTTTCCAGCATACCAGAGCCCAGCCCAGAGGTACAAAGGAGGTGGGGGAGGACGGCGAATGTGGCCTTCCGGTGGGGAAAGCTGGGGTACCTGCATGGGGACGGCAGTGCTGGGGAGCGCGGGAGGCAGGAGGGGCAGAGGGTGATGGGGTGCTACGCAAGGCCGGGCCTGCTGGCCCCCGTTCTCACTGTCAAATCTCACAATGCAGAAGAAAGCACACAGGTGAGAACGGCTGCTGAATAATTCTCTGTAGACATGTTTAAGTGGCGGGCACCACGGCCAGTTGAAGCGCCATGCTGAAGCGATGGCACCCTGCTCCTGGCCGCCCTGTCCGAGCCCGACCACTCACCGTGTCCATCCGGCCAAGCCGCAGGCAGGGCGGTGACCAGCGTGGAGCTCCCCGGCCTCGGAGCTCCCTGGCCCGTGGCTCTCGGGTTAGAAACTGCCCACTGGAATCGGCAGTGTAGACCCCTCTGGATAGCATGTGGCCAGAGACGCTCATTTCATGTAACCGTATTTTTCACTGGGCAGGTCCGTTGTGTCCCACATCCAAGGTGGAGTCGTGTGAGGACGGCGAGAACATTAAAACCAAGGTGCTGCCTGGTTTGTGGAATGCTCACGGCGACACATAGGGGAGAGCAATGTCACATCGCGCAGCAGGGCAGTTTCTCCTTTCCAACGTTTGCAGCCCATCGTTCATCGGGCTATATTATCACGACTACTAAAAAATGAGGCACAATATTAGAAACATAAGTGAATTTTTGGACACTGCTTGTGAGTTACATACACAGTTTCCTACTCTGGTTTCTCCACTACGTGTTTTGGCGCTGTGCCCACTTGTATTGGCTCCCACAAGTCCTGTAGAGGCTCTCAGGATAAGTGATTACCTCTAGGAACGGCTGCCAAATTGGTGCCAGGCCTTCCTCTCTTGGCAACTCCTAGGACACTGCTCTCCTACCTCCCTCTGGAATTGCAGAAGCTGTAAGGGGGAGAGGTCCTGGATTTACTGGTGAGGCCCAAGTGGGTCAAGTATGTTCTTGGTGTCCCTAAATGGGAGCACTTCCAGACCAAGATTAAGAAAGAGCAATCGGGTTTGCTAGAATAGTTGTCGATATAGTCCACCTGTTTTTTGGGCTATAGAGACTTTTTCTGGAATGGGCAATGTGGTTAATGTAATGACCGCTTAGGCCAGAGTTATAATTTCCAAGCAGCTGATGTATATGAGAGCTGTCAGTCTAGGCTCTGGTGGACACGTGCAAACCATGCAGGAAAAGAGCACAATCGTGGAGAGTCAACTTCTCAGGATTTTAAAAAATTTATTTAAAAATTTATATGCAGGAAAAGTCACTGCAAATTTTGATAAATGCTTCTTGTCATGTAACCAGCATCATAATCAAGGTACAGAGCACTTCCTTTGCATCAAAATAATTCCCTTCTTGGTTTACTTGAGAGTCAAACCAACCTCCACTCACGTCCTCGGACATCCCTGGTCTGCTCTCTCTCCCTAGGAACGTTTCACCTTTTCTAGAATTTCATATGAATGGAAATGTGCAATGTGTCGCTTGTTAGGCCAGCTCTAGACATGCAGGACAGTGCATTTGAGACTTACCCAAGTTGTGTGTATTCATAGTTTACCCCCTTTTTATCCCTGAGAAATTACACCAGAGAAATCACGGTTTGTTTATCCCATTCACCAAATGAAGGAAGTTTGGGTTGTTTCCAGGTTCGACCAATTATGAATAAAGCTGCTGTAAATATTTGTGTGAAGATTTTAGTGGAAACAGACGTTGATGTTTCTCTTGAGTAAATAGGGAGAAGTAGAGTGCAGAGTAATATATGTAGTAAAGAGTATCTTTAATGACCAAACTATTTTCCAAAATCACAATGTCCTTCATTATTCCCAGCAGCAATGTCTGAGCATTCTTGTGACTCCACACCCTCGCCAGCATTGGTGCTGCTCAATTAATCTATGTGTCTGGACCTTCATCAGTGCCTCACACTATTGATCGCAGAGTTACAGAATCGAAATCAGATAAAGGAAGTTGTCCAACTTTGTTTCCTTCAAAAATTGTTTTGGCTTAGCCTTGTTATCTTGACATTCCCTATAATTTGAGAATCAGCTTTTTCATACCTATAACCAATTCTTCTAATAGTTTGTTTTGGATTGCAATTAATGTATAGATTAACTTGGGGAGAATATCATAGCACATTAGTATCTTGTTTTCTTGGAAAATTGTGTAGAAGTAATATATTCTTTATTCTGAAATATGGTTTGATGCCAATATAGACACTATATTTTCTTTTGATTAGCATTTACATGTTATATCATTTTTCATTCTTTCACTTTTCTCCTGTCTGCTTTAAGGCCGTGTGCCTCTGGTTGACAGAACTTTGCAAAGGGTGCCGAGACCTTTCAATGCGGGAAACAGTTTCCTCAACAAGTGATGCTGGAGCCACTAGATCTATACACGCAAAAGAACACATGCAAAAGAACAAGATTGGATTCGCCTCACACCATATGGGAAAAAGTCAAGTCCAAGCAGATCAAACATCTAAGCGTAAGAGCTAAAACTCTTAGACGAAGCATCAGATTACAGGATTACATGTGAGCCAAGTCATGAGTTCTTAGATATAACATCAAAAACACAAGTGACCAAAATAAAAACCCAAAAGAGGTCAATTAGACTTCATCCAAATTAAAAATCCTTGTGCTTCAAAGGACACTGTCAAGAGAGTGAAAAGGCAAAGCAAAAATGGAAGGAAATATTTGCAAAGCATTTATTAGATAGGGACTTGATGTCCGGTCTATACAAAGAACTGGACCACGAGGATATTGCACTGAGTGAAATTAGCTAGACACAGAAAACATTTCACAGTTCCTCCAAAAGTTAGGCATAGCATTTCCACGTGATTCAGCAATTCTATTCCTAGTATACAACCAAGAAAACGGAAAAGAGATATTCAAATAAAAACTCACACAGACATTAGTTACAGAACAAGTCACAACAGCCAAAACATGAATAAAATTCAAAGGTCCATCAACAGATGAATGGGCATACAGTAAGTAGCATATTCATTTAGAATAAAACCATATAGAAGAATAAAGTACTAAAACAGGGCACCATGTAGAGAAATTGCAAAAAAATTATGCTAAGTGAAAGAAGTCAGACGTAAAATGTGCTATTACATCACCCATTTATATGAAATATCCAGAGTGGGCCCATCTAAATGTAGAGAGAGCAGACCGATGGTTTCCAGGTGCCGGGGGTGGGAGCAGGAAGTGACTTCCTGATGGAAAGAGGGTTTCCCTTACAGTGGTGAAAAGAGTTTGGGATTCAATAGAGGTGAGAGTGGCACACACCATGAATGTACTTGATACTACTGAATTATATACTTCAAAATGATTTCTTTTATGCTATGTGAATTTTGCCTCCAAAACAAAACAAAAGAACACATAATTCCCATCTAATCATGAGACAAATATCGAATTTCGGTTGAGGGATATTCTACATTCTACGAAATGCCCAGTGAATATACCTCACAACTGAAGATCGTAAGAAACAAGGAAACAAGAAAAGTCAAAGCCAAAAATAAATGTATAGCTACAAACCAAAGAAGTCTGAATAAATCATGAACTTTAATTAATGATAATGTGTCCATATTGATTCGCTGTTTGTAAGGAATACACTAGACTAATGCCAGATGTTAATGGGGAGACTGGGTGTTGGGTAGAGAGGAACTCTATTCTGAAAAATAAAGTCTATTTTTGAAGTATCCTCTGTTCAGTGTTGGTCTTTTTGTTTCAGTGGGAAAGCGGTTAGATTCAGCCTGCAGTTTTGGACTCACTGTTTTGGTTGGAGGTTCTGGGGTCAACTCCGATCGCGAAGACTGTGCTCCCTGGTGTGGTGGCCACCTGCGCGTGCTGCTCGGGGCTCAGGCTGGAAGTGCTGGGCTGTGTTCTTGCAGCTAAGTGTCTCTTTGGACCTCTTCCTGCACCACTCGGGGACGAGCCTTGGATTTGCCAAGAGAAGGATTAGGGGATGCCCGTGTCAGCTCCCTCCTTACCAGGGTTTCTACCACACTCGGGCAACCAGTGTCCCTTTCGGCGGTTCCTCTGTCCAGAGAGACTGTTCTTTTATCGGGGGGTATTAGGTACCAGTCCTGCACTCTACTGCTATGTGACTGGAGCTGATCTTGGAGTGAGGGTACAAAAGAAAAATGAGAAAAATGAAAAAAAGGAAGAGAGAAGGGGACCTCCCTACTCTCTGACTCACAGGTACCCTTTGTCTCGGTCTGGATAGAAGGGGGGGGGTAATACGCGGAGTTTTCTCTCTCTCCGACCTCTGTGTTCCTCTGTCTCGGTCTGGATAGAAGGGGGGGTAATACGCGGAGTTTTCTCTCTCTCCGACCTCTGTGTAACTCTCACCTTTGACCTTTCCTCCAGCCAGAAGATGGAAAGGAAAAAAATGAATAAATTCATGACAGTTTTGGTTATCCTTCAAATTTCGACTTCCTTTCCCAAATCACCTGCTCTTGTTTACATTTTGGAGGCCTCAGGTGGTTGCTTTTCATATCCCGTCCAGGGTTTTTTAGCTGTGATCAGTGGGAAAGACTGGAATTATGAGCTAACTCCATTTTAGCTGCACCTAAAGTTTGAGATTCATTCTTGAGTCAGCCTTCAAGCCGTCAATACTTTTCAGCACACACTGCTTCCTCAGCTCCTGCCTGTGCTGTGTTAGCTTCCGGTGTGATCCACCAGCCCATTAACTTCTAGGAGCTCTGTTTACCTGCTGAGTTTCCCAGAACTTTGCTGGAATTCTTCTTCTGCTGTAGCATCTTTTCAAACTGACTTCCCAGAATATCAGGAATCAGGGAATGAGGAAATGGGCTGGATCGCAATGAACGAAGCTCTGAAGAACAGCACTCTAAGCCAACCACAGGTCCATCTTGCTCGCTACCTGATCGTTCCGGGTGCTTCCCAGCTTTCCAGGGACGCCCTTTTGTTTTATAACAAAGAAAGGGAGAGTGGATCCTGCATCAGTGCTGTAGGAATTTCACTCTTATCTGGTAAACAAAAGTTAGATTTAAATTCTTAGATCAGTTGGAGTCAGAAGGGAAGATTGATGAATGTTTTAAGTGTAGGGCCGTCCACAGGAAATAATGGAAGGCTGGAACATTCCTGCTGGTTTATTGAAGACTCTCCTTTGGCTTCTGGTTACCATTAGACACGATGTCAATCCAGACTGGACTTAAGATTTTGCTGACCTGGGCCAGCAAGGGGAATTAGAAACAGCTCCATCAGCCCAAGTCATTAAAATTCTTTTAAATTCATAGGTTTTTTTTGAAGACATGGACTACTACTTAGCTTTAAAAGATCTTCATGAGGATAGTTGAAAGGAAGAACCATTCAGTGAACTGTTGATTATGCAACATGAGTATTTATATTTACTTCTTTTTTATGTCTCAAATAATTTGGAGTGCTAAATTATCTATCCACCCATGGATCCATCCATCTGTCCATCCATCCATCCCTCCTTCCTCCCTCCCTCCACACACCTATCCATCTACCCATCTACTTGTCATTTATTGAGTAAACAGATCTGATGCTTGGCTCTAGTGAGGTAGGAATAGGGAGTGGCTTGACCCGGCTGGGAAGATGGACATGACCCGGGGGAGTGGCCTTGACCTGATGTCAGCCTGGGGCGCGAAATTCCAGTCACCCCTCTTCTCACAGGTTCAGGGAAACTCTCACAAGAACAGAATCCAGATAAATGTGAAAGGAACCACGAGCTTGCTCTCTTACCCTCCTTGCCCCCAGCTCCCCAACCTGTGCTCTAGCTTTAGCTCCCCAGCCTCCTGCTCCTTTTTCAGATCCCCAACTGCCAGCGGCAGGTTATTTCATTCACTTAGCAAACCAGTCTCCCTTTGCTACTTAAATAAATCTCCTGAAATGCCCTAAAATTCGCTCCTGCCATTCACTGCTGTGCAAATAAAGAACCTAGAAAAATCCCCTCTAATATTAGAAGTCACCCCCTTGCCCTCCTACATCACTACATCACAGAGGAGGACCCTGTAGTCTAGGACACAGTAAAGGCTTTACTTGGGTCGCAGGGGATCGACGGGCAAGTGTGTTTGTGTGTGCTGATTCGATCGCTTCCTGTACTTTAGGTTAGATGATGTCAGCAACATCTGCCTTTCCACCCTCTTCTATTTGTTTATTCGGATTAGGGGAGAGAGAGAGGGGGGTGGCAGGAGATGGAGTGGGGGGCGCTGAGAATGATCAGCAAAAAGGAAGACACCTGGTATAAAAATCTTCCCCGTTTAGGACCAGGCTTGAGTTCTATTTTTGCTCTACATCTCCCTTTGTTCTTTCCCCAGTTTCTCTGTGGTTTTCTCGCGAAGGAGACATTGCCTCCCCTTTCGGCCCAGCATGGTGGAACTGGTGCCCTCTTTGGATCGACAAAGTGTCCTACAGGGCCACAGGGAGCCGCAGAATGCCAGGGAGAGGTGAGAAGCCGGAGACAGGCAGAGAGTCCCGGGAGGCTTGGGCTGTCTGCAGGGACTGCTGCTGTGTGTCTGCCGCCTCTTGATTTTTGGAAAAAATTTTACATTTCTCTTTCTATTTATTTTTGGTTTTATGAGTTTACAAACTATTTCTGTACTCTGCATAACCGATAGTCACGCTGATTGTGTGGAAAACTTTTCGAAGCTCTGGGTCAGCCAGCCCAAAGGTGGGAGCTGATTTTCCCTGGAAAGAGCAGCAGGAGGAGCAGCGGCGTTGGTGGGAACAACGAACTGATGTTCTTAAGCACTTAGGGGTGGGCCAGGGCCCCTGGAGAAACGCTGTGAACATGAACCTGCTTATTGCTCGCTATAACCCTCTGAGTTATGATTGTTAGGTACAGAGGTGGTGAGAAATGTGCCCCAGGTCACACAGCCAGGAGGGCACTGTGGCTCCAGCACCCATATCCGGGATCACTGTGTTATAACGAAAAGGACAGTAGAGAGGGAAGCTGGAGCGGATAATCACTCACATGTCTGCATTAGTTGCCTTTCTAGAGTCAGTGGTTTGCAAGAAGGCAGATTTAATACAGGACAAATGCAAGTTACAACATCTACACACAGAAGCCAAATGCAGGAAGAGTGCCGAATGTCTGTCTAGACACTGGAGACCCAAAAGATCCAATCAAGTGCTGGGAGCCTGTGGCGCTGTCCCGTGTACGTCGGTGTCTGCACTAAAAGGCAGAAGAAGTCTATGCTGCAACCAGGATACGATGCTCGCAGCAGAGATGAAGACCAGAGCTCCTCTGAAGCAAAAGCAGCCATCCCTGACAACAACAAGGCCCCAAGCTCCTCCTGTGATGTGAACAGCTGAGTTCCCTTCAGGAGAACCAGCTGCAGCAGAGCTTCTCCTAGGAAACAGCCGGCCGCCGTCTTCTGCTCCTGTTCTCCTTTATATTGTGTCAGCAACAATCCTCAGGTGGATCTTCTATGCCCAGAGCCACAGCAGCTCAACCCAGCTGGGCAGTCCTGCTTAAATTGACCTTATCAGTCCACCATACATGTCTGAAACTCTGAACTGTTCAAGACACTTCTTTTGGTACAGTTACTCAATTGATATTTATTGAGCACTTACTTAGTGCCAGATATTATGTGACTTAAAATGTATTAATAGGAAAATTGAGGCACAGTAAGGCCAACAGATCAGTAGACAGCAGCCAGGAGAAAGACCATTTGTTATTCATGGCTAGAGAGGAGGGGCGTGCCATGCCAGGGGCAGGGCAAAGAGTGACAGCCTGGTCAGTCGGGAGGCAGAGAGAGTGGGGGGCTGTCGTGGAAGCTTTGGTGGCTGTTTCTATGGAAGGAAGAGGCCCAGCAGCGCTCCAGGTTTGGGACATTGACTATTTCAGTCGGGGTCTGGGATGCGAGGCCCTGGCCCCTGGGTGATGGCCCCCGGGCAATGACGGCAGGTGACAGTGGCCCAAACGTGAGTGATCCGTGAGGGAGGTGGGCGCAGTGCAGACTTGGGATGGTCGGTGTCTGCACCTTCCTGGATGAGTAGTGACCGCCCATGGAAGAGGCATCGATGCCTGCAGAGTCAGCCAGGTCGTGGGTGTGAGCACAGAAAACACAGAACTAGTTAGTATACTACGTAAATACTGGGAATATAGCTGTGAGTCAGGCAAGTAACCAAGTAGCAGGAAAACGCACGGGTGTTTATGTATGTGTGTGCGCGCATGTGTGTACAGGAGATAGACATGAAGGAAACACAGTTCAGTCACTAATTACAATGCTATAGAAGAGTAAGGAAAGAAGCCCTAACTGAAGGACAGACTCCTCCCAGCAAGTTTGGGGACAGGCAAAACAGTCATCATTATTCACGTGTCGTAAGTTTCTTAAGCAAGTATTTATTGAGTGCTAATCACACACCAAAGCAATAGGAATGTGGCGAAGGTGCTTGGGACACCATGGAGAGGTGGGAAGGCAGCAGGCGCTCTTGGGACCAAGTGCGAAGTGTTTCCTTGCTGGTGAGCCTGGGAGATGGACGTCCCTGTGGAGTGGGGACAGGAAGGGAAGGCATCAAAGAAAGCTTCAGGAGGCGGAGGGGAGCTGGGACTAAGTCCTGAGGTCGGGGCCGCACAGCGAGGGCCCGAAGGTGCGAGGGCAGGTGGCTTCCGGGAGGGAGCGATTCCGGAAGCAAAGGAGGAAGTGGCACCTCTCCGAAGTCCCCATCTTAGAAGTGGCCATGTCACCTCTGTGGTAGGCTAGAGCCACACAGGACACCAGACCAGTCCAGATTCAATAGGAGGGACATACACTCACCTGCTGGCGGGACAGTGCTGAGGCCCCTAAGTGGGGGAGGTCGGGCCGTCCTGGAATTGGAGCTGTGGCGGGTCCTCTCAGGGGAGGGCGGAGCTGCGGCGAGTCCTCTCAGGGGAGGGAAAGGGGCTGCAGAGGGGAGGACTCAGAGCTTTCACTGCTGGAGATGCAACTTAACACTATGATTACCAAGAAATAGAATCATTCCTCACGACACCGCTAGCACGTCCATTTGTGTACGGGGAGTGGAATCATGGGGAAACGACGCGGACTTTTGAGGCCACTTTTGAGGTCACCCGACCGGACACTGTGGGGTCAGCATCTCTGTGCTGCTGGCTGCTGTAGAACCTGAATTCCCTGAAGCTGGCACCCCCTCGGTCCCTGGTCTTGTTTGTAAACTCCCCCAGAGCCCCAAATCGGGCTAGAGAAGGTAATACGCACATTTCAAAGCCCACTTCCTCCTGTGACACACAGAGAGGGGGGACTACTATATTTTTGTGATACCTAATTTCTGTGGTACTAAAACTCCCAGCTTTTCCTGCTGCTTCCCACCTGTGCAGGCCGCTTTATCCTTATCATCTGAAGACATTGATGTTGGACACCACAGTCTGTCTGTTTGTGACCGTCACCTGCTCAAGCAAGCACAGAGTCTGTGTTCAGCTGTATTTTCCAGCTTTGAGAGAGAAGCTCCTGGCAAGATGCAGCTTTCAAGCCGGCAGACATTCAGTCTCACGTGCTGCTGGGGCTGAAGGCTCCCTTCAGAGGAACTGGACAGGTGATTCATCGATTTCTGCCTTCATGGTGACAGCAGCCGCTTCCGGCCTCCTCTGTAATTTGCGAGCTCCAGTGCATCTAGCATTTTCTCCCTCACATAGACCAGCCCGGGCTGCTGTTTGGAGAGGTGTGTGTACCCCTCGTTTTATAAAACAAGACCCAAAGTCTAAATGTGGAAACTCCCTTTTCCCTTGAAGAAAGACAATGGGAACTTTTACTTCTTGCTTCATTCCCACAGTGACATTTAGAGCCAGAATACAGCCTCTGTCTGTGTTAGTGGCCTGAACACAAGAGGAGGTTAGGGTGTTGTTACGGTTTAGATCTAAAATGTCCTCCGAAAGTCCCATGTTTGGAGGTGGGGCCTGGTTGAAAGGGGAGGGTCACTAGGGGTGTGACTTGGAAGGGTGTATTCTTGTCCCCAGCTCCCTCCTTCTCTTCCTGCTTCCTGGCTGCCATGATGTGAACAGTTTTCCTCTGCCATGTTGTTCCTGCCTTGGATTCGGCTGAACGTGGACTCAATCCACTGGAACTGTGAGCCCAGTACACCTAGCCCTCTTTAAGGTGCGGGTCTCAGGTATTGTGTTCAGCAGAAGGAAAACTGACTAATGTAGGTGTGGCTGTGGACAGTGGAGTCTCTTCTTTGCTTTGTTATTGTGCTTTATTTTCATAGTCCTAATATCAAAGTTCACGCCACTCAGCATTTTTTTATATGAGCTTCAGTTTCATCAGTTCTGTTTTGACCAAAGATTTGCACATAATATCTGTCAAATGAATTAGTGGTAATTTTTCTCTTTGATGGAAGAGCTTTAGCAGATGCAGTGCCAAGAAAGGCTCAGATCTTTATCACTAGTGCCAGTAAATCACTGAACTGCCTGTGACTGGAAGCGTGGTGTCATCTCTCCAGGCACCATGGGTCAGGTGGGCAGGCAAGTGCAGGGAAGTATGACCGATGTACATGGGGCAGAGATGCCCCCATTGCTGTACGCGCACAGTGACCCGTCTGTGCGAAGGTCATTCTTAAGGCTGCATCAAAACATTGAAGTGAGAAATGAGTGCAGATGCTGAGGAGGCAGAATGGAGGCTGTGGAGTGTACATCCAAAGCACACAGAAGCCACCATGGGAGGGAGGGCTCCTTAGCCCCACACAGAGCTCACCTCCCATATTTTAGGCAGAAATGTGGTTATTCCATTTACTGTCCTGTCCATTTCCTGTCATGGCAGGTCAGGAACAGCAGAGTAAGTGGGCTGTGGAGGATGCTGCTGCCAGAGTGAGTGTGTGCAAGGGGGTCATGATGGCAGTTCATTGGTCACCACTGTCACCTCCGAGCCGAGTGAGAGTTGGGCACCCTTTCCACTTTCACACTGCAGGGAGCACAAGAAAAACCTGTTGTATCTGCCAACAGAGACTCCCTGCAACAGCCAAGGCTAAGGCCTCTGACAGACTTGAGAACATGGTTCAACTTGCTCCTCCTTGGACAGGTTTTCTTTTTCTTTTAATTAAAAATTGGAAAACTAATTCTGTTCAGGGTGAGTAGTTTTAGAGATTTGGGATGAGATCTTTCCTTTTTCTTTTTCAGAATCAGTATTTCCTTTGATGAAAAAGTCATATTTTTACCTGTGTTAGTCAGCCTTCTGTCAACATAACATGATAGTTCTTCATAATTAACTTATGAAGAGGAAAGGCTTGCTTTTCCCTCCCAGATTTGGAGATTTCTGTGTGTGATTGGTTGGCTCCATTGCTTTGGGCCTCTGGAAAGGCAGAGCATCATAGTAGCAAACAAAGCCGCTCACCTCATGGCTGCCAGGAAGCCGAGACAGACAAGAAGGGGGGTGGGTTCCCAATCCCCTCAAAGCCATGCCCCAGATGACCTACATTTCCTCTCCACGCCCCATTTCCTAGAGATTCCGCCATTTCCCAGTCCATCTATCCTGAGCACCGACCCTTAGCACTTGGGTCATTGGAGGACACTTAAGATCCCAGAGACAGCACCAGCCATGTGCTGCACCAGTTCTGTATCTTTTTCACCCTCTCCCCTGAGTACAGACAGACAGATGAGCAGACATCATTGCATGTGATTTTAAGTCTACGTTTTTGAAATAGTTTTATTTCTTGGGTTTATTACATAAGCATGATGGATTCAATCATTGCCCACAAGGTTGAGCTCAAGTCTCAGCCACCTTCCCCACCCTCTGGGCCAGTCTGGCTGACATCTTGTGATTCAGAGTCCCCGCCCTCTATCTCATGGTTGCTCTTGCTGGCATGGCCCCATCCTGAGCCATCTCTTTGGTGTAAGCTACCCAGGAGGCCATGGTTTCCTTCATCAGTATGAACCATCAGGGCCCATCATAAACAGCACACTCGTACCACTCAAAAACTTACAAAAAACTAGGGATGCTCTCCTAGTAACTGGGGCCAAATGCCAGTCAAGTTCTTAATGATGCTGCAGCAGCTATGCTATATTCCATTGCTACAGTTCACCGATTCTGAACGCACATATTATTTTTACACCACTGAAAATGATATTTTGGAGTTGTGGCTTATACAATTGCTGTCGCCTCATAGGAAGTAGTGGTACACTCGTCACTCTCCCAATTATACATTAAAACTTGCAACATGGCTGTCAGACGCTTGGAAGAAAATGCTGAGACAACAGAGGAGCATCCTGTCAAGAAATCCAGTATCACCAAAGCTCTTGCTGGTACGAGTGATCGTGTTGCATGGAAAAGCCTGGACAACACTGCCGAGCATGGACGTTCAGAAGAGTCGGACTCTGAAGGAAGATGAGGACGGTGTAGGGAGCCCTGAACTGTGGTATGGAATTTGTTATGGTTTGTGTCTAGATGTCCCCCCAAAGCCTCATGTGGTAAGAGATAGCTGGATCTAGAATGTGTGATTACTAAATTGATCCATTGATCGGTTT
>QZML01000612.1:551950-568224 GCA_016801275.1 Hystrix brachyura
GGACCCAGCGGACTATAGACTGAAACCTCTGCAGACTGTGAGCTAATAAACCTTTCTTCCCCTAACTTTGGGTGTCGAGTATTCTGTCCCAACAACGAGAGAAAAGTAACTAAAACAGAATTTGTTTCCTTCGTGGCTTCTCCCTGCAGGTACAAATCATTTTCTCTCAGTAGGACACAGCGCAGTGGCACAGCTTATACTTTACGCTGTGTTATATTCAGTAAAAGATGTACTTTCATAATCTTTTTCTTTCAGCACACCGTGAACATCTTTCCACATCGGAACACTTCACATTCGTCATGATGTACAGTTCACTGCTTTGCGCTCTCATGATGTATTTAGCCCGTCGCCTACTATTTGACAGTGTGTCCCTCCATCTCTGCTACGGTAACAAAGGCTGACACATGGTCGTGTGTCCATTTTGCACTTGTGTCCAGTTGTGTCTCTAGCACAAACTCCTAGAAGTGTCGTCTGTGAGTCCCACCGCCAATTTCCTTCCAGAGAAGCTGTCTCAGCCACGCCGTCTCCAGCAGCAATTGGGTGCCGTGGCCCACCCTGAATATTTTCTGTCACTCTCCTGCCAGTGCCGAACCCGTCTCCAGCATCTAGTTTCTGTTTGATATTTTTCAGTTCTTCATGAGTTGGGCCATTTTCCATTTTCAAAACATGTTATTAGGCATTTATGTTTCTTCATTTATAAATTGTTTCCATTCTTTTTTCCTTCATTGGATTTGTTTTTTCTCATATATTTGATCATATTCTCCCAGTCTGGATATTGACTTTTAATTTTGGCTTAATTACCTTTTAATTAACACGTTGTCATGTCATATCCAGACCAAAGACAAACGGTCCCCGGCGGTGCCTCGGCGAGAATGGCCAGATGGCTAGCAGGGCTGCTGCAGGCTGGGCGACAGCGGGGCAGGGCTGGGCACTCTCGTGGTCCACACTCCCAGCTGGGACAGTGTTCTGGGAGGCCAGCAGTCCCATCTTCTGAAAGAACCAGGCCACGCGCGCAGCTGGGGCGAGGCCTCTGCAGCATGGCTGCTGGGATCCAGGTCCCAGGCGTGGAAGTGCTTTGATGTCTGAGGGCCGAGCGCACCCTGCGGAGGGGGCCGTGTGTGCAGTAGGAAGTCAGAGGGGCCCTGACTGTGCCCACTGAGTGAGCCTTGCCGGGCGGCCTCCGAGGCACCTCTCACGGGCAGCTGGCATTGTCCCCTCCAGAGGGGACTCCCTGGCTGAGTTCTGAGGGCATCCAGGCCTCTGCAGGATATTCCTTTAGCAAGCGTGGAGAGGGTGCAAAGGCCCTGGCAAGCCAGTCCTTTACTGGTGAGAAATTGCTCCTGTCTGCCCGAGAGACACAGAGGTAAACACCATAAGGCTTTCAAAGGGCCAAGAGAGACACGGGGATCTACACCCCTCAGCAAATTCAGGCTCTTCATTCCACCCAGCCTGCAGCCAAGAACAGCTGAAGATCTGCTCCATTCCTGAAAATTGGTGGCATTCTTGCATTTTGAGACCTCTGTTGTCAATAAAACAAATTCATATGTGTCAGGGAAAGATAAAAGAAAGGAAACTGGTGTTTATTAGAACCTACAATGTGCCAGACATTGTGATCTACACTTTCCCACTGGTAGAAACTGTGGGAGGAGCATTCACCTGAGACCTGTGTTTAATCAATGAGAAAATACTGTAAACATCGTACAGTGCAGCATAGACAATGAGAAGGGGTTTTCTCCTTCAGAATTTAAAAGTGGGGAGTTGTTGTTGCTTAACAAATCTGCATAACAAATTACTGCAAAATCTGGCACCTTAACACAAGAGGCATTGACTGTCCCCCATGGCTCCGGGGTCAGGGTCGGAGAGCAGTTTAGCAGAGTGGGCCTGGCCTGGGGCACCCAGCCTTTAGCTAGGGTTCCAGGCAGCGGAAAGCTGGGTCTGAGACTCTGTCTCCAAGTGCATGCAGGACCGAGGCACACTGACTGCGGCAGACCTTGGTCCCTCGGGACCTCTCTACCCCTCACCACGCATGCTCTTTCCCGGGTAGCTTGGCACTGGCTTCCATGAGCTTGTGAACCCAGAGAGCAAGGCAAGGGCTGCCATGTCTTCAATATCCCAGACCCCACAGTGAGACACCATCACCTCCGTCCTGCTCCACGCTCTTCCCACAGCCCCGCTCTGTGTGGGGTGGGGCCACACAGGATGTGGACATCAGGAGCTGGGTGTTCCTGAGAATGTCTCGGAGGCTGAGTCCTCTGAGGGACGCTGGTCCTTGCACGTCTCTCCATGAGCAATGTTTGGCTGAGGTCTAGCGGGGTATGAGGCCCCTAGTGAAGTTTGTCAATGACGAACAGGTCCGGAATGGAAGGGAAAATACTCCCACGGATGAGACTCTCAGAAATACTTCCCAACACACACAACAGGTACTTCATAATATTCTTCTGAATTTCTATTGTTTTCACTTGTATTAATAAGTGAGGCTTGAGCTGAAATAGAATACAATTAAGTGTCGTGAGGAAGATCTGAAATGGGTTCTATGGTGGTCTCGTTGTGTCCACCAGACAGCCTGTGTTGGAAACTTGAGCTCCAGTACAAAAGAGATGGTAAGTGGGACGACAAAGCCGGGGGGCGGTAGCACTCATAAATGGGCCGAAGGTGTGTAGAAAGGGCCAGAGCCGGGAGGCTGGTCTCTCTCGCTCCACCTCACCATGCGATGCCCCCTGCAGGTTCTGACAGCACAGAGGCGCTTGCCGGATGCAGACCCTCAACCCAGGCTGCTCGGCCTCTAGCACCGTGAGCCTAAATCTCTGCTCCTCGCTGATCGCCCAGTCTGGGGCTCGCTGTTGTTGCAGCACGAAGCAGACTAAGACAGGCTCCGATTACTTCTCTTCTAACCACCACAGGAGGCAGTAATTCTACCAGAGACCAGAGGACAGACAGCCCTTCACTAGAGAAATTGAGTCTCATACTTTTGAAAAGTTTTTTTTAATACTAGCATTATTCTGAATAGATTTAAGATATGCTCTTTTTTCTAATTCTCAGGAAACTAAAAAAGAAACCATTTAAAAAATGATCAATCTAAATCCAACAGCAGTTAACCAAGGATTTATTTATATAGGCTCAGAGGAAGACATTATCGCCTTCCCTAACTCCTAACTTCTAAATCTTGGTGGGTCCTTAATCGCTAAGGCCAGAAACAAAGCGAAGCGAAACAAAAACAAAGTATTCTTAGGGTGAGGTTGGTATAGCAAAAATTCCTCATCATTTTTTCCATTCTTTTTTAATATACGGTGAAATAAAATCGAGGTAAAAATAATGGCAGCTACCATGTATTGTGTGTTTATAATGTACTCTGCCTCTGGCTTCTCTCCTCATTCTGTGCTTCACAGCGAAGGGGACGCAGACTGAAGGAGGTGAAAGGATTTGCCTGTCGTCCTGAGTGTACAAGTGATGTCTGGGTCTTTCAACCACTATGTCATCTAACACAGTCTCTGAAAATACAAGTTGCTTCAGGACCAAATGAAACTGAATTCTAGAGTTTACTAAACCTTTATATGAGAAGTGACTGGGAGTTATATTCTAAGGATAACATTTTTTAAAAATTAGGTCTGGCTGCTTCATGTTTTGGACTAGATAGGTATACCCTGGACTTTCTCCTACTTGGTATTTGTTTTATCTCCATAGAATGTAACTTAAAGAACTTGTCTGAGCCAAATAAATTGTTTTTAAAGCATTTTTTGATCGACACATAATATTTGTAGTCATTTTTTAGGTAATGCAAAGTTTTGATTCATGTATGTTTTGGGTAGGGAGCAACTCAGGGTCACTGGCATATCGAGCACCTTAAGCGGTCAACAGGTGTTTATGGCGAGTGCTTCCCGATTTCTGTCTGTTTGGAGACAGAATGCATTGCCGTTAATTATATTCACCCTGCTGTACCGCGGAGCACCAGAATGTATTCCTCCAGTTAGACACTAACACTGTACCTGTTGGCTGACCTGTCCCCTCTGCCTGTCTCTTTATCTATCCTTCCCCTTCTCCCCCCTAGTCTCTTTTAACCACTATTCTAGGTGATGAGATCTATTTTTTAAGATTTCACTTATGAGAAAGATCATGCAGTGTTTATTTTTCTGTGCCTGGCTTATTTAACTTAATCTAGTGTCTTACAGGTCCAATTTAGGTTGTAGCAAAGAATAAAGTTTCATGCTTTTTATGTATTTACTATATTCCACATTTCTTTATCCATTTGCCTGTTGATGGGCATTTAGGTCGATTCCATATCCTGGCTATTGTGAATAGGGCTGCAGTCAATATGGTATCTTTTCACCATGTTGATTTCATTCCCTTTGGGTATGTACCCAGTAGTGGAATTGCTGGATCATGTGGCAGATTTATTTTTCATTGCTTTGAGGAATTTCCACACCATTCCCCATGATAGCTACACTAATTCACCTTTGCACCAGTAGTGTATGAGCGTTCTTTCTCCACTTCCTCACCGGCATTTAAAAAAATAGCCATTCTCCCTGGGATGAGGTTTTGACTCGCATTTCCCTGATGATCAATGACATTGGGCATTTTTCATATACCAGTTGGCCATTTGTATGTATTCTTTTGAAAAATGTCTATTTACATCTTTGGCCCATTTTAAAATTGGGCTGCTTGTTTGCTATTGAGCTGTTATTTAATAGAAGCCTGCTCCTGTCTTGCTGAGTTGGTGTTCTTAGGTTGAAATATTGTAATGAAACTGTAAAACCAATTGTCACCAGAATTTGGCTTACAAGTGAGACTTCAGGTCAATCTAGATATCTGAAAAGTCAATCTCATATATCTAGAAACAATGACAAACAGAAATGAAAATGGTTCACATCCCCATTTGCCTTGACTATACACAGCATCATAATGGACAGTAGCATCTCTGTCTGATCATTTCCACAAAATTAAAAGTGGCCGCATCTTGGCTGATTATTTATTCTTTAATTTTCAGCCAGTATTGTGCACAGTGTACTCCAACTACTTTGCCCCTACAGAGCCTCTTGACTCCCAGCCACCCATCAACACTCGGCAGGACGGTGGCGGCCCTCGGTCTTCACGCAGGGACTGGTTCCGGACCCCAGAACCCAAATCTGCAATGCTCAAGAACCTTACATGAAATGCTGTAGTATTTGCACAGAGCCCATGTACACCTTCCTGAAATATTTTAAGTCATCTCTACATGACTTATAATACCCACTATAAATGCTATGTAAGTAGTTGTTGTACTGTATTGTTCAGGGAATAATAATAAGAAAAACATCTGTACATGGTTAGTACAGAAAAATGTGGTATTTTTTGGTTGGCAGTCGGTTTTATCTGTGGAAGCTGCACCTGTGGACATGAAGGGCTGACTGTGTACCGTGGGAGTCCAGGTCCAGCGCTCTTGCTGGGAAATGGTCTGCTGGGTGTAAAGAACTGGTGGAAGTGGACAGAAGATGGTCCCCAAAAGGTATTCCCGCTCGGCCTACTGAAATCCTGGTCTGGTTGTTTCTGAAGAGCAACCCAATCCCGGAGGCTGAAGGGGGAGTGGAGAAGTTACTGCTGTCTGCTCTCCAGGACCTTGGAGCCACATCTGCGACAGGGGCAGCGCATGGCCAGAGGTAGCTAACCAAGGCCCGTCTGCCTCCTGTGAAGATCACCCTGCAGGGGAAGGGTGGGGCCCTGGAACTCCCTGGAGCCATCCCTTGGGCATTCTGTTTTCACGGTTGTTGGCTGAGAGGAGCAGAGAGCAAACTCTGGCTATTGCTGATCTCACAATCGCATGGCGATTCTGAGAGGCTCCTTAACCTACAAAACAAACAGCAGCTTCCCTGGGCGAGCGGTCGCCGTGTGCAAGGCAGGCAGGATGGCCGCCCAGCTTCTGGGCTTGGGAGCAGATAGACGGAGACGTCACTCAGTGGTTGTGCACGCTCATGCTACCCTGACTCTGTGCCTCAGTTTCCTCATTTGTGAGGTAAAGCAGATATGGCTCCCTGCCTCATTAGGCTGTTGGGAAACTCAAAGGGAAAGATGTATTTTAAAAAGACTTAGAAGGCTGGGGATTTAGCTCAAGTGGTAGAGTGCTCACTTAGCAAGCGCAAGGCCCCGAGTTTGATCCCTAGCACGTGCGCGCATGCGTGCGCGCGCGCGCGCGCGCACACACACACACACACAAACCAGACAAAATAAAGAAGACTTAAAATAAAGAAGACTTAGAGCAGTGCCCAGCACACAGTAGGAGCTCATTAAATGTTGCTCAGAGTTGTTTCTCTGCATGGCTGAGTGCATCTCAGTTATTCCTGCCACTCAGTGAGCAAGGGACTGTAGGAGCCCACATTGCAGACAACACAAGGACTCCCGGTGAGTGGATGAAAGTGGAGAGATGTGGCACTAGGGCCACCTGACCTGGGGGTAAAGCTGTCCTGGCGGGGGTGCCTCGCTCCACAATGGCTCACAGGAGCAGGTTTGCAGGAAGGTGGGCAGCGACATGGAATGGAGGATGCAGAGCTTGCAGGAAGACCAAGTGGGCTTCACTTATTCCTTCTTTTCCTCCCCCCCTTCCTTCCTTCCTTCACTCATCATTTGTTCATTCATTCAGCATCTCTGAAGCACCTACTGTGTGCCAGCTACCACACTGGCCATGGCGGGGTAGGTAGGGTGAGCGGTACAGACACATTCCTGCCGTCGAAGTGCACAGCGGTCAGGGGAGGCAGACGTCAGTCACACAGATTCACGGGATAAGCAGGGGAAAGGGAAAGGATGAGGCCTGAGCAGACTTTGACCATCAGCTGTTGAGCCGAGATCTTGAGGGAGGAGGCATGAAAGAGAACAGCAGCTTGGGGCTTGGAGCATCTGGGGCAGGGGGTGGGCACCGTGGGAGAGAGACGCCTGGAGACGGACTCAGAGGCCAGGGTGGGAGAGCAGGATGGAGTGAGTGGAGATGAGGCTGGAGAGAGGGAGCTCGGTGCTGGACTTGCGGGACTTCCTGAGACTCTGTAGGAAGGATCTCATGGTGATTTAAGTGGAAGGACAGAAGGACAATGTTTGGGTTTTTGCAAGATCCTCCAGGTTGATGTGTGAAGAATGAGTTGGAAGGAGCCATAGCAGAAATTTCAAGATCAGCCCAGATCTTCTACTTCCTGCTCACTACGGCCTTTGTCCACTGAAACTTTCAGCATAAGGAAAACTCAGACATCTTTGGGGACACTAAAAGTGCTCAAGGGGCTTCAAAGCACACGTTTCTGCCTCATTCCCACGAGCTCCCCGCTCCTGTCTCCACATGTCCCCTCATTCCTCCTTGCTGACTGTTTGTCACTCACCCCACCTCATCTCTACTCACAGCCACTAACTTGGGATAAAAAGTGTTATCTAACACGGTCTTCCTGAAAATCCTTCCCTGTCAGCACTGAGTCACGTCTAAGTTCAACAAGTGAGGGGCTTATATTTCATCTTGGCATTTCTTGAATTGTGCACATTTGAATCAAAGATGTTTAAAACACTGAAGAAAAATATAAAAATAATTCTGTATCTTGACGCAAGTTTTACTTTCTCCTAAAATGAAATAGGAAAGTGTGATCCATGAGAAGCTCCCACCCGGACCACACCCTCAGCCTGCAGTCTGTAACCTTCCGTGGGCTATGCCATCCTGTGTTTGGTCGTGGAGAGTGACAAAGGAAGATAATCTTGAAGTTGCTTCCCAGGACTCTCCAGTCCTTGTCCTCTGATCTGAGAGGGCGGGGCTAGCTCACCACCTACTCTTCAGGGTCCCAAACAGTTGCTCTCCTTCCTCTCGTCTGGGCCAGTGGCATGAACTGTAGGCCAGTTTTATTCCAGCAGAAGAACAAAGAGCGGTCCTCTAGCTTAAGATACAGCATCTCTGAAAATACTGTTCCTTTCACTTTGTCATGTTGACAATTACACACGCCACGAGGCTCCTCCATTGTCTGGTCTGACTGTTTCACTTCACGCCAACTCTTATGGGTTCTGGACACTGCTGCCTGTTACAAGTGACGTTTTGGATGATCTGTCATCCCAGCTGGAGGAGTTTTGGCAAAGGGCTCTGGCATAATGCCCCCATTCCCCACCCAGCACTACCCCATCCCAACTGTCCTGTGACCCTGGTACGGGGCGGCACAAAGTTCTTTCTGCGAGAGGAAATTCCGGGGGAAAGACACGGCCGTGTGTTCTGCCTCGGAATGCTCTGCTGAGCTTCCTGCTGGCCCTGGCTGGGGTGCCCTGAGCTGGTGGATGCATCGTGTTGCCTGCGTCCATGGCCCGAGCAGCAGATGGCCCAGGTCTGGCTGCAGCTGTGACCGTGGCCCTCTGGGGAGTCATTGCTCTTTGCTCAAGGCCGCAGCTCTCAACTTGACCCATCACTATTGTTTGTCCCAAGCTCCGTGTGTGTGACCCTCCCCCAGGACTTTGACCTACCTTGGCCCACTGTGCTTATCTCACGTTAACTGTGGTGGAGGAAACACCTTGTTCTGGCTGGGAACAGAGCCTTCTCCTGTGTCCCCTCCACCCTATCCATGTGCATATGTCACTAACTGGTCAGCTGTCACCCAGCAGGAAGCCAGGCCCTTCTGAGTTGTAAGGATACATCTGGACTAGGTTCTCCTTGTTCTAATTGCTGCTCTGGCGCATCGGGTCGCCCAGGGCGTGGCGTTTACATATCTGCGTTTCTCAATCTTTATTGTGCAAGGGAACTTCTGCAGGGCTCCTAAAGGTTCCGAGTCCGTGCGTTTGAATCTGCATCTCCAGAAAGTTCCCAAGGTCTGCTGCTGCTTCTGCTGCTGAAGGGTTTGAGATACAAGCAGCCTGTCCCCAGCCAGCTGGCCACCAATCTCTGTGACCCACAGTTACAGCTGGTCACCCCCAGCACGCCGACCATGACTTGTCCTGGGCCACAGAGCTCCTTGCAGCTGCTGGGGAAAAACCTGGCGAGATGCGGTTGGAACACGCGGTGGTGTTGGGGGTGGAGGGGAGGTCGGTACCCCTTGGGGGAGGAGCCCCTTGCGCTGGGCTGAGCCACCCTTACTGTGCCGCTGGACAGTGGTAGGTAGAACACGGACCTTTTGAGCAGCAAGCCTGAGTCAGAGCCCGCCTGCATCATGCCAGCTTTGTTCGGCCTCCCCCGACCCACAGTATCTTCTGCTAAGGTTGTGTGAGGCTTTGCTAGACCAGGAGCGGAGACAGAGTGGGGGAAAGACGCTCTCTGCTTCTCTGCGATCAAGTTTCACGTCCCTGGGGACATTTCTGCCAAGCCCCGCCCTCTGCAATATGCTTGAAGGAGGGGGTCTCCTTCGAGCACACGCAGTTTTCCCCCTGCTTCTCTGAGCCCCATGGAGTTTTCAGTAGGAGACCCCAGCAGATACTGGGGAGAACAGGCCACATGACAGGAGCCTGTTCACAGGGCTGGGAGAAGGGGAAGGGTGGGAGGAGGGAGCCCGAGCTAATCCTGGGTTTGCTGAGCATGAGGCATTGTGAAATTTGAAGAAGGCATTTTGCTTGTGTTCCTCAGATGAGGAGACTGAGCTTAAAGAACTGGCATGAAGGAGAAGCAGACCTTTTGGATGAGCTCTTAACCTGTTATTTTACAGATGAGACAACCAGAGAGTTGAGTGACTTGCCAAAAGACACAGATGGCTTAGCGACAGAACCAGGGAACATCCGGGTTTCTAAAAGCTGAGCTGTCCTGTCGTATCGTGGCATCCCCTTCCCTTTACCCAGAAGAGTTCAGCCAGGTTAAAGGGTGTGATAGCACTGGGGTTCTAAAGAAATCTTTATTTTTGTTTAGACATACCTTCTTCTTTGACACACAGTACCTGCACATATTTACTGCAAGCAGTGTGATGTTTTACAATGATCATTGGCATAGGAATTGGCATATCTCTTACCCCAAACATTTATCATTGCTTTGTGTTGGGAAATTCAAGACCCTCTTCATCTACTAGCTAGTTTGAAATAGTTAGTCACTCGTTGCCAGCTGTCGCTCCCCTGCTGTGCCAAGGAGCATTAGGCGTGATTCCTACCAGCCAGCTGCACCTGGTTGGGTCACCATCTTTTCTCCCTCCCGCCCCACCTTTCCCAGGCTGTGATTGCCACTATTCTGCTCTCTGCTTCTCTGTGATCAAAGTTTTAGCTTCCACCTGCAACTGAGAACATGAGGTATATGCCATTTTGTGCCCAACTTTTCCCACTTAAAATCACTCTTTTGTTTTTAATAAATTGTAGCTGGTATTGTTTTCTTTTAGGACAAATGGGAGAACATCTTTTGAAGCATCTCTCCATGCTGCCAGTAGTCATGCTACATCTGAGAAAGGATTGACCAGGGATCCTGCCCAAGGTGGCTGTCACCTTCAATAAATCTGGATCCCCAAAATTTTGTGAAATGTCCTGCCCCTGGAGATGTCATTTTTATAGGGCAGATAACATGTGATACATGACAACTGTACCCTGGGGGCAACTCTTGATTTAGAGGAAGACTTCTTCATCAGTAGGGAGGGAGCCTTCTCGGGCCTGAAGTAGCAGACGTGGCCCACAGAGCAGTAGTAGCCTGCTCGTTGATATTAGGGTCCCTCTTCTTTTCCCTCCAGTGGAATCACCCTTCTTTTCTCGATGCCCTCTCTTTTCCTTTGCATCTTAAATGAAGTCCACAGTCCACATCTTACATTTTCTTAGTGAGTAAATTATTCATGAAACAAGATTATTGAAGCCTGAATCTAGGCAAATATTTGAACGTTTTATTTTAAAAATCTCATAAAGTGCCTTAACTAATTAAAACCTCATCGAAGTATAACTTCTGGTTTTGGAGGTCTGACATGCATCACACAGATATTAATCGGGCAGCTTCTCATGTCAGCTGTTGTTCTAGGTACTTGATGCATCAGTGCAGAGAACACTGAGTCCCACCTACCTCCACTGAGTGGCGGAGAGTTTAAAGGTGGCGAATGAGAAAGAAAAAGGGAGAAGCAGAGCAGTGTAAGGAGATCGAAAAGGCTGTGGTGGTTGTACGTGGGGTCGTGTGGGTATGTGTTGTAGTGATGAGGGCACGTGTGTGCAGTGTGTATGTATGTGTGTGTGTGTATGCGTTGAGTCTATGTATGTATATAAGGATGTGTATGTGTGTGTCAGTATGTATGTGTATGTGAATGTGTGAGTGTATATGTGAGGGTGTGTGCATTCAGGTGCATATGTGTGTGAGTGTGTGTGTGTGTTGGGCCTATGGGTGTGTGTATAGACATGTTTGGGTGTGTATATAGGTTTGTGTATATGTGTGTGCACAGGTATGTGTACCATACGGTATGTACATGTGAGAGTGTGGGCTGGGTGTGTGTAGGGGTGGTGTGTGTGTGTGTGCATGCTTGTGGGCCTATTTAAACAGGGTGCTTTGAACAGGCCTTGAGCGAGGATGTGGAGAGGGGCGAGGTGAGGAATCTGCAGTGGGAAGAGGAACAGATTTTGTCCCCAGGGACTTCTGGCTTGGAGTCACAAGCAGTAACTGTTTAGAAATTTTGTTGGGATGAGGCTCCCTTCAGGGAGACATCTAGAAATTCTCCAGTTTCTTGGTAGGCTTTGCTTAGACACATCAACTGCCCAAATCAGGTGGGACTTAGAGACAGCTTTTTAGAGGTGACCTGGGCTGTGCCCAGGGGCCGAATTTGGATGTACTGTCTTGGGAGGACTTTGGGTGACACTGTTTTCTGTGAGGCCAGGTGGGACCCTGTATTTGCAGGGAAGCCTCCTGCTGCATTGGCTTTTGTCTGCCTGGAGCAGACTCCCTGGTGACTCTCTGAGGTCAGCAAGGACAAGGATACATGCCAGGGGCAAGGGCAGCAATTATACCACAACTGTGGTGGAGCATAAGATGAACTGAAGGAAGAGTTTCAGCAAATACAGACTGCAAATCACTGGACGCCGTGGTGCACGCTTGTAATCTCAGCTGCCCAGAAGACTGAGACAGGAGGATCACAAATTTGAGGCCAGACTGGACAATTTAGCAAACCCTGTCTCAAAATTTTTTTTTTTTTTTGCTACGTGGGATTGAACCCAGAGCCTTCATACTGAGATATATCCCAAGTCTTCTTTATTTCTATTTTGAGACAGCATCTCACTAAGATGCCCAAATTGGACTTGAATTTGTAATCCTCCTGCCTCAGCCTCCCAGAATGCTGAGATTACAGGCGTACACCATTGCACCTGACTTCAAAATACAAAATTTAAAATGCTGGTGAAATGGCTTACGCCTGTAATTCCAGTAGTCTAGGACGCCAAGTTAGGGGGAACACAAGTTTGATTGCAGCCTGAGCAACCCAGTGATGTAATGAGACACTGTCTTAAAATAAAAAATAGAAAAGGGGCTACATGTAGCTCAGTGCGAAGACCCTGGGTCCAATCCTCAGTACCACAAAACTATAAACAAACAGACAAATAAATAAAAAAGGGATGGGTATGTAGCTTAATGGTAGAACTTTTGCCTGGCATGCCCGAGGTCCTGGGTTCAATCCCAGCATCCCCTTCTTGGCCCCTCCAAAAACACCCAATCGGTACCTGACAGACATTCCATCTGCCTCCCCCACTCCTCTGCAGCCGCAGACTGGCAGTAGTTGGGTTCTTGTGATCTTCCCTGTCCAAAAGAGGGGCAGTACAGCAGCCCATGTTTGTTGTTGATGGGAGAAATCGTGTTGTACACTTGATACTGAAGTACTCACAGATCGCTAGGCCCCAGGTCCTGCCGAGGAGGGACCTGGTGTTAGGTTGGGCTCTACCATGGGAAATCGGCCCTTGGGGAATATTGTGAGGGCTGAGTGTCCTGCTGCTGGTGTAAAAATTCAGGCTGTAGCTTCCAGGGTTTTGTGGAAAGCCACCTTTGCAGTTTGGCCAGAGAGCGCGGCTGATTGCTCCTCTTGCGTTATTCACAGCACACTGCAGCACTCACAGACACCAGTGTGGCTGACACGAATGAGAAAGGTGACTTTGCACAAGGCGCAGTACGTGTCTGCCTCAGAAATAGGAGCTGTCCTGTCAGGTGCCAGTCGCCGTGAGTTTTAATGTCACTGCAGGTGAGAATCGGATCGCATAGCCTGCCTCCCTGCTGTGTCTAACTTGAAAGGCACACTCTGAGAAATTCCTACAGTGCCTGAAAAGCCTGTGCAGCCAGCTGGCGCCTCACGTACTGTTAGAATAATCATCCTCTGTGCAGTTGCTCGAGGGAATTCTTCAGACGCATCACACGGGCACGTGACACAGGAAATGCAGTGGTTCACATCAAAGATATTAAAAATGCAGGCTTGGCAGTAACGGAAATCCTTCCTCGTTTGATATTCAATTCCAAGCCTAATTACTGCCTAGAGAGATATTCTTGGAAAAGTAGTGAGGGTATAGGGTTTTTCTGTATCCATTTGTTTTGTTGCTGTGATTCATAACTAGTCAGTATACTCTTGCCTCTGGTGACTGGGAATGTCACGCGGTCAGGGTGTGGCATCCTGAGCCTGGCTTCACACCATGTGGGCGCTTCGGTCCTTATCTCTCCCTTTTGGGGTCATCTCCAATCTAACAGCCTGGGAGCTCGGCGTATGGGGTTGACCAGATGTCCTGGAGCTCAGGTCCTGGCGTGGCTAGAGGATGTGCCTGGGGAGCAGATCGATCACTGGCTGGTTCCATGCCTCATTCATGGACTCACACGACGTCCGGCAGGCAGAATTGTGCTGATGGATGCATGGAGTGACTCAAGCTGTTTATAGAATACAGACCATATCGGAGAACACAAAAAGGCCTTCTCCCCCTTTCCCATAGTGAGTGTGCACAGAGTAAATGTTCTGACAATTTTGACTTTCTGATAGTTTGGTCAGGACGTAGTTTGACATTTACCTTTTTACTTTTAAATGTCAAAGTGGTCTATTAAACAAACCGAGTAAATAAACATGACAGGAGGGAAAATGGCTGAAGTACGCAAGAGAAAAAAATTACTTCAAGGATCTTTGAAGTTCCTGTCGCTAAGTGCTTGATCTGAACGTTAACATTTTCCCATCAATAAATTAAAAACAAGTTAAAAAATCATATCGACACCTGTACCTAATTGTATGTATTTAAAAGTACCAAATGCATCCTTTAAAAATAACCCCTTTGGACTTCCCTGACTTTAGTGCTGCATTCCCAAGTTGCTATGTTAGTGAGGTAGTGATGTCTGTTTAGGGATCTTCTCTTTCTATTTCCAGATAGTTACTGATTTAAAAATATGTATTTGTTTAAGTTTTGTCTTTCCTTTCCACGCTCTGGGCCTTTATGGAGGGCGGCACTGGGATTTGGGTAGGCAGTGGTGGAACTGGGTTACGTGAATTCTCCTTTCAACCCCTGGGCAGGGCTAGCTCTCTGCTCCTCAGCATCCGCATCTGTGGAGAAATGATGTTAACTGCACAGCAGCTTGGATGTGAAAAGTCTCCCAAGGGCTGTGTATGGCAGCCTTGGTCACCAGACTGGGCTACTATTAAGAGGCGATAGAGCCTTTAAGAGATGCAGCCTGGTAGAAGCAGGTTAGGTTATTAAGGATGTGCCCTTGAAGAGGATATTGGGACCCCAACCCCTTTTCTCTCTCTCTCCCCCTCTGTCTCTCTCTCCATTTGCTTCCTGGCTGCCCTAACTATTAATCCTTCTGTCAGTTTGAATGGATTATGAATGCCTAGCAGAAAAGCACAGTTCTGGTTGTGTCTATGGATGATTGACATGTAGGCCATCAAATCAAGGAGGGAAGACCCACCCAGGATATGGATGGCACCAACCAATAGGTTTGTGTCCTGGATGGAATAAAAAAAGAAAGGAAAAGGAAGTGTGCCAATTCTGAAGAGCTCCAGTCTTCCTGAGTGGATGTGCCCTTGGCTGCCATCGCCTTTGGACATTGGTCTCTACTTTCTCCAGCTTTATGATGCAGATTCACATCAAGGACTCTCTATTGAGCTTCTGGGCCTTTGACCTTGGACTGGTGCAGCATCCTTGATTCCTCTTTTTCTGAGGCTTCTATCTTGTCCTGAGCAGTGAGTGGATCCTCCAGCTCTCCAGCATGTAGATGGTCATTGTCAACTCTGAGCTCTGATCCTATAAGCGAACCAGATAAATCTTCTTTCATAATTATATGTATATTCCTCAATTCTGTTCCTCTAGAGAACTTCAACTGATATCGCTGCTATGAGGTGAGCAGCTTTGCTCTACCATGCTTTTCCTGCCATGATGTTCTGCTTCACCAAAGACCACAAAACCGAAGAAAATGCAAAACAAAACAATGGAACCAAGTGACCATGGACTGAAACCTCTGAAACCATGAATCAAGACAAATCTTTCCTTCTTCTCAGTTGATTGTCTCAGGTCTCCTGTGGCAATAATGGGAAGCTGACTAATGCTGACCGGGTCCATAGTTTAAAAAGTTGTTTTGGCCACAGAATCATTGTACCAAGCCAAGCCTTACACATGAAGCTCAGTATAAGGAACAGAGTAAAGTTGCTGGTGTTTTGTTTTTTATTTTCAGTTGTTGCTTTTGAATAAAGACTGGGGACTAAGTGTAGTGACCCCAGGGACAACTTTGCAGAGAACCTCTATTACTCCATGGACTCCAGTTTAAAAGCCCGTGGAATAAATGAGATCCATCTCTGTCTTAATCCCTTTGTAGATTTAAACCAGAGAGAATTCTATAGTTAAAGAATCATCAGTGATATAAGAAATTGCTTCATGGGGAATTATTACAAATTCAGATCTTTATATTTGAGTTTCTTTAAAGTAAAATATGCCTGTGTAATTTGTTTTGTGACATCTATTCTACAGTCGTAAGTAAATCATGTTCACAGTGAATAAAATGACATTAATGCAATGAAACAGTCTTGGTTATTGTGAGTAGTGCCATGATAAACATGTGTATTCGGGGGTCTCTTTCGTATGCTGATTTCACTTCTTTGGACACACGCTCAGAATACAGATCTATTTTAGTTTTCTGAAGAATCATACTGCTCCCTATAATGACTGCACTAATTTAACTTTATACAAAGAATGTATGAAAGTTTTCCTTTCTCTGCGTCCTTACCTACATTGATTATGTTTTGCACTTTTTTGTTTGCTTTAATAATAGCTGTTCTAACTGGGATGACATTGTATCTCTTCATAGTTTTGGTTTGCATTTTCTTGATGACTAATGACACCAAATAGTTTTTCTTATATTTGTTGATCATTTAGTTTGGTTTTTAATTTTTTTTTTGAGAAATGTCTTTTCAAATCATTCACTC
>QZML01000612.1:568289-638870 GCA_016801275.1 Hystrix brachyura
TTATTTTTTTTTTTTTTTTTTTTTTTTTTACTGGATTACTTGTTGCTTTGTTGTTAAGTTTTTCCAAGTTCCTTTTCTGTTCTGAGTATTAAACCTTTGTCTGATGAATAGTTGGCAGAAGTTTTACCCATTCTGTAAGTTCACTCTGTATGCTGTTGATTGTTCCCTTTGTTGTGCAGAAGCCTTTTGGTTCGATATAATCCCCTCTCTCAATTTTTGCTTTTGTTTTCTGTGTTTTGAGGTCATATCCAAAAAGTCATTGCTTGCATCAGTGTCTTGAAGTGTTTCAAGCATGTTTTCTTCTAGTAGCTTCAGAATTTCAGGTCTCACTCTTGGCCTTTTATGCGTTTCTAGTCGAGTTCTGTACAGGGAAAGAGAAAGGTCAAGTTTCAATCTTCTGCATGCAGGTATCTCGTTTTCTACTTGGCCTTGGAGACAGGAAGGATGTGGAAACAGCGTCAGACCCAAGTATATAGAAACGAAGGCCTGGAGTGAGGCGAGGGCTCAAGGGCTCTTTGTAGTACACGATTATGTCTTAAAACAGGAAAAAAGAGAAATAAAGTAGACAATAAAAAAGAAATTAGACTCTCTTTTTCGTTCACAAAAATTCTGCAAAGTGTATATTATTTTCACCTTACAAAAATGGAAATAAGCTCAGCGGTGCTCTTGGCGATGAAGTCAGATGTCACTATTCGGATTTGTTATTTTGTTAAAAATTATTTACATTATTAGACTAGAGCGAGGAGAGGTGACTCCCGCCCAGGTCCCTCCAGATTTATGACTCCCCAGCCCTCACTTCGGAGCGTCCCCAGGCCTGAGCCCAGGTGAGACACACATCTGAAGCAGGGCAGCTTTCAGAGGCTGAGTCCCAGGCACAGTTTCTTGGCTAAGCTGTCAGGCTGTGGAGAAGAGAGGAGATGGGAGGAGAGGGGAGGGGAGGGGAGGGGGAGGGCAGGAGAGGGGAGGGGAGGAGAGGGGAGGAGAGGGGAGGGGAGGAGGGGGCAGAATTGGGCCAGGAAACTCAGTTTTGGAAAATGCTAGGCTCAGAATGTACCTGTCATGAATCTAAGCAACAACACTAAATCCATGTGAAAGAATTTAGGTCAAGCTTATCATAGAAATGATGCCCATTTTAAAGTTCAAATCTCCGAGCAGGACACCTGGGGAACGTGGGAACAGCGGGGGTAGTCCGGCAGGTGTCCCGAGACGGGCGCATGCTATGCTGGCAGGAGGCAGACCGGGTGCCTGGTGTGGTGGTGCCGGGCTAGCTTTACAGGGACACCCGCTGCAGAGTCGTGAGGGTAGCAGTGCATGCAGGGTCTTCGGGGCAGACACCTGCGCTTTCTCTGAGTCTTACAGGGAGATAGACTTTTATAAAAGTGAGGAGACCAAGAGATGGGAGGAGGGGGGAGGAGGGGATGGGAAGGGAAGGAGATGAAAAAGAATTAGGATGCATTATCTACACGTACCAGCTCTTCACAGGGAATGTAATCTTTATATACCACAAACCTGTACTAACAAAAGCGAAAACAAACAAAAAGACCGAGTGAGTCCTAGAGGCCCTAAAGACGCGTTGCGGTATTGGGGAGTTGATGGTCACACCCAAGAAGAGTTTGTAGGGAAGACAGAAGTTGCCTCCACCGTGCGGCTGCGATCTAACTGCGGAGGAGCTGCCAGGTGAAACAAATTGAGGGCCACGGGCTTGGCAGGGAGCCCCATGGAAACAGCGGGTGCTTCCCTCACACCGAGCGGAGTTCTAGCTCAGGGGTACCAGGCCTCGCAAGCTTGTACTTCTGCTTTGTAACGAGTCCATCCCAACATGCCCCCCTGGTTTCCTCCATCCCAGCATGTACTCACAATCAGACGCGGGGCTTTTGGAAGCCAAGCGCTGTCATCTTCCTGCATCAGACCTCACCACAGATGCAGCCAGCGCTCTGCACCTATGGTTCACGTCTTCACATTCATTCAACCACGGGCGAGAACACTAACAAAACTGTTGCGTCTATACTGTTTATTAATGTAGTGTTCATGCTGTATTGGGGATTATAAGCCACCTAGTGATGGTTTAGTATACAAAGAAGAATGCACACAGGTTCTATGCAAACATCATGCTGTTTCAAATAAGGGACGGAGGCATGTGTGGATTTTTAATGCTCAGTCAGGAATTGAGCATCGAGGATTTTGGATGTAACCCGTTCCCCATGGATACCGAGCAGCAGCTTCCAAGCAGGAAGCATCCGGGTTGAAACGCTCCCCAGGGCCAGAGGCCGCATGGATCTGACGCTCTCCTCCCTGGGTGGACACAGTGCCACTTCCCCTGGCTCCTTGCTGTGGCAGGAGGACAGCAGCCAGCGTGTGGGGATGAAGGGTGTCTGGGAGCTTGGGTGCCAGTGTTCGTGAGCGTGAAAGAGACATGGTCACCTGTGGGCTCAGAGCCCCTGACTGGTGGTGTGGCCCAGCTGTCCTTCTTTACTGCTCACGATGCTAAACACATGCCCCGGCTGTTTCCTCTCAGCTGTCCTTTACTGCTCACGATGCTAAACACATGCCCCGGCTGTTTCCTCTGATACGGGAGTAGGAATCTCTTCGTGGACCTCTGCTCATACCTCCCTTCTTACCTCTTCTTTCCCTTCACTTAGGGCCCACCTTGGCATGTACAATTGGGCAGGTCACAGTGGCATCATGCTCCTTGTCTATCGCCAACCATGTCCCCCACGAAAGGCCCTGAACAGAGCCCAAGTGCTCTCACCGTGGGGAGGCTCGAGACTTCTCAGACGGCTTCTGAGGAGGCAGTTTGCAAAGTGTGTTCACAGCTGCCTGCCTGAATCCTCGCAGCCCCCAGGCATTTCCTGCACTTAGATATTCATTCGTTTTGCCCTACTCATGTTTTATTCTTTGAACATATTCTTCTTCAGTGAATTCATATTTTTCAATGGCCAGAAGAAGTGAAAAAATTTATTGTCCTACTGTGCCCATCCATACATAAATCCAAGACCATTAACTTATTAATTTATGGGCTTCTTGGGGGCTGGCGCTGGACAATGAACCCAGGCTTTCACGCATGCTGAGGATGCACTCTGTCACTGAATTCCATCCCCAGTCTTTAAGATTATTAATTTCAATCACTGGCTTCTACAGGCAATGTAGAAAGAAATTCCTGCACGGATATTTACAGGAAAACATGGAGTTACTGAGCAAAGGTCTGCCAGGTACTGTTCTAGCCTTGGGGCTCAACACAGGTAACACAGAACAAGATCCTAATGTTGTGGAACTGATTACGAGGATTAGGCCTGTAAAAAAAAAAAAAAAAAGTACGTATAATGAAGAGGGTAGATGTGTTGTACGTCAGAACAGTGCTTCTCAAACTTTGATGTGCCTGTAGACTACCGGGGGGACTTGGTAAGAGGCAGATTCCGGATGAATGATTCACTTGGTCTGGGGTGGCCGAGGGTCGGCTTGTTTAACAAGCTCAGGGTGATGCCACCATGTGGCCCTTCCATCAGAGTTCACTTTCTGGCACAGAGGGCTGGAAGCTGTCAGTCACCAGGAAAGGAAGCAGCAAGGGATAAGGAGGGTGGTTTCGCTCTGTATGCAGTATTCAGGAGAGTGGCGATCTCGTCAGGAAGAGACATTTGAGTGAAGGTTTGGGGAAGGTGTGAGGGTATTTTGGGAGGGTGTCACACAAATGGTACAGCCAAAGTCAAGACAGAAAGGAGGATGTACCTTACATGTAAACAGTCCCTGACTTACCATGGTTCCACTTATGGTTTTTTGACTTTACAATGGTTATAAAAGCAATTGGCATTTAATAGAAACTAGTTTGAATTTTAATTTTGGATCTTTTCCTGGGGAGGCAAAATGTATGGGTGAACTAAAGCACCTTCTTGAACTTTTACGGGACATTTCATTGAAATGCCTGTGGCTTTTGCTCACTTTTATAGTGAGTTCTTTCAGAGTAAAATCAAAGAGAAATCAGACTCTGCCATGCACTGTAAGTCCTGATGGGGTCTGGGTTCCTGGAGTTTGGGAGGGCTCAGGTCTCACGCCCTACTCTCCCCCTCACTTACTCCACTGCCGCCACATGGACTCTTTATTCTTTCTCCAATAGAGATGCTCCATGATGAAACCATCCTGCATTGAAAATATCGTTAGTGGAAAATTCGCTCACTGCACGTGACTTACCCAAATCCTGGCTTGGCGGCTCAGCACGCTGTAGAATATCACTTCTTTCCTCTTGTGATTGTGGGTCGCCTGAGAGTTCAAGTTCACTGCTGTACCCTAGAATTGCTAGGGAGGATTGGGCAATAGGAGGAATCAGGATTTCTTGGAGAAATGAGTTATTTCCAGGTCTGGAAAAGAAATTGTGCAAAATGAGAACTGTGCCCTTCTTGTACCCACAACGGGGCAATTTTCACAGTTATCAAAAGGACACAAAAACCAGTCTGAAGGTGGCAAAATTGTGATGCCATGAACATTAAAAAGAACAAAGATTGCACATGAAACACACTGAATATATAAAATTCACACATCCGTAGTGATCCTTGAAAAGAAAGAAAGAAAGAAAGAAAGAAAGAAGTACTCCTTCTTTGAATATTGGAAATGATTAACGATTTATCCTGCATTTTCTATAGAAACTGTATTTCAAGCCAAATTTAGTTGATCAGGGAAACACTCCTTTATAGGAGAAAGTCTGAAGTATTTGTAGTAGAAATGATGGAATTAGAAAAATAAAGCATTTTGCAATCTAAAATAAAACAATTGATTTTTATAAGGATCATAAACAGATGGTAAACCATCAGGTAAAATGTAGGACCTGGATAGCCATATGATAACAATGTTACTCACATAGTGTTTGTCGTTTCAAATTAAGGAAGCATAAATTTACATTGAAGGTGTGAAACCGTTACATTCTTAACCTCTTGGTGAAATTTCAAATTAGGGAGCAATATGTTAAGATACTTAATTATTCCTTTAACTGGACAAAATAGTTTGTAATTCATTTGTCAGAGGAAAACTACTGATACCAACTTAATGTTTTCACTTAAGGAGTTAGATGCTAATTTGAGCAAACCGATCTAAGAGATGTTCTTTATTGTTGAACATAAAAGTTAATATTTGTGTCTTTTGTTTGTGTGGCATTAAAAGGTTTTAGATCAGTTTTAATTACAGGTTGAGTATCCTCTATCTCAAGGATCTAGAATTGTTTCTGATTTGATTTTTTTTTGTTTTGAAATATTTGCATTTATATAATTAGATGTCTTGGGGTTGGAACCCAAGTCTAAACGTGAGATCGATTATGTTTCTTATACACCTCACACACATGGTTCAAAGATAATCTCATACAATACTTTCAGTTCATCCATGTTTTGACTGACTCAGTACACGAGGTCAGGTGTGGAAACTTCCAGTGGTGGCACGTTGCCTCCACCCCCAAATTTCAGATTTTGGAGAGTTTTAGGTTTTCATATTCTGAATGTTCAACCTATACATATAGTTTATCCCTCATATATAAAATCCTCTGTGATACATAATGTTGGTTCATCGTCCTATTTTAAAAGATGAAGAAATTAAGGCATGAAAAAATATCTGACTCACCTGCTGTGGCTTATCTTGGTGACGGAGCTGGTACAATTTGTCAGGTCTGTGACCCAAGTCATGGGAGATCAGATCTTGTCCTACCTGTTCCAGTGTTTTATCTTTAACCTTGGCACCAAAAAGAATGTGGCTCACTCCAGTCATCCAGCTCGATAACGCGCTTGGTGATTATGATGTTACAGCAAAATACGTTGACCTCGGCATTTGTCATCTTGGATTGCTCGTTGACTCCTTTAAATATGCCCTGAATATCTACTCGGTATGAGCAATGTGTTTTTGTATCACATCACTTTAGCTGCCCATGACATTCTTTTCTCTGGCAAATACATTAAATTCATCGTCAGAACTGGGGAGTTGTACGCTGTGAGTTTGAAGGCGAAATAGACCATGATGGAATTATGTGTTCCCCCCAGTTTTATTTTGACTAAGTTAAAATGTGAAGGAAAGTTGAAAAAGATGTAGCATGAACCGTCACGTGCTCTTCAGTGTTTCATGACATTTGCCTTCTCTTCCCATGTAAACAGGGTTTTTATTATGGTGTCCTCGGTGTTCTTTCTGAAATTTTTGTTAGCAGATCACAGACGCCATGACGTTTCCCCTAAACACCCTGGCATGCTTCTCCAAAGATTAAGGGTGCTCTTCCACTGGGCCACATTATCTCTGCTTTCAAAACAAAACCTAGATGGCTTCAACCCAGGAAAGAAAGTCTTTATTTGCAGAGAGGCAGTTATACCGAGCGGATAATTCCTTCTCTCTAAATTTCCTCCCTGCAGACACACACACACATACACACACAGTCAGTCATGTACACAATTTGGTTCTGCTTCTCCCTTATGGCTTATGATGGGAACTTGATGGTACGAACCTGTCTCAGTGTCCCTTGAGAACAATCAAGGCGAGAAGTGGCAGAAGACAAGAGCCCTTCTGGAGTCCCTGCCGTGAAGGATGAATCCATTCATGACTCCACTCTGAAGTGATCCTGTGAAGTTATGTCTGATCCGGGGCTATCGCAACTTGTTCGCCCCTTTGGCATCCGGGAGACATCTAGCCGCAAGTGTGTGCCCCAGCTTGGCCGCGGTCAGAGTGTGCAAGGACTCGGCCTGGCTTTTCAGGGCTTCTGGCCTCAGCTCCGGCTTCGGCTCTGGTGTCAGTGCACAAACCGGCTCTTGATTCCGGGGTGGGTGGACCTGCAGCCATCACTTCCTCTTGCATTTCTCCCTCTGCAGCCCTTAATGTCAACACGGGATGCAGCTACTGTGAATTAGTGTTTTATATCTCAACCCGTCCGAGTAGCTCGCTCCACAGGGAATTTAAATTTTATGAGCCCTAATTTTTTATTCAGCGCTTTCTGGCCATGAATTTGGAAATATGCCCTGGTACCATCAAAGGCTCGGACCCACTCCTCTGAGCATTTTGAGATGTGTTTGGATTTTTACGTGAGAGACTCTGACCCATGATTGATGTTTAAGGTGCTAGGCCAGGTAAGAACCCAGAGGGATCAATCCAACTGCAAAAGAGAGAAGAAAGAGAATTCAAATGGCTGCAGGCATCTCTCAAAATTTACAAGGAATTCGTAAGTCATGTTGCTAAAATTACGGGGCACCGTTAAATGCAGTTTGACACATCTGGTGCCAGGACCTTTTATTTTTTTCCCAGCAGTTTTTAGTTAATTAATAATTAATTGACAGTGGTAAATAACCAGTATTTATGAGGGACTGTGTGCCATTTTGGTACAGGTACATATTGTGTAATGGCCAACTCAGGATACTTACTTTAACCATTATCTCAAACATTTATTACTTCTTTGTGATGAGAACATTCAAAATCCTCTCTTCTGGCCACTTTCATCTATATGATGTAATACTGTTAACTATGATTATTCTGTGTAATAGTCACACACAGAACTACTACTTCCTATCTAGCTGTCAGTTGTGTCCATTAACTGCTATCTCCCCGCACCTCCCTCCAGCAGTTTGTCACGTACAATAAACTGTATACCTCTAAATTGTGCAGTCTGAGAAGTCTGGTTCTGTGAATGCAACCATGAAATTACACCCACAATCAAGGTAATGGACATATTCATTATTTCAAAAAGTCAATTTTTTGTTTGTTCTCATTACTGGGGATTGAAACTAGGACCTTCACACTGAGCTGCTTTCCCACAAAAAAGTTTCCTCAGTTCTGTAATTTTATATAAACGGAAACAGACATTACGTATTCTCTACTCTCTCTCTCTCTCTCTCACACACACACACACACACCCCTTGCTGCTTCATTCAGCATAATTATCTTCAATTCGTCTTCATTGCTGTGTGCATCTGTAGTGTATTCATTTTTATTGCTGAGTAATATTCCATCATATATCATAACTTGTTCATCCATTCAACTGTTTATGGGCCCTGGGGTGGTTTTCAGCTTTGTCTGTAACAAGCAAAGCTGCTATGAACTTTGTGTATATATCTTTTTTTTTTTTTTTTTTTTAAACTTTTTTTTTCTCTGGGAAGCAGCAGCTGCCTGGTCAGAAGGTAGGTAGATGCATGTCTAGTTTTTGAGTAACTGACAAACTCGTTACAGATGGTCCCTGAGGTTATACCATTTCACATTCTCACAGGGCAGTATAAGAGTTCCAGTTCCTCCACATTTTCTCCTACATTTGGTGTGATCAGGTTTTCCGTTTTGACCATTCTAAAGGGTGTGTAGTCTATTTACAATATGGCATTATTTTGCATCGGGGACTGTATTTTAAAAGGTAAATTAGAACCCAAATTCTATGACTATCATCTGCAGTATAGCATCCGCGTATTTCCAATGAAACAGTTTATCATTTTGAAGGTCTGTTTTGTCATCTAAGACTTAAAGATGTGAACGCTTTTCTTCTTTCACGAACAGGGCAAGTATAACACAAGTGGTGTCACCCGATCAGCAGGGACATGTGATTGCGCTGCCTTCTCCCCCACAGGTACTGCAAACCCACAGGGCTCCACCCCTCGTTGGGTGCTGCCATTCTCCCAGCTCCTCCGCCATATGCAGCAATTCTTCCCAGGGCTCTGCAGGGCACCACCAGGGACCCTTCCAGGGCCCACTGACGCACGTGTGGTGGTCTACTTGGCTGTCTTTCTCCATGTCCTTTATGGGCCATGTAGTTCCTCGCTGGTGGCTGCTGCTGCTATTCTGAAATCCCTCGGTGTCCCGCACCCTCAGACCACAGGGAAATCTAGGGGGGAAGCAATTAGTTCCCCTGCCTTAGTCGCACTTTGTTGAGAGGGCCCTCAAAGCCGCACTTTAGGAAACCTCTACTTCTGCCCATCACTCTTTTCTCTTGAAAACACACACCTCTTATTTTGCTTATGATGAAAACTAATTTTCAAATAATTTAAGAGATTTTCTCTAATTGCCTTGAGGTGACAGAAGAGATGAGCAGTGCCGTGCTGTGCTCCTTAGTGATGGGCACATGTTCCGTTCTGGATGTGTGACTGCATCACGGTGCAAACAGCAGAGTGACTGACAGAGCTGGACGGCGCAGACGAGGCACACGACATGGTCTCCCACGAGATCAAGAGAAGAGCCAAGTGCCAGGTGTCGCTGGGCAAACCGCATCACAGTAACACCTTAAAACATGAGCAAAAGGAGGACATTCGCAAACAATGATACAAAATACAGTCTAGTAAATACAAACCAGTGACACTGTTATTTGTTATCATTACCGAATCTTTTGTACTATGTGTAATTCTATTGTTATGCTTTTATGTCCTTGCAGCAGCAGCAGCAGGTCTGTTTGTACCAGCATCACCACAAACGTGTGCACAATGAGTTGCACCCAGTGTCGCAACGGCCTTGAGAGACACCACTGGGCAAGAAAGATGTTTCAGCTCCTGCCCAGTCTTATGGGACTGCCTCTGTATATGAGGTCCATCTTCGATGAAATTGTTGTTATGACACCCACAACTATAAAAGCACCATGAAAGTCACCCCACACGCTAGCACTGGTTCTAACATGTTCGCGTATGTATGCAAATATATCCTCGTCTTTATTTAAACTTGGGTAAAAGTTAAGATTCGCTACCTGTGGTAGTCAGTATTTTGTAACACATCATAACACAAGGCAGTCACAGTAATTTTAGTGCCATTTGGTTCAAAATAAAACTATATGATAGGCAATTCAGTTTCATCTTGCTGATTAGCAATAATTTATAAAAACTGCTGAAGACAAATAAAATCAAATTTTAATTAGCAGTAACAGCCACAGAAAAAAGCAATTACCATTACACATAAATGTTGAGGAATGTATTTCTTTTATTTTTACTTTTCAATGCCATGCCAAGTAAATCTTGTTTATTTTTCTTCATTCTGAGAAAATACAAACCTTTTTAAATTTTTTTTATTTTTTATTTATTTATTTTTTTCGGTGCCGGGGATCAAACTCAGGGCCTTGTGCTTGCTAGGCAAGCACTCTAACCACTGAGCTAAATCCCCAGCCCCAAAGCTTTTTATTATACTTATCATTAGCTGTACTTACTAGGGAAGATGATAAGAATAGCCTTATTTTTATTGTTGGGAAAATCTAACAGCACAACAATACTATTGAATGCTCAGGTAGCAATTTTCAATTTTCAAAACATTTTGGCAACAGAAATCACCTGAAACCTTAAGCAAAATAATTGTATGTCTCACAGAGCTCTGAGACTTCTGTGTTAACAAAGGGGGCGATCAAAGCAAACAGTTAATTTTCTGGAGCTGTGAAGGACAGTTTTATTGGAACAAGGGCTTCTCAAGCTCGGATACATCCTCCCACGGCATTGTCAGAATTAGAGAGTGTAGCTTCCAGGTGAAAGAATAGAACCAAGAGCATCTCGCTTCCTTTCTCATGAGTAGAACATCCACTGAAGGACTTTTCTTACTGTGTGGCTCTTGAACTACTAAAGTCAGAACAGCTCAGGCCTGGGAGTGTATTTCAGTAGCAGAGTGCTTACCTAGTATGCACAAGGCTTGGGTTTAACCCTCAGTACTGTGAGATATAAATAGGAATATAAATAAATATATATAAAAAAATATAATTTTAAATGAGTTAAATGGGAACCTCCTGGACAGCATAGAAATTCAGATTCTTGGTACATAGAATCACTAACTCAGTCTCTGGGAGGGCTAGGGAATACGCATTTTCAAAACTATTTATGATGCTTCTTGTCCATTCTGGATGACAAAGGTCCCTCCCAGACAAGATATTCTTGTTTGTAGTGTCACTGAACCCCGTAGTGAGGGGTCCCAGCAGCTGGCTAGACAGACACTACTGAGCACCTCAGGGTGCAGGGGTTTGGGGCTAGACAGACACTACTGAGCACCTCCTGTGCATCCTGGATTAATTGAGCCCCGAGTCCTAGTGTGGTTACAGTCTAGCAGTCTGCAATCCTGAGCCTACACATTTGCACGTGAACAATACGTCTGGGTGCGCATATATATCTGTGACTGTATGGAAGTCGTATGATTTATACATAGATTTGTAAGACACAGAGTTATGCATAGGTAAGGAGAACCTGAAGTGTGGCGTGAGAAAGAGATACTGGGTTACCTGAGCACTCCCCCAAGTTCCACAGAAACCTCGTTTTAGGAACGTCGACAAATATTTCAATCCTCAAGGGTGGGAGCCGCCTACAGAGGGAATATTTTGTCAGGTTTATGTTAGTTTTCTGTTTTAATCCAACTGTTCAACATTTCACTTGCTTGTCTGTCTGATTTTGGCTTTTGTTTTTCCTAGGATTGTTTATCTGTCTAAGAAAGATGCCTAAATTTAATGAAACTTGATTTATTGCCAGATGGTACCCATGTGTGTCTTAAAGTCTATTGGGATGGATCTTAAAACAGTAGGATGGCTGGTACCCGTGTGCAAAAGCATCTACCTTTCATCAGTCTTAGCAGAGTTCAGTGCTGCCGAACCCTTGGTACCTGCATGGACTACAAAAATGAGTCATTTCACTGAGCGTGGTTTACAGTTTCTAGGAAAGATGACTGCCCATAATCAGAAAGACAAGAGAAGGAGGAGAATGCCTGCCAGAGTGTGTCTGGAATTCCCTGGTCCTGCCGCCTCGCGCCTGGGGCCAGCGAGGGCGTGTGACCTCAGAAGGGCCAGTGCTTGGTTTAGTGCACTGTTTACTGCAGCTGTGCTGAAATTCTCGACAGTTTTACTTTCAAACGTACTTTTGTAAGTGAGGACTGATGGGACAACAGAGCTTGTCCACGCACGGTGCAGGCCCCCAGTGCAACTGCGTGCACATGGCAGGCTCAGGCTTTCGTGGAGGCAGCACTGGGCACCTGGCCCGTCTCCCAGCCGGGATGCAGGTGTGCGCCCCAGAACTAACCAGGGCTCCGCGAGGGCCCACCTACACCCCGTCAGCAATGCCAGCAGCAGCAGCAGCGATAGCAGCAGGGGCAGTGACCAAGGCAGAGGCTGCGGAAGAAATTAGGGGTCCTGTGTGGGGACAACAGTGGGACCTGACGCGCGGCTGGCTTTCCTGTTGATACCTGTCCTGTCCTTGTGGCTTCTGCACAGATACTAATTCCCTGACCTGAGAGTCAGCACAGGAAGTGCCTGCACTAAGGTAGTAAATCTTTACCAATGAAAGCACACTCACAGACACTGCAAGCAAGCATTTCAGTCAGCACAGGAAGTGCCTGCACTAAGGCAGTAGTAAATCCTTACCAATGAAAGCACACTCACAGACACTGCAAGCAAGCATTTCGGGGAGTCGGTGCAGCCACTTCTGCCCAAGAATATGGCCACGTGGGCATTTCCTGGTGTGGTTTAAACATGCAGCCCTTAAGCCTCCCACCCAAGATCCCCTCATTTACTTTTGCCGCTTGCTCCTTTCTCTTCTCCATCCCTGTATTTCCCACTTCTCTCCCAGCCCACAGCGTTTTTAAAGCATGGTGCCCTCGGGGCTTTCGGATTCTCACACAGAGTCCTGTCAGGAGCGTGAGAGACGAGGGACCGCTGTCCTTAGTTCTTCCAGCCAGATGCCTCACACCAGCCTACATTGCAAGAAGAGCGTAGACATGAGCCAGAGTAAGAGAAGGTTGCTTGATGAAAAGAGCCTTGAAGAGACCAGCGGGTCCTGAAATTACCCGATTACCTCTCTAGCAGCTCTAATGCAGGAGAGCACGCAGTCTCAGCAGCCCACTCCCATCCCCTAATCTCTCAAGTTTTGCTTTTAACACACCTTCGCGGTGGTCGTAGCCTGGGGAAAGTATTGACAGCGGTGAGAAATGAGAAAGGGGCAGAGATCTGGCAAACGCCCTCACTCGTGATTTGGGCCCGAGCAGACGGCTGTGTATTGTGATCTCACAAGGCCTGTACCTTCCTTGGCTGCTGACACCTACAGTCCCTGCGGCGGGACAGAACTCTACAGCTTCCCCGGAGACGCTTAACTGCTTCTGAGCCTCCCTCCGCGCCCTGTTGGCGCCTGTCCGAGAAGGTGTGACACTTCCGTCCTCAGGGAGGGAGGACCAGTCTTTAGTCTCTTAGACGGATGTTGTTTTATCGTTCCTGTGAGAGGACACAACAGCACAGGAAGGTTTGCCTGAAAGTTGTAAAAGTGAAATAAGGAAGATTTACACGGATAAAGAAAATTATTTGGGGAGATTTGAGAAGAAATTTGAGAATTTGAAAATTATTTGGGAAAATTAGAGAAAGTTATGAAAAGAGAGCAAAGTTCTGAATCGGTGTCAAGCCCCCAGCCAATCGCAAGGCCTGGTCCATGCTGGTCCATGCAAGGTCCAGGCTCCTCCTGCTCTGGCTGCTCCTCGGTGGGATGACGGACACACTCGCCCCGCGGTGCTCTCGCTCAAGGTTGGCATTGACGAGCCAGCACCAGCGGGAGGCACAATGCGGGCGGCGAGCCTTCTGTGGTTTGCTGCCGAGCCTTTCCTCAGGTGGGCTCTGGAACGGGCCGTCTGGGCTCCAGTGGGGTAGTGCCACTCTCTGAGCGTGCAGGAGCACAGTTAACCATGAACAGTCAGCCACCAAACGAGACCTACTTGGTCCCTGCTGACCGATCACAGGAAGACAAACCCCTTGCCATGCTCTGTAATATCCTTGAGCCCATCAAAAGAAAGATGGGTCTCGGGGTCCTGAGGATTAGGAGACACTGCCTGAACAACTTCAGGATCTCCTGAACTGGCAGGAGGGGCAAAGCCATGCCCGTTACGTAGGATGAGTCCTGGAGGGCAGAGAGTGTGTGTTTCTTCTGTCTATCCGCAGCATCCAATATGGTGTCCTTGCACGCTCAATAGTGAGGACAGAAGCGGGGAGAAGCAGACTGGCAGGGGGAATCTAGGACCTCCTAAGAAGGAGAGAAAGGAGAGCACTGCTCTGGGCAGAACGCCCTCAGGATGGCAGTGTTCTTGCTTCTAATCAGCTGCTGTTCCTTCGAGGCACAGACTGTGGGGAAACAGTGAGCCTCTGTTCCCTACTTCTACAAAATGTGCTTCCTTCTTGTTCCTTCAGCGCCATAACCAGGGCAGACAGTCTCCTCTCCACACGGCATGTCAGGAGGTGAAGCCTTGCAGCCCCGCGCAGGCACAAGTCCAGGCTCCAGTACTACTCCCTCTGCTTCCCCTCACCGGAATGAGCTCCCCTCTCGCGCTGGCCCTGTATCTCCAGGCAGAAAGACAAGCCCGGAGTCATAACCAGACCCATGCCGCTCAAACTATGCAAGATGGAGGCGCTGGTTCTGAATCTCCTGGGGGCAGATGATTATGTACAAGTGATGAGTCACAGTCTGCATTATCCCAACAGGAGAAACTGCTTTGGCCGCTCCCCACCTCACAGCCTTGTGAAGTGGGAGAGGTGGTTTTCCAAAGGCTGTCTTTATTGAAGAGTGTCCACTTATTTCCTGAATCTGAAGCAGCTTTCTTGGAGGTTATTTGATTCAGTCTTGATTCCTTCTCTTGATCACGAGATGCCTTAAACCTTGTCCTTACTGTTGGATAATTCATACTGCAAGACAGGGATCATATCAATCTGGTTCAATATTTAATCCTGAATACCAGACATGTATAAGATGCTCAGGACTGAAGAAACCTTGAATGTTTAAAAGTTCCTACTCTGATTCAACAAATCTAAAAAGGGGTATGTATTAGCCAGTCAAGCCAGGGCCTCCTGAAGGGATTGAGTCCCAAACTCCCAGGCCTGGGAGCAGGACCTCATTCCCCTCCTGAGTTGTGGCTGTATGTCCCAGAACTTCCAAATCCCGAGTGAGCCCAGCCCACATCTTGCATTGTAATACTGGTTCTGTTCACGCCTGGAATATGCTAGCACAGGCATCAGAGGCAATTAAAATCAAGATGAGGACAGCATCCCCTTCACCATGAAAGATGGCCTGATGAGGCACCAAGGAGAGTTTATGAAATCCGCTAAAATAACAATCCTTTGAGCTTCCTTTCATCTGAGGATTTCAAAGTGCGTCTTTAATTTAGTCCCATTTTCATGAGACTTCTTAGTACAGATGGAGAACTGGATCTTTGAACCTGGCTAACCCACAGGCACCTCACACGCAACACCTCCTGACAAGTCACTCTCATGTCCCTAAACCTTCTCCTTTGCTCCGATTCCCCTTCCTGGTGGTTCACCTTTGTTTAGCTGGATGCCAAGCCAGAAGCCCAGGTGTCATTCTACACCATTCTGCTCCCTCCTGTCCCTCACTGGTTCCTCCCCAATGTCTCTTCAGTCCCTCCTTCCTCTGGTCCTTGCTATCTTCCTAAAAGGCAGATCTGATCATTGTGATGCCTGCTTAAAATCCTACGAAAGTTCTCCAGTCTCTTGTGAATAAATTCACACTCCTCATCACGTCACAGGTAGCTATTTCCCTGATGAAGTATGTCACTCTGGCCATACTTCCTCACTAGTGCCCTTCCAGACTGGAGTGACTTAGGGATCCAAGATTACCAGGATGTACCGTGTTGGTGCAGAAGTTACTGATCCAAGGTGGGTGATGTATTTACAGCATTTATCGCACACTTCAGCATATCCCACATGATTCCCCTTTGCCTCTCAGCATTATTTTCTTTGGGTTTTGTAATCCCCAAATCAGACACCATGACAATTAGTTCACTTGACAGAGACTTCACAGAACTCTGCTCACGCACATGCTGAACATGGCTGATGATGATTATGATGAAGAAGAATAACAGTGCATCTCATGGAAGCACTTCTATCCCACGAGCAGTTATTTTATTTGGTGAGCTCATTATAATACCAAGTTCCCTGTTAGTCTCTACTTGTTAAGGGGGAACAGAAGAAAAAAATTGCTTGTTACTCCTTGTCAGTTTAAAAAGAAGATAGAGTTCCAGGCTTCTTGCCCTTAAACAATCAAAAATTACATGAGCCTCTTCCTTCAAATGTCAGAGTGGCATTTAGCCTGACAGCTTTCTCATTATTATGCACCGAGAGCTTCTCCAACTCAGCCTGTCAAACATCTCTAACTGACAGGCACCTTGTAAACCTGGAGTCCATGTCCCTGCCTGTGTCATGATTTTGAAGCTCTCAGTGAGTGAAGGGAGAGAGAAGCCTGCTTGGGTGTTCTCTGATACCAGAACACCCCGGGGGATTCCTCACCATCACATTCCAGAGCAGGAAGAAATATAGTGCTGTGTCAGTCAGCTTTCCTTAGCTGCAACAAAACACCAGATGTAAACAACTTGAAAGTGGGGAAGATTTATTTTGGCTCATGGTTTGTGAGGTCTCAGTCTACAGTTGATTGGCCCCGTGGCTTTGAGCCTGTGTGGGCACAGTACATCATGGGGGAGCCCATGGTGGAGAAGGTCTGTTCACTTTGTGGGCACCGGGAAGGAAAAGAGGGAGAGAGGAAGTGTCCAGGGTCCCCCATCCCCTTCCAGGTCACAATTCCAGTGATGTAACTTCCTTCCACTAGACTCCACCCCTTAAAGCTTCTACGTCCTTCTAATACCCCACAGGCTGGTGACCAAGCCTTCAATGAGGGCACCTTTGAGGAACACTGAAGGTCCAAACTAAGACAAAGGCTAACCTGGAGAGGGCTGAGAGGAACACCTTCAAGTGACTGCTTTGGAGACCACTCCGGATCCTCCTTCTGCGGTTGGTTCAGAGTTACATCGAGGAGCAATCCAGCAGACAGGCTTCCAGGGCACCGCTCTGTAAGTAGTCCTGGTATCTCACTGGGACAAACTGGACCTCAGTTGTCAGATAAGCCAGCTTTCCACACCAGCTCCATCCACAGCCTGCGATGTGTACGGCGGGTCTGCTCCTGCTGAAGAAGGTGGTGCTGTGACACATACAGCTACCCCGACAGACCGGGCAAAGGGTGTAGGTGCTTTTGTCAAACCCACACCTGTCCCAGCACTGACAACTATGCAAAAAGGGAATTCTCAACCCCTAGGCCAAGACAAAGACTCCCCAGGCCTTTGAGTCTGTGGAGGCCCCGAGCTGCCCCTGGTTCCCACAGAGGAATGAAGAGTCTACATGCTCCTCCAAGAAGCACTCCTCTCCCACTTTCCCAGGAGGTTTAGTCACTTCTGCACCACCCAGGTGTGTGCTCACCTGCCCGCCAGGTGCAGGTGACCCAGCGACACGCACAGCACTTCCTGCACATTTGCTCCTGCCTCCCTCTGCTCCCTCAGGGACACCCTCTGCCAATGCTGAGTGACTGGTGGAGCTGCAGGCCCAGCCTCCAAATCTGACCCCAGGCAGCCAAAGCTGCCTCAAACCAACCCCAGAGTCAGCTCATTTTTTGAGAACAATGAAGGCACAGCATAGTGCTGCTTTTTGGAACCATGTAATTCATTTTACTGGACACATTTTAAGCAATTGAACTCCTTTATGGGTGCCAATAAATCATGTGGCTTGGAACATGACATTTAATGAACTCGTGTCATAAATCTCAGGTATAGGACACAAATAAAAAGTGTGTAATATTTAGTTTTTTAAATGCCAACTATACTAAATAAATGTTAGATTACTGTTTAAAGAATACTGGTTTGAAAGGGACTCAAATTATTCTCAGGTTGCTCATGTCTTGGTCCTGCCCCTGGACAGTGAGAGGTGAGTTTCTCTGTCACTAGGGAAAGAATACTTAAGCCTCTGCAGTCTTTCAGAGACGATGGTCATTTCCCTGGCTGCTACTTGTTAGGCTGGGCGGTGACATGGGTGGTGTAAAAGTGGGATTCTCCTTCTATCCCAAGGGAATCCGTCGCCACGAGGAATCCAGAGGAGAGAGACAAATGCCAGTGGCCGCCACTCCTGGAGACTGAGAAACTGAGTCTCGGTGTGTGTCACACCCGGTCTGGTGCCCTGCCTCCTGGGCAAGGCTGGGATGATTCCGAAGGAGCTGCGATGTCAGCTGCTTACAGTTGCCTTGGATGTCGGTCTCTGTAAGGGCTGACGGATGAGACTGGGAACAGACTTTCCACCTTGGAATATCCATGTGCATTTCTGGGGTGGGTCTCCCAGTCCAAAGTCAGCATGCTGAGTCTCAGGGTCCACTTCCTCCAGCAGGTGGGTGAAAAGGTGGAGACCCTGCGCCCCCTCTCCCTGGGCTTACTGGGGGACAGAGGGGATGCACAAGGCACCCGTCACACTGAGCACTTTGGGGCAGGACCAAGCCATCTCTATCATACTGTGAGGAAACTGAGGCTGGCCTCAGTAACGTGAGCTTGGTCCTTCCGTGGGGATAAGAAGAGAAGAATTCCCACAGGGAACTGGCTTGTGTCCCTGAGGTCACGCCAGCCATGGTGGCCACCACACAACCCCTCCTTCTGAGCTCTATCACAGGGCAGCACATGGTGCAGTGTGCTGGACCCCGTGACTGCTGGAGACTCCCAGCAGGGCCATTCTGAGGAGGGCCTGACCACAGCAGGAGAGAGGTCTCCGTCACTAGTCTCAGCACCAAGACAGGATCTCTTTCTTTCTTCTTTTACTCCTTCTTCCAGCTAATTCAGGACTAGGGTGCATTGTGGCATTTCGGTTTAATTTTAGGAATAGCAAGGGGGAGACCAGCTCAGCTGCATACAACTGGAGAGCCGGGTTCACAGCTTGGAGAGCTGTGGGTTGTGTCGCTGGTTGAGCTGGGCCTGTCTCATCCCCGGTCCTGGGAAGCTGCTAGAACATCGGTGTCGCTGCAGGGAATCTACGTCAGGGGACACTGAGAAACAGAACTGGTCTGTCCTGACGCCTCCCTCCTGGGCTCGCAGAAGGTCACCTTCTCATTCTGTCCTCATGTGGTCTTCCCTCTGCGTATCTGAGTCCTGGTCTCTTGTAAGGTCAGCAGTCAGACTGCCATATTGGCTTAATGCACATTCTGAGGAGTTTGCTTTATCTTTATTACTTCTTGATAAACCCCTTTCTCCAGATACAGTCACATTCTGGGTGGCTGGAGTTTAGGAATTTAACACGTGTTGGGAGGGGGATGCACAAGTCAGCCCGTAAAAGGCAAGCAGAATGTTTCCATTTGACATCGCGGTGTGTAAATGGGAACTGTGTGCCGTCTCTCTCATCTGTGCTGCCTCCCCATTTCCCCAGGTTTTTCATTTAAGAATTGGAGTTTACATCTGCACAAACGCGCCCCTGGTTCCATCAGTTTTAGTGGGATCAGCAGGAGAGTACTCAGGAAAGACAAACGTGCTAATCCACATGGAAGAAGGAAGGTAGGAGCTGGGGGAGTCTGCAGTCATGTAATGAAGGCTCCTCCCTCAGTCCTCACTGTAGCGCTAGAGAGAGAAAATCAGCACTTTCCAACCTGTCACCTCCGAGCCTCCCAAGACGCCTCTCTCCCCCAGCTGCCTGGTCCCGGCCCTGAGTGCTGTCCACTCTCTCTCTGACTGGGCAGCAGGGCTCGGCCAAGCTGCTATCCTCTCTGTGGTCGGTGCCCTTTGAGAGCTCGGGTTCACATTTTAATGAGCACATGGTATTGGTGTCTACCGCCCTCTCCTTTGTCTGGGTAGTGCTGCTCCTGGAGTCCCACTATGTGCTTCTCACAAGAACTGTCCCTTTCTCAAATGATTCACCTCCTCATCATGGCTCCTGTGTCCCAATGTAGGCTGCTGGCCCAGGCGAGCTTCATGGAGGAGCTCCCAGCCAGTGCTGACCACCGAGGCTGTGAAGTGAGGCTTAGTTGTGGTTAGGACTCAGTTCCTCACCTTGTGGAGGAATCAGTCTGTCCCAAGAGAAAGAACCCGACTCTCAGAGAGCGGCCATGAGGACCAGAGGGATGGAGAGTGACCTTGGCTGATCACCAAAGGTCCAGGTTGTCTCTGAGCCCCCAGTTTCCCTCAGTAACCTACTGCTACGGCTAAGGTCAGTGGTGAGAGGCCCCTGAGCTCTAGGCACTTTCAGGCGGAAGCCTCCTGGCATCTCTGCCCAGCCCCATCGCTGCCTTAGTCTCAGGCGGAACATGGCACATGGAAACCCGGGGTCCGCGTTCCTGCTGCGGGGCGCGAAACTCACACGCACCTTGTCACTAATAGATGTGGATATCATCTTGAATGCTGTGAAACGTTTTGGTTGTCAGATTCTCGAAGCTTGGAGCAGAGTTTTACTCAGCCGAAATAAAAACCAGTTGTGCTGCTCGGCTGACTGGAAGGTGGGAGAGAGGCTTCACACGCGAGCGTGAGGTTGGCATCCCGGAAACATGGCTCGTGCTTCTGGCGAACTCCCCAGTTGCTGGGCTTTCTCCTGACAGTCTCCGGTCTGGCCACGTAAGCCACGCTCTGAAATGACCTTCTGCATCTTGGCCGGAACGTCCCGCAGCACAGCATTCCAGCTGTCTCCAGAGGACAAACAAAGCCTGCAAAGAAGGGGGTCAGAAAGCACGGAGACCACGCATTCAAGTGGGTTTGGGCGGAGAAGAAGTGAGACTTGTTCCTTTGGAAAATGCCTCAGACTCTGCTTCATTCAACTGCTAAAGCTGTTTCTCTCCCGATGCGGAGCTGAGGTGAGCTCCTCTGCCAGGAGGCTGTGACGGCTGAACAGCACGTGCCCGCTCTGTGACGGAACAACTCCAGCGTGGGGGCCAGCGAGGGACCTGCAGGCCCAGTGAGGCGCACGGGAGTCTTCGAGAGTCTTTTCCCTGCTGCAGCCCCGAGAGCTCTAGTCTCGTTCCCACCTGCTCCTGCTGACAAGGTGACTGGGTCCCTAACTGGGTCTCACAATCTCCCGCTCAGGTGAAGTGGAAAGAATGAAGCACTTCCAGTTTGGGCACATTTCGTGTTTGCTGGTCTTGTGGTTCCATGTGTTTTCAAAGATGTTTAAAGTGTATAAATAAATCCAAACGATGTAGCCATTCTGAAAGGACCTGTTAGATGGGAAGCAGAAGTCAGACTCTGCCCGAGCAGACGCCTGGCCGGAGGAGAAGCGGACAGTAGCACACATCTCAGGCCTCTGTCTGCTCCCGTCCTGGACCAAACAGAGCTTCTGCTCAGCTCCAGCAGGCCTCAAGGCCACCGTGTCAACAACCTGGACTACAGCCGTTGCAAGAAAGATGTTGTGCAGTGCAATGGAGTAAACGAGCATACCGCACACACCACTCACAGGCATGGCTGTCACGTTCACATCATACACTATGCATGCAAAGCACACACAGCATGCACGTATAGCACACATACTATATGCACACACATATGCACACAGACACAACACACACATGTATACATGCAATATACATATGGACATACACAAACACCACACACATGGCCGTGCATACATTCCACACAGACGCCATGAGTTTGGACTCAAAGAAGTGATATTTTTCTTCTCTGAAAAATGCCTAAAACAGCATCATTTGAGGCTTAAACATATACACTGCATGCAAACATACACAGGCACATGCATAGACACATAGACCGCATACATACGTGTTCACTCTCATGCACACGCACTCAGACATGCATGTACACTTAAGGTGCAGTACACCCTGATATTTGCTGGTCTGTTTTGCCAGCCTCCTAGCATTCGCTGAGGCACCCGTCACAATCCTCTCAGCTGACTTCATGAGCCCCTTGAGGGCTCCACCTCACAGTCTGAAAAACATTATTCTAGGCCCAGCTAGGATCAGCAGATACAGCGGAGCCTGAGGCGCTCCCTAAAATCCCGTGCCCAGGATTTCCTGTCTCTACGGGGGACATGCTTCCCCGCTTGCCAGTTCCGAATGAATTCACCCTCCTTGGCTCCCCACAGCCCCTGCTCCCTCACGCATCACCTGCCGCGGCCTGCGCTCTCTGACAGCTTCCTTTATTTCTTCACGCACGACTTCTCACTCGAGACCCATCACCACACTGCTCTGACACCTGCGAAAGGTGGCTGCACGTCACTCAGTCCTGCTGAGAACTTAGATTGCTCAAACCCACATTTGGACTGAGAATTCTGCCTTTGCAGAATTAAGCTGTGAGACGTATTCCTTCCGCCCTCCATGCCTCAGGTTCTGCATCCGTGACCCACCGACGGCAGCTGGAAGTATTCGGAAAAACTCTGTAACCGTATTGCATATATACAGACTTTTTCTTGTCATTAGTTCTTAGAAGATACTGTATAAAACTGTTTATGTAGAATGCACACTGCATTAGATATTATGTCATCCAGAGGTGATTTAAATGTAAGAGGGGACATGTCTCAGTTCTACCCAAAGACCACACCATTTTCTGCAAAGAACTCCATCCTGGCAGGAGGTCTGGAATGAATCCTGCATGACTGGAAACCACAGCATGACTGTGTGTCATTATCTCCACGCCACCTTAGTATTTACTCACATAATATAGACAAAATGAAAAGTATAAGTTGTAGACCACAGTTGGAGCGTTCTGCAAGGCTGAGACAAGAGGATGACAAGTTTGAGCCCAGTTTGGGCATCTTAGTGACTTAGTGAGATGTTGCCTCAAAATAAAAAAAATTAGAACAGGGCTGGATTGGGAGGCTGAGGCAGGAGGATCACTGAGAGTCTGAGGCCAGCCTGGGCTATATAGTGAGTTTAAGGACAGCATGAGCTACATATCAAAACTTAGTCTAAAAAAAAAAAAAAGGCTGGAGGTGTAGCTCAGTGTGAAGGCCATGGGCTCAATCCCCAGTACCACAAAGAAGAAAAGAAGTACCACAGCTTTGCCCTTGAACAGCCGCAAAGGCCATGATGGTGGCTTTTCCTAAATGAATCAGTTGACATTCTCTGGGCTTTGAAACTCGTATTCTCCTGTAAGAGTCAACATGTCCTCACTTGAGTGGGAGACTGAAGCCTTTGAACAGTGAAGGGAGGTGTTGTCTCACACACAGAAGAAACCATGAACTAGGGAACTTTTAGGTTTGGCTATTTCAGCAACTCAAAGCTGTCATCATGGGTCTGGGACGTTTCCAACTTCCCAGTCAACCCCACCCGCTTGGGTCCAGCTTTGTTCTCCAACTGCACCCCCGAGGGTGCAGTAAGATGACAAGAGGGCGGCTGTAGGATCAGGCATTGTAAGCACACCCCGCAGATGTCCACCAGTGGTACATGACCTCACTGTCTGCAACCCTTTTTAAGAGCTGAGAAAAATTTCCCAAAGCCACTCACTACCCCTCTAGATTCATTATCCAGAATGGAGAAGAAAAGACTTCTTGGTCAAGCAGGAACCCTCAAGTTCCCCCCACCTACGATGGGCTTATTTGAATAGGACCCAGTCCTCTACTGCAATTGGCTTATTCTCACTGCATCCCCCTGCTTCCATTGGTTTATTCAGGACCCAGCCATCGCTTCCTTGATTGGCTTATTTGAACAGGCCCCTCTCATCATGAACATTAGGTTTGCTTTAAACTGGAATTACCCAACAGCAAGGCCCATGTCACCCAATCAGGATCTTCCTTTCCCTAGAGCTGTCTGCAAGGGGCCTGGATACCTGAACTAGGTGGAGCTCTGTTACAAAGCAGAAGACTCATCTTGATTCTGAATAGAGAACAAAAGATTTGAGCTTCAAAGCCTCAGATTGCTGGCTGGGCGGAGGCTTAACTTTATCCTGACTCTCAATTAAAGGAGGGCGGAGCTGCTTCCAGGCCGCACCTCCCCGCGGTTTAGACTGGTGGAAGTGTGGAATGTGTGAACACATCATGCCAGGTGTGCGTTAGGATTCTTCTCACAGAAACAAAATCAGATGCTCTTGTCTACGCGGCAGCTTACCGTCTGAGATTCATCTGAGATGCTTGTTTAAAATGCAGACGAGGCATCTCACACTGAGTCTGGCAGAATAGTTCTTATGTCAACTGTTTAACTCTTTAAGGCTCTCACTGGGGGTTCGGCCAAGCCACGGGACAGCTTGCCTCCAGATGGGAGTCATGAGGGAGCGATTAGTTCCCAATCAATTTCCGGGAAAGATGCAGTGCAGAAGGAAAGTTTTTCCATAGTAGAGCAAGCATCAGAATAAAAACACATCTTACAAGGCACTTTATATATCCAACATTGAAGACGAGGCTGGAGTTTCCGGTTGGTGCCGTGGAACTTGAGGTTTTGTAACGCTGACAGGCTTTATTTTGCTGGCAGGACTCCACTTCCAGTTCTGCCTTTTCTGGCTCTGTTTTCAGAACAAATAGAAAATAAATACGCCGAGTTACCTTGAAGATAGCTTTGATTTGAAAGCCGTGACTTGGAGAATTTCTTCCACATTAGACCAGCGTCTTCACGTGCTCTGAGAGCTTTATGGAGTGAGCCTGCTGGACTTGACCTTTGAAGTTGAGCACTTGTGTGTGTTTAAAATGTGGACCAGCATACCACAGATTCCACATCCTCGGATTGACTGTGGATTGAAAATAGTAATAAAACATTGTGTCTGTAATGAACATTTACAGACTCTTTTCTTGTCTTATTCCCCAAACAATGCAGCACAACAACTATGTACACAGTGTTTACACTGTATTAGCTACCATGAGTGATCTAGAGATGCTTTAAGTGTGCTAGAGGAGTCTGCGGGATCCTCCGCTTTACTGGAGGGACCGAGCATCTTCCAGATCCCGGTATCCGGGGTCCTGGCACGAGTCCTCTCTGGATATGACCCTGAGGGACGTGGACGTTCTCTTCTGTCTGCTGTAAGCCGTGACTGCCTTCCTCTATTAACCAGTCTCCTCTCCTGCTGCCCCGATCGATCCTTCCCTTCCTATTACTGTATTTTCTGGGGATTTTCAGTGCAATACTGATGCTTAGCCAGGCACAGAGGCAGCGGCCTGGGATCGCAGCGCTCTGCAGTTTAGTGCAGGAGAACTGAAAATTCGAGCCCGGCCTGGGCAACTTCTGAGATCCTGTCTTAAAAATTAAAAAAAAAAAACCATAAAAATGGGCTGGACTTGTAGCTCAATACAAAGGCCTTATGGAAAAACAGAAGTTCTTTGTCTTTCTTGGGAAGGCGGGAGACCAAGGGGTTGAACAGGAGTCTGTATATTTTTTGTTATTAAGATTCTTTTATTATTTTTTAATTTTAAAAACTAGAAAAATACATAAAACGAAATTTCTCATCTTAACCACTTTTAGGTAGACAGGTCAGTGCCAGTGAGTAGGAGCAACTCATTGTGCAACCAGCAACATCACCCACCTCCAGAGTTCTCTTCATCTTTCCAAGCTGAAGCTCAGTCCCCATCAAACGGGCTCACTGCCTACCCCAGCCCCTGGCAATGCCCATCCCACTTTCTGTCTCTGTGGATTTGAATCCGATGACTCTAGATACTTCATGTAAGTGGAGTCACACAATAGCTACCTTTCGTGATCGATGATTTCACTGAACATGATGTCCTCAGAGTTCATCCGTGTTGTAGCCTGTGTCAGAATTTCTCCCATTTTTAAGGCTGAATAATATTCCATTGCATATCTACATTTCCTCTAACCACTTTGTCTAGCCATCAGCAGCCCTTCGGGTTGGCTGCGTCTCCTGACTCCTGGGACCAGGTGTCTGTTTGAACAGGCGTCTGAGGGACTGTGGTACGTGCTGTCAAGTGGAAACCATTTCGTCCCAAGAGAATAAAAGGAAGGTTTAAATGTTTGGAAAGCCATTTACTGTGTGGTGGAATTATTCTTAGTAGTTTTTAAGAAGTGCGACTTTCCCTCATGATTTCCTTCACCCTTGCCTCTCCTCCCTTCCAGGTAGCCACAGAGGTCCCCTGCCCGTAGCCTGCGTCCTCACAAGATTAACTCATTGAGTTCTTCTTCCCTGCTTGGAATTCAAGAGACTCTACAGACTCCTTAAGTCCTCCACAGAGGCAATAGTTTCCAGGGAGAAGGCTTTTTGAGTTGCAAGAGCCAGGATTTGTTTCTTTTCTGAAGCCCAGATTTAGAAGGACTGAGGGCTTTTAATGTAAATGAGTCAAGTTTTAGTCATCTGTCACTGGACAAAATACCTCAACAATGAACGTACAGAGGAGAGGTTTATTTCGGCTCAGTTTCAGAGGTTTTAGTCTGTGGTCAGTCGGTCCTCTTGCTCGGGGCCTGTGGAGAGGCTACACATCATGGCAGGAGTGGAGGGCAGAGGAAACTGCTCAGTTCATGGCAGCCAGGAAGCAAAGGAAGGAAGAGACGGGGCTGGGCTCCCAGTGTCCCCTGCAAGACCACACTTCCAAAGACCTCATTTCACTAGGCCCCTCCTCTTAAAGGTTCCATCACCTCCTACAGACCACAGGCTGGGCTGGGACCAAGCCTTTAGCACGCAAGGGGCACTTAGCCAAACCGTAGCAACGTGGGGAAACTAGATGCAGAGATGGATGGTGCTAGGCCATGTCCACCCCAGATTGGGCACAGCGCATGTTGACTGGAGGGGTGAGGGTCTGAGGGACTCAGAGGGGAAGACACTAGAGTTACTCAGCAGTACTGGGCTGCCGGAAGGGCGCTGCTCCTCGTTCCTGGTCCCCAGTCTCAGGATGGGGAAAACAGAGAATCCTCAAATATGCTGGGGATTTAAAGAGCAGAGATTATGCTTCACTTTCTGGATGTAGGCCTAGCAGAGTACCTCCAAACCAGCCTGAAGGGGTCAGAATTAAAATAGTGGTCTGGTGGCCTACATGGGAAGGCTCACAACAGCTCAGAATTTCCTGTGCTCCCAGAGAAAATGAGAAGAACATCCAGCATGTGCCCCAGGGAAGAGTTCAGGAGGAAGGTTTGGGGACCTGGGGGAGTCCAAGATCAGCAAGAAGGGAAGCAGAGTGTCCTTCATGGACCAGTGGCTGGACCACAGGATGAATGTGCCTCAGGGACACCAGCAGGGGAGGCTGCCACAGTAGGGCCTCCAGGCAAGCAGGCTCAGTGGACCCCACATCGATAGGGCAGGGGGGATCCCGCCCCACTGTCCCCAGTGTCCCACAAAGCCCCTGAAGGGTCAACACCCCCAAAGAAAGGAGAGAGGCCAATTTTGAATGCCCAAGAAGACAAGTTTGCTTGAATTTATCATGACTTGACATGAGTTGAATGGTAGGAATTAAATTTTTAGAGAAAAATTTAGTTCCTCTCCCCCCTTCCTTTCTCTTTGCCATGATTTGCTGCCAGGGGAAGCAAGGGGCACATGTGTGACTCACTCAGTTTACTCATCTGCATTATGGGAATTTAAGCTCATGATCACCTCCCATCAAGAGGGTTATGAAGGTCCATGAAAGGTGAAGAGCGGAAAGGGAAGTAGCAATTGTGTTTCCTCCAGGATTTAAATTCTGGGCTACAAGTTCAACCTTTTTAGGGTAGCTGGTCTGCAGTCCTTGCAGGGCTAGTTCTATTTTCAAGGTGCCTCCAGAGACGCTGCCCCATGACCCCGCTAGAGACCTGGTGTCTGCTGGGGCCTTCACGGACCTTTACTGTCTCACAGTTCCAGCTGCTGGAGGCCCAGGATCACATCACAGTGTTGACAGTGTCGTTCTCCTCTTTCACCCTGCGTCTGCGGGCTGTTGTGCGTGTCTCTGACGTCCGTTAGGACTCCGCATGAGTGTGGGGCCACAGGGCTACCGGACAGCGGACGCAGTTCGTACCATAGCAGGAGCCAAGTGCGAACCAGCTGACTGGGCATTTCCAGCTGTTAGACATGCAGAATCTCAGGCCCTGCCCCAGCCCACTGAGTCAGCATTTGCATATCTGCATCACAGCCAGGTCTCCAGGTGACTCAGACCTTGAATTTTAACAACGCTCCCATGTACAGGCCTGAAGGAATTTCACAATTCTGTGCTTGTGAAGCAGCACTGGAAACCAGCCACGACTGAGCTGTGATGGCAGGAGCCTGTGGTGTGTTCAAGGTGGCGTAGAAGGGCCCAAGTTTCCCAGCGGGAGGCTGCAGGTCCACTGGGCACAGGATGTGACGATGGCAAAGGGTGTGCTCATAGCCAGGAAGCTGTGAGAAAGGTGGACGGAGCTCGGTGATGACAGGTTTGGAGTGCTAGATTTAGTGTGTGAGGGTAGAGGCGATAAATGTATTTGTAGTTGATCTGAGCTCATATTTGTCTGGACATCCCTCATTGTATCCGGCAACCCTACAATAGAAGTCATGTGAACTCTTCTTCGTCTTTCCTCTCCCTACATCTCTTCCTCCTGACTGTGCCTCTACCCTACAACCTCCCTACAAGGAACAGGAGAGTGAGGATGGCCCTTGGCATCCTGGGATGCCTATTCTTTCTATCTTGCTGTTCTGGTACCAACCCCATCACCATCCGGCAGTGTGGAGGAACTGGATGCTCTAGCCTCCCCATTTCTTTCCAATCTGGGGCCGTATTGCTGCCCTGCCGCCCCAGCCTGCAGGTGGTACCCAGTTTTCCATGGAGCCCTCAGAGCACCTGGCCAGAGGAGATCAGGCACTCCGGCATGGGGCCTGAACACCGGTCTCCAACGTCCCCCCTTCCCGAGTGCTCAGCAGAGGTCGTCCTGCTCTGACTAAAGTGCTGTACACACGCTCTCCCCCGATTCCAAGCGGAGGGTGTCTCACGGGAGACGTGGCACATCTCAGGAGCACACCACCGATGTTGGCATGACGGGGAATGAGGGCACTTCTGAGCCTCAGGGAAGTCCTGGGACCTGAGGGCTTGTCTGCGGCCAGAGTGGCCATTCACACAGGGCTCAGTTTGGGAAGCAGCCAAGAGGCGGCCCAGGCACGTCGAGCCCACTGCCTGGCTTTGGCTGTTGGGCAGCTGTTGGTGCCAACAACGCCATCCCCAGCATCACCCCGCAGGGTCCGCGGTGCCGGGGGACAGGAGAGACCCACAAAGTTCCCTGAGGGGTGAGAAAGGAGAAACTATGGAATAATTTACAAATAAAGCGAGCAGATTATCAAACAAGTCATTTTAATTACTTTTTATATCCAATACTATTCTCAGTGCTGCAGAGCTTGTGGAAAGACTCTTAAAAATGGTCCCTTTCCCTGAGGGAGAGTGACAGGACACTGACATTGCCGAGTCCCGAACAGGACGTCTGCCGAGATTTGGCAACCCTTTGCCACGCCAGACGCTGGGGACAGCATGGCCCTGTGGTCTGTTGCACACGGGCCTGTGACAGACACCTCCCCAGCTAGCTCACATCCTCTGTCCTGACTCCGACCAAAGAACATGGTCTCTTGACAGGGCATCTACCTAATCCTGCCGTCCACAGCCCCAGGCGTCCTTCTCCTGTGAACACGGGGACATCCAGTGTGTGAGAATGGCAAGTCACCCTGTTCACACAAGGCCCGGCGGGGATGGCATTTTATTCTGCCTAAAAATTCTGCGAAACACAACTCTGCCTTGCTTTATACAGTCATCGCTCATGTCTGTGGGGAACCAGTTCCAGGACACCCCGTGGACAACAAATAGGCAGAATGAGCGGACTTCTGAGGCTCAGGGAAGCCCTGGGACCTGAGGTATTGGTGGTGTTGGTTCTGCATTAAAAAACAAAAAACAACATGGACCAATTCCCTACAATAAATGTAATCAGTATGTACTGCAAACATGTACTAATAAAAATTTAAAAACAACCCCAAACCAAACAAACAAAAAACACAACAAGGGAGAAAAGCTGCTTCTATAGCTTGGTTTTTTCCCTTTAGTCCTCAGCAGATGTAATACGGCTCTGTGTATAGTCACGGCTCAGGATCCGGAGGGCTGGCCTCCAGCACCCACCTCGGACACGAAAATCTGCAGGCACTCAAGTCCCTAGTGGCACAGTATTTGTACAGAACCTGCACGATCTTCCCAGAGACTGTGCTTTAAATCACCTCTAGACGACTTATAATTCTTAATACAACGTAAATGACACATCAACAGTTAATATGCTGTGTCGTTTAGGGCAATGACAAGAAAAAACTCCACATGTCCAGTGCAGAGGCAATCTCTTTCTGTATGTTTTTGATGTGTACCTGGTTTCATCTATGGATGTAGAGTCCGTGGGTGGGGAGGGGTGACCAGACATTCTGCAAATCAGAAAAAAATGAAGAGTCATGAACCCATCTTTCCAGGTGTGCCTGTACCCCTGCACACGTGTGTGTGGTGTCCATTTGCCCTGGTGGTATGTGTCAAAGACATGAAGCCAACGGCCAGTCTCTGAGGAGCATCAGTTAGCTCTTCAAGACTGGGCGAAGAAGAGGAATAAGCGAAAAAACTCTGGAGAGGGTGATGCCAGCACCACCGTCCCAAAAGTGGGTTTCGTTGTCACCGGTTGTTTGTTTTTACTAGAAAGATGAGACACTATCATCAGATGGCTGTAAACTGCCTCGGTTCTAACCCCCACTCTGAAATCTTGCACAAGTCACTCAGTCCCCATCTACTTCAGTTACCCCGTGAAAGAATGAGCACAGTAGCAGTGCCCACCATCCCAAAAGGGTGTGAGAAGACTCCGAGGGCTGTCAGGTGCCCACTGTTCAGTGTCTGGCACCTGGGACGCTCTCCTTGAGCTTGCTTCTCTTCAGAAGGGCGTTGTCAACAATCTCAAATAAGTGCCCGGTGGCAGGGATAAGAGCTACCACGCTGTAACGCAGCTGTTTATTCACAAGCCACCACTATAATTACAACATGAGTTTCATGAGGACTCAGACAAGAGCTACAAGAGGGCAAGGACAATGCCTTATTCACACATAATTGTCGCTTAATGAATGTTTATTGAACACGTATCTGCATAGATGGATGAATGAATGAATAATTAATAACTAAGACTACTGCTGCTGAGCATTGAGTTTTGTTCCCAAATTGGACTTGCATGGAAATGAAAGGAGTTCCTCCTTTACATAGTGATTATTTAATGTTTGTATTCCATGCAGGGTTCCAGGAAGCAGGTTGAAAGGGCAATAGGAATAGTATCACACCTATATTCTACCAACTAGGTACGGGCAAGGGCTAGAGAAAATTTAGCCACAGGAAGGGGGTCAAGCATTCAAAAAATGGAAAAGCCTTGCTTTGGCAATGCTAACAATATTATGTTCCAGAAATATCTCCAGAGAATTCTCACTTTGTACTTTTCAGGTCATTTTTATTAGTAAATACCAAAGCAAAAATGCCCACTAGGATATCTGCTCTAATCCCAGAAGACAAAACTAAAAGTAAACGTAAGTGGGCATGACTGTGGTTGGCGATACATTATCATTCCCATGGCCCACCAAACCCCTGCCACCTTAATAACATGAGGAAACATAACAGGGTTTCTTTGTTTTTGTTTTCCTCCAAAGGGGTTTGGGGGCTGAGCAGCCCCCTTGCTTTTATTTGGAATTTGATTTCCCTGGTGAAAAGGAGTATAATTGGCCAAAGGTATCGCAATGTCTAGCCATTAGTCTATTTTCTGTTACTATAACAAAAATACCCGAGGCTGGATAACTTACAAGAAAAGCTTTATCTAGGTCAGAGTTTTGTAGGCTCAAGGGTATGCTGCCTGCATCAGTTTGGCTTGAGTGAGGGCCTCATGGACGACAGCGTCCAAGTGGTGGGGCGCATACAAAGGATCTCATCACCAGAAAGGAAGCCAAAGCGGTGGTGTGGAATAGGCTTGTTCTACACAGCGGTTCCATGAGAATGATCTTAATGCCTCCTGAGGACACAACCCTCAGTGACCCAACGACCTCCCTCTAGATCCCACCTCTCAAAACTTCCACAACACCTCCCAGCCCTGGCTCTTGGCCACCAAGCTTCCAACATGCGAGCCCTTAACCCTTGGGAAACACACTACATCCAACCCATAGAAATTTATTAGTTTTTTAATCGTGAACATTGCAAATTGCATATGAAAGAGGAATATGTTTAGAATTGAGGTGAATATAGGCAAGGGAGCACCACTGAGTCACCAATAGGCTCACCAGCATCTGAGGACCTAATGGCATTAGATCATCAAAGGGCAATTTCCGGGTTGTCTTTGTTGGTGGAGCCGGGCTGTCTTCTCCAGTGCAGCAAGATTCCGGGTACGGTGTTCTCCTCGTGGTTCCCACACGCAGCTCCTTTCCAGGTTTTGCCAGCAGAGGGTAGAGATGATCTCCCATTAATACTCCTTCCTCAGAGGGGAGGTGGGGTATACTACTTCCTGGAGAATGACTTACCTAATTACCTTCAATGTCAGTTTCTTAAAACCCATTTTGAATTCCAAGGACCTTTGCCAACTGCAGAGTCTACCAGGGTTCTCCCACCTACGAGGACTGGATGGGCCCATCAGTAAGTTCAAAGGCAACTTCTTAACTCAGTGTTGCTTAAACTCAGTTGAAAATTCTGATTTTTATGTAGACGTCAAAGCCCAGTCACTATTCATTTTCAACTGGGCATCTCAGAGGAAACTGAATCTATTATATTTTAAAGTGTTGGAAGGCCACCTTGTGTGGGAAGACATGCTTAGGTGTTTAAAGCACACCTTGAAAGGCTAGCGTGGAGCTTTCCAAGAATAAATTACAGCACACGTATTTTCTCTTCCATGAAGATAAAATGCAAATGAGGGAAATCCAATTCCAAGTAATTTGGGCAAAAGAACAAATTAATGTTTCTTATTATCAAGGAAGACATAGAGTTAGCCTCAGGGATGACCAGAGCCAGGATTTGAATGGCCCAGGCTGCCCTCTCTTCTGTCTTCACTCTGCACCGTAGCCCTAGTCTCCCCTGTCCTTGGTTCCACTTGTAGATGACTGGAAATGGATCTTGGCTGCCTAGAGTCAGAGGCCTAGGCATCAGCTTCCTGCTAAAACCAGGGGGATGATTACATGTGAAGATGGTGCCAGTGACCCTTATCATGGCTTGGAAAAGGGAAAGACATTCCTGAAAAGTGCAGGGCTAACAGAGTAATCCTTGTCTTGTTTAAATCACGTCTTTTTATTCTGTGGTTTTGATGCTTGGTACCTGGAGCTGTGTTGACCTCCACCCGCTCCCCCTCTGGCTGAGCTGATTCCTGGAGACAGCAAACCCTTTTCCTACACAAACCAACCTACCCACAGCCCACACTCCAACCGCCTTCTTTGTTGGGCTGTCACACACTCACGCCCACTACCGCCTTGCCCTAACCACCCAGGGCTGAGGTCTAGACTACCAGAGACAGCCTGTGCCTGAGAGCCTGCTGGAATTATTGGAACTGCCGAGCCTAAGCCAGCTCGCCTGCTCGCCTGCTCACCTGTTCCTGCTGGGGGAAGTCACAACGAAAGCTCCTGCCAACACTCCCCCTCTCCCGCAGCTCCTAATGACCCTGGTGCCTCGTGTGTGGCCCAGCAGGGCACGCCGTGTCCTTTGCTAGGCGTCTGCATATGGAGCCAACTTCTTCCTTGACATCCTTTCCACGTCTGTGTGTCCTACTAAGCCTGGCTGAAGCAAAGCCTGGGTGCCCCAACACACGTCTGCTACAAAAATAGCCCAAACCTGCAGCAGTTGGAGGAGCCAGTGCCTACATACCAGCCTAGGCCCCGAGCCCTAAAGTCACAAGGAGTAAGTAGGAATCAAACGCAGAGGTTGGTGGAACTGGAACAGATCTCACGAGCCATTTCTGAAGCCAGAAACACCATATGGCGCTTCAAACTGAGGAAGAGAACAGAGACGTATAACTGAGAAATAGGTGAGGGCTGCCTTGACTCTACTGGTACATAGTGGTTAAGTGGAAAGTCTGCCCTCAGACTGCAATAGGCTCTAACCTTGCTGTCCCCTCGGTAGGTGTGTGACTTTGAGGAAGGTTCTTATTTCCTGTAAACTTTACTGTCTTACCTCTAACATAAAGATAGTACTATTATCTGTTTTCTTGCTGGGAACAGTGGGGTGTGCCTGTAGTCATAGCTACTTGGGAGGCTGAGGCAGAAGGATTACTCAAACCCAGGAGTTTGGGAGAAGAATGGACAAAGTATAAAGACTGTCTAGTAGATAGATAGATAGATAGATAGATAGATAGACAGACAGATAGATAGACAGATAGATAGAATTATTTGCTTTCTAATGTGAAGATTAAAGGAGATAATATTTTGTTCATGTTGAAGTGTTTAATGCTACTTGTTACTATTTCTAATGTTGTTCTTATGCCCAAATTTTAATATAACAAAATATAATCTGTTCTCATGCCAAAACAAATATGAACATAACAAAATTTATAACAAAGCTTAACTATAACAAGGAAAATAGAACAAGTTTAGTAAAACAAGTAAACAACACAAAATAATCTTCTAAACATCGAAGATTAATAGTGATATACCACTGAAATAGGTAAGGCATTCCTAGGAATGACATGCTAACTCAAAAGTCACAAAGGAAGACAAATATAATGCCGTTAAAGTGGACAAAGACGCTTGCAGAATAAACCAGTGAAAATGGAGTTAAAAGATAAATGACAATACATCAAAAAAAAAATCTTGGCACACGTATTTCAGACAAAGGGATACATTTTATCTCTAATATACAAAGTTCTCTAACAAGAAAAAAAATGACCCAACAGAAAAACAGGCTAAAGATATAAACAGACGATTGTCAAAAAAATAAAACATAAAAACCCAAGCAGACAGTAAACACCTGACAGGATGATGCGTCAGGGTAGCTCTTGGCTGCAAGTAAAGAACATCTAACTAACAATAGCTCAAGCCAGTTTGGATTTCCATTTCCACATAATAAAGCATCTGCAACAGGCAGAAGAACTCTCAACTGGCATTGCTTCAGCGTCAGGAAAAAAGAAAACACCATGAGGAGGAAGAGCTTTTTCTATAGATTTTCTCCTTCACTTTAGTCATCAGCAGACGTAATACCACTCCCCGCACAGTCATCCCTCAGTATCTGTGGGGGAACGGTTCCAGGATCCTCCTTGGTTACCAGATCTGCAGATGCTCAAGTCCCTTATATAAAATGGTGTAGAATTTACACAGAACCTACACACATCCTCCTGTAGACTTTAAATCTGCCCTAGATGATTTATGATACCTCATGCAATGTCAGTGCTGCGTAAATAGTTATACTTCATTGTTTAAGGGGAACTGACTAGGAAAAAAGAAATCCATGCATGTTCTGTACCAGCGTAATTTTCCCAATGTTCTCAATCTGTGCTTGGTTGAATCTGTGGATGTGGAATCCCTGGATATGTAGGGCTCAGACTCAAGTTTATTTAATCAAATTCATGTTTATCTTGGGTTTATCTTGCATAAAGAGCAGTTAGATTGAGGGAGAGGAAGAAACTAAAGACTGTAAGAGCCTTCCTCTAAACCCTAGTAAACTTCCATGTGTGTCTCACTGGTAAGAATTGTGTTCCATGACCATCTTTAGCTGCAAGGGAGGCTGAGCAATTAAGGATTGGCTTGTAATGAAGAATTTGGCTGTCTTTGTCCCCAGGGGCTGGAAGATGACCTAAAACCCTGGAATATCTCAAGTGATAAGTGGGTCTTTGTTATTCATGGTAGGCACCCGGGAGCATACCTGGCAGTTTGCACTAACAAGGTGACTCAGGATGGAGCTGGTCATGCTAGGAAGACCACCATGTGATAGAAGGTTGAGGCTTGGAATGCGGTGACATTAGCCTGACTTCTGAGGAGGGAAGGAGGCTAGAAACTGAGTTCAGCTTTGTGGCCAATGATTCAATATTTCATGTCTGTAGTGAAACCCTGTAGGAACTCTGGACCCCAAAGCACTGATGTGCCAGAAGGTTACTGAATCCCTGAGGATGATGAAACTTCCAGTCTTTGTCCCCAGGGGCTGGAAGATGACCTAAAACCCGGGAATATCTCAAGTGATAAGTGGGTCTTTGTTATTTGTGGTAGGCACCTGGGAGCATATACCTGGCAGTTTGCACTAACAAGGTGACTCAGGATGGAGCTGGTCATGCTAGGAAGACCACCATGTGATAGAAGGTTGAGGCTTGGAATGCGGTGACATTAGCCTGACTTCTGAGGAGGGAAGGAGGCTAGAAACTGAGTTCAGCTTTGTGGCCAATGATTCAATATTTCATGTCTGTAGTGAAACCCTGTAGGAACTCTGGACCCCAAAGCACTGATGTGCCAGAAGGTTATTGAATCCCTGAGGAAGATGAAACTTCCAGTTTAGAATCCTCTCAGACTTTGCCCTATGTGACTCTTATTTTGGTCAGTTTTGATCTTTGTCCTTCGCGATAATAAAACTGTAATTGTTAGTACATGACTTCTACCAAGTTCTGGACCTGAGGGTGGGCATGAGGCCTCCGGACTTGTGACTGGTGTCTAAAAGGAGCTAAATCTTATGGAGGACTCTCCCCTTAACTTCGAGTGTGGCTAATTCTTAGCTGATTGGCTTCCAGTGTTTCTCAACAGAGGACAATTTGCATTTGGAGATGGAAAATTCTTATGGAGAGGACTGTGCTATGAATCACTGGGCACTTGTTCTTCCTGACCCATGGAAACTAAATGTCAGTGTGATAGTCAGCTTTCCACTGCTGAAGGGGAAAAAACCCTTGAGATAATCAATTTAAAAAGAAGAAAGGTTTATTTTGGCTCACAGTTTCTGTCCATGGCATGTTGGCCCATTGCTTTTGGGTTGGAAAGCAGTACAACATGACACAGAGTTTCTGTCCATGGCGTGTTGGCCCATTGCTTTTGGGTTGGAAAGCAGTACAACATGACAGGTGTGTGCAGTCGAGGTACACATTCACACTTTGTGATTGCTGGGAAGCAAATGAAGGAAGAGGAGGATGCCAGAAGTCTACCCTCCCCTTCGAGGCACACATCCACAGACCCAACTCCCACCCACTTAGCCTTCAGATCTTAAAAATTTCATGAGCCCCAGTAACATCACATGTGGGGATCAGGCTTTCAACACATGGGCCTCAGGAAACACTCTTCCAGACTCTCAGCAGCCAGCGCCCATCTCCCATCACTGAGGGCCTCAGACTCTGCCATGATTCTCAAGGATACATGAAGGGTAGTAGCACACTCCAGTGGAAAACCTCCTGCAGAGACTAACGGGGATCAATTATGTGAGACCAAGCATTCTGTTTTCCCAAACAGAGTCAGGATTCTGTTAATAAAATAGGAGAAAGGAATATTGGGTGGGAAACTCAGAGTACTGCCCAGGTATCCAGACTCATGCTAATTAAAAGAATGAAAACCTATACAAAAATAATATACCATTTTCACACTTCACACTGGCAAACACTAAACATTTTGGTAATACTCAGTGTTGGCAACATTGTAAGAAGACCTGCATTTGATTTGCTTTTGGGAGGAGTACATGACAGTGTGACTTTTCAAGAGCATTCTACTAATAGCTTGTAAAATTTTAACCACGATGATCCAGCAATTCAGTTCCCCAGTGTACACCTCAAAGAATTGAAAACACACACTCAAATAAACACTTGTACACAAACATTCCGAGTAACACGGTGTACAGTTCCCAAAAGGTGGAAAGAATCCAAACATTCATCAATAGTGGCACAGGTAAGTAAGTGCAGGGATGTACACACAATGGGTATCAGTCACATATTAAAAGGAACGAGGCTCTGAAATATGCTACAATATGGATGAACTTCAGATAACACTACACTAAGTGAAAGGAGCCAGCTCCAAGAGTCACATAGTGCATGACATCTTTCATACAAAATATCCAGAATAAGCAAATTCACAGAGGCAGGAAACAGACTGTCAGCTGCCAAGGGTTGGAAGATGGAAGAAAATGGTGATCATGGCCTGATGGAGATACAGCTTTATTTGGGGATGATGAAAAAAGTTTAAGACTAGATAGAGGTAATGGATCATTTGTGAGTGTAGTAAATGCCACTAAATTGTACAGTATAAGATGCTTAATTTTATGTTACATGAATTTCAACTCAATTAAAAAATAACCACAGATCACTTCTCACCTAGCATTTCAATTTGAAGAACAAGAATTCTATACATTTTGCAAACTTGTGCAAGGTGCATATCCAAAAATATCCATCCTAGCAGGGTTTGTGGTTGAAATAATCTAAATTCATATTAGTGGGACTTTCCTTAAATAACTGTAGTGTTTTGGTATAATGCAATATATACAACAACTGGACCATCTGGAGGGAATTTGTATCACTGATTATGGAAAAACTATATTGTCTTCAGAAAGCAAGAGACAGATCAGAGATCAGAGTTTGACTTTATCTTGTTACTCTTCTATAACTTGGGTTGCAGAACTCGGGTTCCTCCTATCCTGAAAGCCAGAATAATAGCCCCATTTATACATTTACCATAAATGAGGTGGCGCCCGAGAAGGGTGTAGCCTGGTGTCTACCATGCTGTGAGAACTTAATATCGGCAGTCATGATTGTTGATATTTCTTGCTAAGATGCGTTTGCGCTGCACTTTTTTGGAGGAGACGCCAATGATGACCAAACCTTGATTCTATATTCCTGGCTAGCCGCTGCCCTGTGGAGTCCTCTTCTCTACTTGTAGCCCGTGAAGACCATCTTGCCCACTATCTGTGTGCATGTGGGGACTCCGGCTCCAGCTGCGGAGCGACCAGGAGAACAGAGTCCAGGAGAAGCGGGTGCACAGCTCTTGCTCACAGCTCCTGCTCACAGCTCCGGGGCCTCGCTGCTCTCCTCCTGGGTCCTGTGAGATGGGACGGGGACTCTTCTCATGCCTGGCCAGCTGGGGAGGGAAATACCAGGATGCAGGCTGCCGTTGGCAAAATCCTTGCCACTCGTGAAAATGGAAAGGCTCCCATGGCGTGCGAGTTGACCCGGGAGGGAACGTGGAGAAGACGGAACTCCCGGGTGAGGACAGCACTCACCAGGCCGTCCCCATCTGGTGCCTCAACTCTGCTCGGCATCTGCTTCTGAGCCTCTGCTGCTAATTAGTTGCTCACTGTCCTCTCCCTCACTCCCTTTCTGTCTTTCAGCGTTCCCAAGTGGCCTCAGTTTCCAGGGTCGGCCGCGCCTCGCAGGGCACTATCCCGGTTTGGTTAACCTCTTAGGGCTCTCACACAGAACACTGCCAGCCGGCCCTCCTGGGGGAAGAATCCTCCCCTGCCGTGTTGGCTGCGACAGGGCACTTGCAAGGTCATGAGCGTGCTGGCCACTTGCATAGTCACTGTCTCCAACACAGCCCGGCAGCGTGTTAGGCGCTGGAGATGCTCCCGGAATAAGGACTGTTCTTTTCCACTGTGCGAGAATGTCTGATACTTGAGATGGACCCTTGGCAGCTGCGTGTTCCATGACATGGAGCCGGTTTCAGAGAGGCACGCCAGGTATTCAGCTGCTCACCTGCCCTGGGGAGAAAGGAGATGCCGCAGCTCTTTTTCAGTGCATGGAATTTTCCGGCTTCCAGTGTGGCTTTGTGTAATGTATTAATCATTGGTTAGTATCTTGCAGAAATCAGAAGATCTGAGGGAGAAGGAGGGAGGACCTGCCTGGAGAGAGGCTAGAGGGGCTTAAGACACACTTGAGCCAGACTCCGGAGGACCCCACGCCCACCCTTGGGTGGCCTCCAGCACAGGCTTTAGCTTTAGCTGGGAGAACTGGGTGATACCCAACCAGCCCACAGGGCAGGAGAGAGGATCCGATGGCATGTGCATTGCTTTTGGTAAACACAGGTTGAGTATCCCTTATCTGAAGTGCTTGGGCCCAGAAATGTTTTTAAAGTCCAGATTTTAGAACATTGGCATACACATAATGAGAAATCCTGGTGATGGAACCCAGGTCTAAATACAAAATGAATTTATTTTCTCCATATACCATAACCACAACCAACAGATACACTAATGTGATAATTAATGTGTCCCTAAAGCACTGTAGAAATTTGAAACAATTTACTAATGTTGGTCATTAGGAATAAGACTGACTGGCTGGGCTGGGGGGGAGGGAGTGAGAAGTTTCTGTTTTGGGGTAATGAAAACATTTCGAAACAGATTAGTGGATGATTGTACAACCTTGTGAATGTACTTAATGCCACTGAATTGTACACTGTAAAATAACTAAAATTATAAATTTTATATGTATTTTGCTGCAGAAAAGGCTTTTTAAGTGCGTGGTTGAATTTCCACTTCCATATATAACTGAGCACCTCTCATATAAGACCCTCTCACATCCCGAGAGTAACCTCAAAAGCTGGATACAATTATTTGGCTAACACCTATTCAAAGGCCTCCAAAGAAAATCCGCCAGGTCACGGCTTGGAGGCCGAGATCTCAGGAAAAGAAAATGCACTGAGGTGAGCCTGACCTTCTCTACTATTTTCCCTGAGAAGGAGGAAGACAGAACGTGCCCAACGTCCAGGTGGTAATATGTTTCTGTAAGAACATAGAGCAACTGAATTCTCACACAATGTTGCTGAGAAAATAGTCTGGTCAACTATTTGTAAATTGCTATGGCAAGTACTGGAGCTGAATCTTCTAAGTATATGTGCAACAAAATTGCTGATATCTGAGCACCAAAGGACACATACAAGAACGTTTAAGACCATGCCGTCTGCAGTAGACCCGAACTGGAAAGAATTCCTGCCATCAGGAGTAGAAGGCAGCCGGCCCTGATGGTACATGCTGGTGGTCTCAACACTCTGGGAGGCAGAAGCAAGAGATCCCAAGTTTGAGCCCAGCCTGGGTAACTTAGTGACTTAGGAAGACTCTGTCTCAAAATAAAAAAAAAAAAAAAATTAAAAAGGATGGAGATGTAGCTCAGTGTGAAGGCCCTGGGTTAGATCCCCAGTACCACAAAGCAAACAGAGAAAGAAACAAACAAAAAATAGAAGACACAAATCAATTGTTATTATATACCTAGAATGGAATACTCTATAGCAATAAAAGTGAATGAACATCTACGAGCAGAAAATTGATGAATCTCACTAATAGAAGGTAGAGTTTAAAAAGCCATACCAATATTCAAATGATCTTTGGCAAAGAGTGCCAAGAACAAACAATGGGGAAAGGACAGTTTCTTCACTAAATGATGTTGAAAAAACTGAATATCCACACACAAAAGAAATACATTGGACTCTTATCTCACATCATTTACTGAAATAAACTCGAAATGCACTGAAGACTTAAATATGAGACCTGAGACTGTAAAACTCCTAGAAGAAAACTTAAATGAAAAGTTGTATGACATTTGTTAGAGCAATAATTTTCTGGATAGTACCCCAATAGCACAGGCAAAAAATAGGAGGGGGGAGCAAAAATGAGATTGCATTACACTAAAAAACCTCTTTCTCTGCAAAGGAAATAATTAGCAGAGTGGAGAGGCAGCCTGTCTAATGAGAAAACACAAGTACAAATCACACCTCTACTGAAGAGTTAATATCCAAAATATACAAAGAACACAAATCACCTAATGGCAAGAAACTAACCCAATTAAAAAGCGGTCAAAGATGCTTTTAATTCCTCTGGGAAAATACTAAGAAGGGGAATAGCTGGATCAATTGGGACTTCTAGTGTAGTATGTCTAAAATGTACTAATGAAATTTATATTTTAAAAAAGCAGGCAAAGAACTTTGAAAGACAGTTTTCCCAAGAAGATGTACACGTGGCCAGCATACATGAAAATACGCTCGATGCCACCAATCACCAGGGCAACGTGAATGAAGACTGTATGATGATGTCGCCTGACTCCTGTTAGAATGGTTTTGATCGAAGAACAAAAGTGTTGGTAAGGATGTGGAGAGAGCAAAATGCTTGTAGCCATCATGAAAAACAGTATGGAGGTTTCATGAAAAGCTAAAAATAGAGCTTCCCTATGATCTGGTGGTCCCACTTTTGGGCATGTTTCCAAAGAAAATGAAATCAGTATGACAAGAGATATTTGCACCCCTATTTCCACTGCAGCATTATTCACAGTAAAGAAAAACAAAGAAGTATACATAAATTAAAAATTCAAAATAAATACATAAAAATAAATAAAAATAGGCAAAGGACACTAAAGAAAATGTATCAGTGGCCAACAAGTACCTGAAAAGATGCTCAACATCACTAGTTATTAGGGAATTGTAAGTCAATCTACCACAAGAGAGCACTTAGAGCCAAAATGATGTAGCCACCCTGCAAAATCGTGTGGTGGTTCCTTAAAAAAATTAAACAGGGAATTATTGTATAATCCAGGAATTTTTTTTTTAACAAGAACATGTATTGGTACACTGTATACATAATGATCATAATCAACATGGTTATTTTGTACCTGTACATGATGTATCTCGGTTTTCCCCCCTCTTCCCCTTCTCTCCCTTCCACTCACCCACCCCTCTCTATTTGCAACAAGTTTATTTACATTTTTCTATTTTCTCCCTTTCATCTTATTTTTCTTTTAACCTTCCTTCTTTATCCCTCTTTTCCCTATCTAGTTCTCCTCTCTTTTGTATACTATCATTTTTTTTTACATAATATCTATTATACCCCTTTGTCCTTATTTACACTTATGGTTTCTCATATCAGAGAAACAATTCGATGTGTAAAACTAGATACATGTCTCTCACCATGTACTAAGCTATGATCCAGGAATTTTACTTTGGCATACACACTTAAAAATTGAAAGCAGTTTTCAAAGATATGCTTGTTTACTTGTATACTTGTAGCAGCATTACTCACTATAGTCAAAAGGCACAAGCAACCCAAAGGTCCACTGACAGATAAATGGGGAAACAAAATATTCTATGTGTGTAAAATGGGATATTATTAAGCCCTAAACAGGAAACAAATTCTGACACATGCTGCCACATCAATGAACCTTGAGGACATTGTAAGTGAGACAAAGCAAACACAAAAACACGTACTACACGATTTCTCTTGTATGAGATATCTGGGGTAGTCAAACTCAGAGGAAGTAAAACAATGGTCAGCAGGTGCTGTGGGAAGGGCAATGGGAAGGTAGTATTTAGCTAAAAAGTTTCAGTTTCTCAACATGAAGAGTTCTGGAGACTGGCTGCACAACAGTGTGAATGTACTTAATATTATAGATCTATACACTTTTAGATTAGGATGGTAAATTCTGTGTTATCCATATTATATCATAATTTTTTGAAAACCAGCAATCCCTATTATCTCAATTTCCTGCAAATTGGGTAGTAGGAATTGGGATTCATGAATGGGAGACCAAATGCTAAAATGAAAAATTTCAAGAAAAATTAAGAAATATGACAAAACGTTAATAATCCTTGAATCCATGAGTGTTCATTATACTGTTTTTCAGCCTTTTGATATGTTTAAAACTTATATAATAAAGGTTAATATACACTGACAATAGTAAGCACTTCTGGGTGGTGAGATTATACATAGTTTAGGATTTGGTCTGTGTATATGTACTCTTCAAACTTTTAACTTGAATATGTATTATTGTTATTATTATTATTATTATTGTTATTGTTATTGGTTGGAAGAAAGACTTTCAGAAGAATTAGGTCTATTTCCTTTCTGTGATGGGGAAAAATCTAATTTCTTCTGGTTCCGGTGTAGACTAAAGACACCTAAGCAAAAATCGTACTGACAGTACTCACGGCAGGGTGCAGGTCCAGTGTGCTCTACAGAGTTGGAAAAAGTCATCGATTGGCAATCAGAGAAACCAGCAATCGTAATCCTTATTTTCAAAATGTTACTTAAAACATAATAAACTAGAGCAGTTTCCAGGGTCATCCCTACAAGATCACTTTCACTCAGGTCTGTTGGATGTACAGATGGGGTTGGCGATACAGGTAGGGAATGGAGGTCTGCACACAACCTCAGCGCCCACGTCTTCCCTTCTGGTAGATGTCATACAGTCACTTGTCTCTTTGGTAAATGATTTGAGACCACCCCCAATGGCAGCAGAATTTAAGTACAGGAAGCAGCAAGAATAGCCTCTCCACAGAACAGAAAAGTGGATTTTGCTTATTTTTATCACAATCCCTTGGCTGTGGAACCTGAAATCTACATTTGTGACCAGAACTCTGGCTTTGTTTGTTTGTTTGTTTGTTTGTTTTGGTCTATATGTCTCTTGGGCTCAGTTTCTTTATGGTTTACAACTAAAATGTGCCCTAATTTTCTCATGTGTGTGGAGGGTGACTAGGTCATGGGGGTGGTATTGTTGACTTGCTGTAAGTAGGTTAGAGGTGGGTCAGTGGGGGTGTGACTGAAAGAGTATATCTCCTTCCCAGCTCCTCCTTTTCTCTCTCTGCTTCTGGTCACTGTGCCACAGAGCAGCTTTCCCCTGTGATGCCCCTCTGCTGTGCCTTCCTGCCTTAAAGCCAGCCAACCGTGGACTGCAAATGTGAGCCAAAATGAACTGCTCCTCCTTTGAGCTGCAGGGTTCTGTGTCCCAGAAATGAGGAAAGTGACTAAGACAGGGGAGCTGTGTTAGACGATGTCCCACAGTTAAGACGAAATACCTGAGAAAATCAATCTAAAAGAAGGAAGGTTTAGTTTGGCTCTTGGTTTCAGAGATTTCAGTCAATGGTGTGTTGGGATCCATTATTGTGGGGCTTGTGGTGAAGTTGGACATCATGGTGGGAGCATGTGGTGGAGAAAAGCTGCTCCCCTCATAGAGGCTGATGAGCACAAAGACAGAGGAAGAGACCAGCATTCCAATACCCACTTTAAGGCCATGCCCCAAAGACCTACTTTCTCCCGCTAGGCTCCGCCTCCCTCCCAGTAACAACGCAGGCTGGGGACCAAGCCTTCAGCAGATGAGATTTTGGAAGAAATTTAAGATCAAAGCCATAAAAAACACCTATTCACTGAAGATGTGAGTTTGCACTCTTTCTTGCACTTTCCTTCTAGCAACTGTGGCCTGAGCATCTTAATGGTTAAAAGGGAAAAGCAGTTGTTTAATTAGTTCCTATTAGAAAGCCCAGGGCTAATGGGAGCCGAGGGACATTTAGTGAAAATTCTGCATGTGCTGGATGATGCTTTCTTGCCAAATAGCTGTCCCCTCCCACCCATATAAAGGCACCGTCTGTTCGGCTTATGTAGGTAGCTAATTGCCACAGTGATTGAGGTGCTAGACAGACCTGTCACTTCTAAGAAGGGAAGTATAGTGGGCTTGAGGGAGTATCAGCAGGTGTTTGCAATAGAAAGTTCTGGGGTTGAATCTAAAATATGCAGCAGAGAAAGGAATAATCTCTAGAAAACAAAGTCTCATATTCAGTAAATGACAACACATTAAATGCTCTGACCCTTTGCTGGGTGACGTGTCACCCTAGTTGGGGCTGAGAAAACCAGGGATTGGTAGGATTAGGACACACATGCCTGTCTTCATTCAGCAAGGCCTTTCTTGTCGTGGATTTTATCTCATGGTGGTTGTTGTTAAGCAAGTAATACTCTTCCATAATCCTTTACTCTTTCCCCATTCTGTAACTCATGGGCAACCTCAGATCTTTTGCCTTAGATTTTCCATGGCCTTGGATTTTTCTGCATCTGTCATAAATCCAGTTTCTCTGGCCATATTACATACTTCTCAAAGACAGAGACTTTCTTTCTAGTTTATTGCCTTACCATCTAACCTAAATGATTCCGGTTGATTGACTCAAAAGACTATTTGGACAAGCTACACAATTTCTGAAGCTTAGTACAAATTAAAAGTGTGGGGTCCCTTCCTCAAAGAAGTAAAAAAATAAAATAAATAAAGGCACTAAAATATAAAGTTTATTCTTCTCTTTTGCATTTTTCTTTTCAGTTGACATGGTATGGTTTTGTTTGCTTGCTTTTTAAGGTCACTATAAGAAGAAAAATTAAAATTTTATATTGCTTTTTTTTCTGTTCATCTTTGTATTATGCAACACCAGTTTAAAATGCAAATATGGAAGCATTTGCTTCAAATCTGGAATAATGGAGCTGGCACATTCCCTGTTTTGTAGCTAATAGATGAATATGAATTTCTTTCTCGCCAGAACTGGAAATGCTGCACTTAACTGTTTCTACTTCACTTTGTGATGTGGACACATTCTACCAACACCCTCTGCCTTCGACATACTGATGGGAAAGGAAACACTGCTTTTCTCTTTCCTTCTTGCTCATTCTTCTCCACTTATGTGGCTGGCTGATACAGGGATGCGACACATGAGGAAGGGCACTGCAGGGCTCCTGGGTTGTTCCTGGTGTCACTTCTCGCACTTGAAGCAAGTCCTAGTTTGAAGGGAGCACTGGTGTTTGGGGGCAGCAGTGTCTCTACTGCTCAGCCATCAGTATAATGTGCTTCCAACTTACAGGCACCTCCAGTCTCCCTGGACTTATCTCCACCATGGACTGTGTAGCCAAAAGATTGTCGACATTGATTATCGATTGTTCTAGAAAATGTTGAGTTCCTCCTTCCTCTCTCATTGCTCTGCACCATTTATCTGTAGCTCACCTATGTTGTTAGGGAGGGTGCGTGTGTCCACCTCTGTGTGTGTGTGTGTGTGCAGGAAATGTTAACTCACATAGCATCCTGGGCAAACCAGCTTAGGAAGGTGACTCTTGCAAAGACAGGATGTGAGGTAGATGATCTTGGCTTCTCTTGGGTTGGCACCATGCTCAGATGCTTGCAGGGACCGAGACCTGACTCCTGAAAACCCTCTGGGGAGTCCACCGGGCGCTGACCGTGAGCTCATGACAAATTACTTTTGGAAGGGTATACAAACTGCACAAATATTTCACCCTGTTCTTCCTGAAGATGTACAATTTTCATAAAAATAGCTACTCAGCATAACACAAGTCCAGAAGCTAATGGCAGAAACGAGGTCCATTCATATCCATGTTGTCTGGCTCCCACTTCTCCTACCCAGTTGTGAAGCCTGATGGCTCCTGCCCTGCCTGCCTTTCCCAGCTGGGCTCCAGAACAGAGCCGGGACCCAGACACAGCTCAGCTCCAAGGCTGGACCACTGTCCACTGGCTACAGACATGTGACACGTGGCCCGGGGCATGGCCACTGAGTGCTCAATCCCACTGAGAGCTGATGTCGCTCCACAGGACACATCCACAGAGGTGTCTCTCCAGCAGTTCCAAGGCAGATGGGGAAAGAATGGGCACTTGGGGCCGAGGGTTAGAGGGTTCTCTCATTGCCACGCGTGGCCCAAGGTGTCAGGCAGGCTGGCTGTGGCACTGCCCATACCCAAGGCTTACCAGCCAAGCATCAAATGGCACCTTCTCCTTCTGTTTACACCTCTTTCTTTTGTGACGATCAAACCTGGCACCAGAAGGCAGATGAGGCAAGAGCAGGTGACTCACCCTGGGCCCTCGTTTCCCTGCCTGACCTCTCCCCACACCTTAACCTGCTCTTCCTAGGCCCTCACCTGCAAAGTGCCTTCTCTCCTTCTTCTCCAAGCAAACGAAGCCCTCATTAGCCACCACCTAAATTATGACTGGAGAAATTTAGAGCAATGGGGACCCCTGAATGCCATCTTGCTGGGCCCATCCCCTCACTTGTCACAGCATAAATGTGCATTTGCTTCTGTCTCACAGCCCACAGCAAGCTGGTCCACACTGCGAGTGACAGCCACATCCTATTGCTCAGGGTATTCCTGGGCCCCGGTGACCACCTCCAGCCATGCCCCACTTTCCAACAGCAAGTGCAGCTTGAACTCATCAATGGACGAATCCTGGTGAGCACAAGGTCCCACGATCCAGTCACTTCACACAAGTGAGAATGTGGAAGGACATTCAAAATTTAAACCAAAACGGAGAGAGGGAAGGAAGAAAGAAGTCAGAGAGGAGGAAGGCAAGAAGGAAAAAGAAGAAAGAAGGAGGGAGAGAACTCACAGCATATTCACTGCACTCTCAGGAGCCAGGATTTGGACTCTGTTTTACAGAAAAGAAAACTGAGCTCCAGAGAAATTAAGTAATTTGCCCAAGATTTTCACCATGTAAGCTCAGTGAGTGCCAAAATCAATACTGAAACATGCGCTTATCTGATCTTCAGATCCAGGCCTTAGCTACCTCCTGCAGGTTTTCTTCCAGGGGACTGAATTCAGGCCATACAAATCAAATGTGTGCATTGACATTACCAGGGGGGCAGGCGTGAGACTCAGAGGGAACAAGGACTCAGGCAGTTCCTTCTGTGGACAGACGGTGGTCAGCAAGAGGATGTGTGATCCCTGACAACACAGTGGAGAGACTGAAGGGGAAATACAATCCCAGTTTCCCTTAAGTAAGAGCATTTTATTGGAAATAGTGAAAAGAAACAAGAACACAGGCGAGGATTGTGGAGCGATCGTCTTCATCTGTTTTCTGCTGCTCTAATCAGAAGACCACAGGCTGGATCAATTATAAATGAGAGAAGGTTTTTGGCTCAGGGTCTGGAGGATGAGAAGTCTGAGGTCACGAGGCCACGTGTGGTGAGGGCTTTCCTGCTGCATTACAACACATCAGAAGGTACCATGTGGCAAGAGAGAACAGAAGGGGCCAAACTCACCACTTATAAATAACCCACTCCCGTGAGAAGGGAGGAGCCATTCAACAGGCAGAGCCCCGTGACCTAGTCACCTTGCCAAGGTCCCACCCTTACCTAACACTGTTACATGGCAACCTGACATTGTTACCATGGCAATCAAATTTCAACATGTGTTCAGGGTGCAGCATTCAATCACAGCAGTGATAAAACGAGCGTAAATCCAAATAATGTTATTCTCGAGTGTTCAAAAAAGCTAGCAACATGACTCTCATTCAAATATAGAATGAACAAGTGTCAAAGATCTTATTCAACCTGTCCATGAGGAAATCAGTAAGATGATGAAATGGATCCAAGGGCACTTGACAAAGAAAGGTTATATTGTTCATCCAGAAAAGGTTTTTAAAAACAGAATGTAGGAAACAACCCTGAGATTCCACCTCACTCAGAAAGAATGGCTATTATCAATAAATCAGCCAATAACAAATGCTGGAAGGGCTGTGGAGAAAAAGGAACATTTCTCCACTGGTGGTGGGAGTGTAGACTGGTACAACTGCTATGGAAATCAGCGTGGAGATTCCTCAGGGAACTAGAACTAGAGATTCTGTTGTCTTTCCAAAAGAATTAAAAGCATCAAACCACAGTGATACATGCACACCCATTCATCTATGCACACCTATGTTTATAGTGGTACCGTTTGTAATAGCTAAATCCTGGAAAGAGCCCAAATGTCCATCAACTGAGGAATGGATAAGAAAATGTGGGGTTTTTTTATACAATGGAGTACTACTCTGCCATAAAGAATGATAAGCTTGAGATATTTCTAGGTAAATGGATGCATCTTGAGACCATACTCTTAAGTGAAGTAAATCGGACACACATGTTTAAATACCACATTGCTTCTCTGGTGTGAGACACTGAAAATGTAAATAAAGACTAAAATATTCTATTGGGAAAGGGAAGAAAGTGTTCAAATGGGAAAGGGAACAAGGGAGGGGGNNAAAAATGGAAACAAAGCTTTTGTAAATAGGGAGGGAGGAGGGGGTGAGGGGAGGGGAATGGGAAAAAAAGAAGCAACAAGATATGTCGTGTACAGGTACAAATTCCCTATGATGAATGTTATCAATATGTACATCTAAAATGTACCATTAAAATAAAATTTAAAAAAACCAGAGTGTAGGACTGAGGGTGTAGCTCAGAGCTAGCAGGTGCGAGGGCCCTGGGTTCAATCCCAGCACGGAAGCAAACAGTTAAAAGAGGATGGCTGCTTAGGTTCCAGAGCTGGCTCTTGGACCGAGGGCACAAAGACCTCACCCCGTCCTGGCAAAGTTCAAATGCTTTATCATCTCTGCTGGGTGGAAATCTTCAAGTTCACATGCAAATTCTTAGCAAGTATCAGCAGGATGGTCAAACATGGGTTCGTTCCCCTCAGTGACCGCTTACTACTCCAGCATGACATGGGAAGTACCCGGTGGTCACCTCATTGTTTTACTGTCAAATTTTCAGTAATTTTTCTTAAATTGTGATAAATTGACCTTTCACCTTTACTTCTCACCCTCTTTTGGCAGATCCCCGTGCTCAGTCACTCTAAGTGTTGGCATAAGCAGGTTGTGGCATGGACTCCTTGGGCAAGATAAGCAGCAAGCAGCACCATTTCTGGTCTCCACTCCACATCACGTTTGCTCCACTGTATACTAGTAGTTCTTCCTTGCCTTGGGTTGAAAGCCAAGACTCCACAGTTTTCTCAGGCACAGCTGTGGATAAGAAGTCCAGTCTATTCTCCTATCGAAATTCCCAGATCCCATCTAATTTGAAACTCCCCACTTCTCCCGGCTGATTGCTGGCTTAGGCTTGAAACCCTGCAGTGGGGCCTGGAAAGCGGCCTTAATGGGCTTCTCTTTCATTTCTCCCTCCACCTCCTCCCCTGCACTCACTGGCATCTACTTTGGGTGAGGCTTCTCTTTGAGGCCTCTTTTGTAAGGTCATTAGTCACGTCATTCAGGCTTCACTCTCACCATAAGAGACAGAATTCCCACATACAGATTTTCGGCGACAAACACTCGGACCACAGTAGCAGCCGTCCCCACAGGTGTGATTTGTGCTTTTGATTTCTCCTGCCCCATGTCCTGTTAACCAAGTGTGTTTCTGGGAGGACTCTTCACAGGACGGGGACCCGGTATGTGGGGAGGGCGGGTGGTGGAAAGGAAGCAAAGAGGAAGAGGAGCTCAGTGGTTTTGGTGCACCCCTTCTTCCCTCCTTGGCTGCCCCACACCTAAGAAGATATGTCTCACTCTTAACCTTCAAGTCCCATTCAAGGTCAGAAAAATGAGCCGGTAGAAGACTCTTGGTTTGAAAAATTCACACTCAGTGATAATGTTCATCTCTGATGTGGGTTGCTGGGATATTTGGAGAAAACACCTTAAAATAAAACTTATTAATTATTCATCACAGGCCACGGGGACAAAGGCAGGCTGTCTGGGGATTTTACATAACTGGAATAAGTTTCCCGGGAGTCAGACGGGATGTGTTTGGTTGGAAGATCTAGAATGGCCAGCAAGGAAAACATCATCACAGGAGAAGACCTCCTGACAGGTAGGTTCCAGGGTGGCTTGAGTCAGTGGGTCAAGTTCAAAGACCAGGTTTGAGTCTGTGCTTTGCTGTGCTTGATTTCCCTCTTGGGGCTGCAGTTCCCGGCACCAACACTGTCCTGCCAGTGAATCTCAGATCAGATGCATCATTTATCAAAATGATGGGAGTAGATGGTGTTCAACATGCAGTGACTCAATTCATCAATTTTTCAACTTCGTGAAAAAAAGTCGGTTCAGAAGCATACCCATTCAACCATTCTTTTTTCACTTTTAGTATTTAATAAATTACATAAGGTATTTCACATTTTTTTAATGAAATAAGCTTTGTATTAGATGACTTTACCCATCTGTAGCTTATGTAAGTTTTCTGAGCTATGAAAGGTAGGTGAGGTTAAACCATGATGTCCTGTAGGCTACTCAAGGCAGTTTGGGCTCATGACATACCCAATTTATAGTGCATTTCCTGGGACATAATCCCAGTCGAGAAGTCTGTGGGTATGAATAGAAGGGCTGACAGTTCAAACACATGCCACACACAGCTTGCAAAAGTTCAGAGGAGCACCTTGCTTTGTGCTCCACCGTCTTTAAGTGTGGATCACTCTCCCCTGAATCCACAAACTCTGTCTCTAATCCACCTGGAGCTTCCTCCAAAAGGAGGCAGCTTTCTTGGACCATCCACCCCAATTTATCACATATCAGCTGCTCATTCACTGGGAAGGTGCAATAGCGCCTTGGAAACTTGTGAGGGACGGGAGGAAAACAGTCCTTCCTGTACACAATCTGTCGAGTGACTATTCTGGAAGGTTCTGTGCTTGGTATTAAGTACACAGAAATGCAGAAGATGTAGTGGCAGCCCTTGGTCAGAGACTACGGTCCATAAAATCTGGCTCATTTGCCAGCCACTCCCCTATCTGATGGTCTGGCCAATAGAAACTCGGTAGATTTGTTCACCCCAATAGTCCATCACTAGTCCCTTCCTGTGACCACCTCACCTCTCCTCATACTAAATTCATGACAAGTTACAGTCTGGAAGAGGATGAAAGGAAAGTGACATTTCTTCAATTTTTTAGAGGAAGGTTACAAACACATTGAAAATGGTTGCATCCCTTTGTGCAGCGGCTGTCGAGTGATCTTGCAGGGCTGATTGCTCAACGGGCTGCCAGGCACCTTCCCGTGACTGCATCCGGCAGAGCCCTGGATGTGATGGCGCACACAGAACTGTGTCCTCAGCTTCTTCCCCTGTTGGCATATGTCAGCTGCGGTCGGTCTTGTAGGTCTTGCCAAGAAGTAGTTGCAAAACACAAGGCATGTTTATCTTACCTCTTGGTAGAAAAAATCAATTCAGCGCTTGTTGGAGAAACCTCATCTTTTATGAGATCAGGGAGGTGAGCATTTCCGTCCGTGTCTTTTTATTTCCTCCATCAACATACATGCAGGGAGGCATCCCTGTGGGCTCCTTTAGCTGACATTCCCTTCCGGTGCTTCTGGCCCGTGGTTGGTGGAAAGCACCGGGGAGCATTGCTTAGAGAGAGAAAGAAAAAAGAGTTCTCTGGGGAGCCCCGGCATCCTCAGAGCATCACTCTCCCTCCCAAGTGCAAGCTCACTCTCTGCGTGGCACAGATGTTTGTACTGATTGCATTTAGTCAGGGGCAGGGGATCGAGAGTCCTCTTCCTATCCGAGGTCAAGAATGCACGCAGATTTCCCAGTAAAGCATGCAGATCTTGCAGAGGTCCAAAACAAAGGTGATCATACTGGCTTTTTGTTGTGTTTTATTTAACTTTAGATATACAACAAATCTTTAGCTGATAAAATGATCGAGTGACGGAACTCAGCATTGTGACACCCTCCGTCAGAAACCTGAGCCACAGAGTGATCCAGTGCTGTCCCAGGCTCAGTGACCTAGAGGGAGGCTCAAGGCCACAAGCCGATATGGTAACTGTCAAGTTGTGAAACACACTCAGAAGCATTTAATTCACATCTCTAACCAAGGAATCAGTGCATTAAGTATTTAAACAGTCTACCTTCCTTGCGCGTACTCTATCCTTCAGTGGGTATTAAATTTACTGGGGTTCTCACTCATTCTGTCAGCATTTATTAAGTGCCAACTAAGTGCTCGGCACACTGCTAGAGATCCTGTTTCCAAAGCTGGTGCACTTGACAGATGGGCTGGCAGTGTTCTAGAGACAACACAAAAACCTATCGGCAGAGGGGCTGGCTGTGAGATGAGGTGTAGGGAGCTGGGGATCTTGAAGCCCAGTCTGGGTGAGATGGAAGGGTTGGAGTAAGGAAGCTACTCACTGGCCGAGCCGAGGGAATTTGGGCTATTGAAACCAGCTCCGCAGAAACCTTCTTCTTGCCAGAGTGAAGACCTCCGAATAAATAAATCCCAAAACCAGACAGGTGTCTCACTCGGATTGGAGTGATGCTGCCCAACCAGTATTCCCTGTTTCTCTCTCTCTCTCTCTCTCTCTCTCTCCTCTCTCTCTCTCTCCTCTCTCTCCTCTCTCTCTCTCACACACACACACACACAGAGACAGAGTATACATATGCTGCAAATTCTCACTTGTACATCATTCCTCCTAGTGTCCTTGAAGACTCTTCACCCATTTCCTCTGGCAAAGGTCACATTGCCACAGGAGCATCTGCCCTCTGCCCTACCCCCACATGCTGTCCCCACCTTCCCCCACAAGGGCTGCTCTCATCAGTCAGACGCCTTGTTATTGTCACAGGTCTGATGTGGGGACTTCAAATGTGGAATCACTGAGAGTGAAAAATGACCCTCCCACTTCCGAGCCCTTTGCTGTCCATCGCAAAGGCAAACTTCCTGCTAAATCACACGGTTCTTAACTTCCTACCCCCACCCTCCCCAGCCCATTACCAAAGTCACACATCCCACCCCACTCCTGTCACTCATTTCACTACGTCTACATCCCTCCTAAGTGTCTATAGGCACACTTCCTTTATTTCCAGACTCAGTACTTTAAGACAGATTTGAGACCACAGAAATGTTTAATTATTTTTTTTCAGATGATCTCTCACTTAGGCCTGGTCTCCCAAAGGACTTTAGTCACTGATTCAGTTAGAAGACATCTGGTTGCAAGCAACAGAAAGCTCATCTGTCAGTGACCTAAAACACAAGAACATCTGTGCTTGTTAACAAGATCGGAGCATACACGAGTTCCCTGGCTCTATCATGAAATCAAGGACCCAGGTTCCATCTTCCCACCCTGCCAACCTCAGGATGTGGGGACAGTTTCCCACCTTAATCACACAGTCTCGTAGGAGCTAAGCCATGGAACTTCTCTCAACAATGCCCTGTGTTTGAGCTCCTTGCTTTTTTACCCAGAAGAGAAAAGTGTTGTGCAAAGGCTCTTCCATGCCTCTCATACTTCACTTATATCCTGTTGGACCAAAGTGATTCACATCTCCAAGTCTGGAGCAAACCCTGGCACTCAGCAGTTGCCATAATTAACTTAGACAAATTAGAACTGATGCCCTGGCACCCTGCCAACCCCTCTCCTTGAAAACCAAGATTCTATTAGCAAACTGAAAAGGAGAATAGCAGTCGGGAGCCAAATTCTAGTGTTTGCCACAGTTGCTTTCTTGAGACATTTTCTTGAGACATTTTCTAAATGCAGCAACATGGAACATAAATCTAATATCCAACTTAGGGGCTTCATTTCCACTGCTTGGCACGGTGCCTCTGGAAGACAGGGTGGTCACCAACTCCTGCCAAGGCCGCTGATGTCCTGAAGTTCTCCACCCTTCCTTCTAGCCTTACCTTTTAAGTGGAATAAAAATAGTGTGCACATTATTGCTTTTAAACATGAGACTAAAACAATGCCAATGTGAATATTTTCAATGAAATTAGGGAAGCACTGTTACAATTCCAAAAGAAAATTCTTTGGATGAAGGATCCATTTACTTTGTCATCCTAATATGGATATAACAAATGCCCTGGTGTGGACACAGTGTTCTTGTATCTATGTTCACTAAATGCATTAGTACCTTAACAAAGTCTCTGGTCTTAAACACACTGACCACCACCCCAGGCACTATGTGTACCTGGGAGAAGGACATCACTCCAGATTCTACAGGGTCACTGGAAGGAAACCACTGAGCTCAGGGAGGGCCAAGGAAATCTTCAGGGAGGGGACATGATCTTGCTGATCTTGAAAGATGGATAAGAAGTCACTGTGGTTGAAAAGAAAGACATTTAAGGCAAGAGACAGGGCACTAGGGCATTAAAGTATGAAGAGCATGGTGGAATCTGGCCATGAGCAGCTGGGACATGGGAACTTGGAGCAAAGAAAAGAGGACTGTGGAGGAGGCTGACAGGATGGAAGATTCTGAGGCTTTGTTATGCTGACCTACTCTGTTTGTGTTGCTACAATAAAACACCTGAGACTAGGTGACCAAAGAGCTCAAAGAAAAGTATACATCTAACTGGAAGAGTGGCTAAACAAAAGGGGAAGAAATAAATGAATTGGTACTGGAAAAAATAATGCAATGACATAATAACTCTCCAATCAAAAGACACTGTCTGGAAGATTGGATTAAAAAATATTTAACCATGCACACTCAACTTCATAAAACCAAAACTACTGGATATAAAAAGACAGATAGATAGTAACTCAATCCTAAGGGGGAACTTAAGAATCCTGCTCCACAAACAGACAGATTAATTAAACAAAAATCAACAAAGAAATAGCAGAGTTAAACCACAGCATTGGGCAAATGGATTTAAGTATGTACAGAGTGTTTCTTTCAACAACAGGATACACATTTTTCTCAATGGCACATGGATTTTTTTCCAAAAAATTCCATATCTTAGACCATGATACATACTTAAATAAATGTAAAAGAATTTAAATAATCTCCTACATACTATCAGATTATAGCAGAACAAAATTAGAAACCAACAGCAAAAGAAACCAGAAAAACTATGCAAGCACATAAAGATTAAATAATACATTATTGAATAATCACTGGATCACAGAAGAAATCAGGGAATAAAAATAATTCCCAGACTGAAATGACAATGGAAGCACAATATACCAAAACCTACAGGACATAATGAAAGTATGAAAGTAGTCCTAAGAGGGAGGTCATAGCTATGAACACACACATTAAGAGAATTGAGGGATCTCAAATAAATAACCTAACAATGCATCTCAAGGCTCTAAAAGAAAGCATTCCACAAGTCCGAAACTGTTAGAAGGAAATAAATTATAAAGACCAGAGTGGAAATTAATGAAATTGAGACTAAAAACAGTACAAAGATCACTAAGTCAAAGCATTGTTTTTTGTAAAGGAGAAACAAGATTGATAAACACTTAGCCAAACTTACCAAAAGAAGGAAAGAAAGAATCCGTATCAAGAATCTGTATCAATACAATTAGAAATAAAAAAGCGAAATCACACAAAACAAATTGTGGAAATCCAGAGGATTATAAGAAACTGTTTCATGTATCCTCCTGAAAGAGTCACGGGAGTCATATTGCAGTGACCTACGCACACCCATCTTCAGAGCAGCATGACTCCTAAGAGCAAAGTCTCCAAAGCAGCCTACATGCCCATCAGCAGACGAACAGACAAAGAAAATACGGTATATTTACATACCAGAATACTACTCAGACATAAAGAAGGGCCAATTCGAGCCATTTGTAGGAAAATGAATGCACCTTGAGTCCCTAATGCTAAGTGAAGCAAATTAGATGCATTCTGGTCTTCGGAGTCCAGAATCTCCAAGGAAGCTTGGTTTTCAGTATTCTAAGGCTCCTCTACCAGCATCTCCAGACTTCCCAACTCTTCCTGAAAGCCAGTTCCAAAGGCTTCTGAACCACGTGGTCATGTAGCCCCACAGCAAGGACCCCGCTCGTCTGGTACAAAAATCCGTCTTAGTAACTTTCCATATCATTGGAACAAAAAACTCAACCCTCACAACTTTCAGGGGAGAAGTTTATTTTGGTTCATGGTTTTAGTCTGTGGTTGGCTGTCTCCAAGGCAGAAATGGGATGGTAGAGGGCCTTGGGAGAGGAAGAGGTGCTTAGCCTACAGCAGCCAGGAAGCAGAGAGAAGGGAGGAGGAAGGGATGGAAACACACCCTTCAGGTCACCCCCCAGCAGCCCCACCTCCACCAGCAATTCAGATGGAGCACCCCCATGATCCAGCCACCTTCCAAAAGCCCCACCTATGAGCACATGAGTCGGCAAGGGGAGATTCTCCATCTGGACCATAATAGCCAGACCAGTTGTTATATTTTTTCTTGCATCTGACCAACATTTTGCTGCAAGAAGACTAATATGGATCACGAGTCTGTCAGATCCCTTGTGTACATGACCTTCTGACAATGGAAATCTTCCTAGCGGTCTGTAGAGTCCACACAGTATCCTGGTAAAGATTAGTCTACAAATTATCTCTTAATAAACACTAACAGGCTGAAGCCCAGTCTAAGTTCATTGTATCTGGAAAATGGTTGGCCTTGCTGGTTTAATTTCAAAACAAAACATGTAAAACAAAATCTAACAGGATAGTCATGCATAAAATCAATAAGTTCTAATCCTTTGTAAGTACCATATCCCTTCTGAAAACTGGGTTAAAGGAGAGTTAGTGAGAGGCTTTGGGTCTGCTATTGGGTGAATAATATAAAACAGATGCAGGGAAGTGGCTGTCCCTCACAGATTAGTTGCAGAAATATGAAATATGAAGGTTTATTGAAAAGTGGATGAGTCATTTTATTCACTTTTACAGTCCCACGATGTTGCCACATGCTTTAGATTTCAGGATTCTGCAAAGCTAACCTTTGAAACCTCTTATTACTTAAAAAATGAAAAAGAACAGGCAGATTTCACACTACGGGAACTGTCTAGGTCATAGCTGGAGATAACTTTGGCGCTCCTGCAAGACCAGTCCGTTGGACTGTGTGAGAAAGAATTCCAGAACCGTGTTGGGATCGGAGGGAGGAACAGGGATGGATTACAGGTATTGCCACAGGTGAGGAGGGTGAGGTGCACTCATAGCCACCATCCTGTCATGCCCCATCCTGAAACTGCGCCCCAAGCGGGAGGGTTCACTGTTACCTGGTGAATCAGTGCCATCTGCAGGGTCCCATATTTTACTCAATCTTTCAGAAAGGAAAACTCACACCTCTCCAAATTTGCTGACTCTACTCATCAAATGGACTGTTCTTTAAAACTCTGACACCCATTTCAAATCAGTAGGGAAAAACGGCTCTGTTAAGTAATGAAGCAATTAAGATTATTATTTATTGTACCTCCTCTGTATGTTAAGCATTGGGCTGAGCTCTTTACATACTGGTCCCAGTCAAGCCTTACAGTCCTGGTTTCGGAGCAGCATTATGTTCAATTTACCAGGGAGAAAATGTGCCACAGAGCAGGGAAAGAAGTTGCCCAAGCCGCACAGCTTCGGTGTTAGAGTCAAGATTTGAGCCCAGGTCTGCCCTCCCGCGGGACTTGGCCTTCATCACTTCAATGTACTTCTTCAACAGGGCAAGAGCAGCTGTTTAACTCACTGGGAAAACACATTTAATAGAAATAAAGGTAGGCGTCCTACTTCATAGCACATGCTTAAAGTACGTCTCACTTGGACACAGGATCTTCTAGAATGTCAGGCCTGACTTTTGTCTGCCTGTCTGCAGTATTCTCTCCCCAGGAAGGTGTCTGTGAAGAGTAATTTCCTTCTTTCTACCATGTGCAAGGAACCAGAGGTCAGGGCCCCGGTGACCTTCACTGGCAGGTGCTCTCGCCACATGCCAGGAGTGGTCAAAAGGCACAGGACAGTTCCAATGTCTGTGAATGTTATCTGGTTTACCAGCTGCCGGCAGAATTCGGCAAGCAGCTCTGTCTGTCATCTCTACCTCATGACACTGGGGCAAGGGATGGAAGGTGGGAAAGCGTGGGCCAGAAGGATAGGGAAATGGGGGGTGCTGGAAGGGACAGAGGGAAGGCAGGAGGAAAGTTCAGCTGGGCTCACCTAGTGCTCTGCGTGACTTGGTTGGTCTCTGGCCCCAGCAGGACTCTGGCGTGCAGTTTCACTCGGCTAAGCCCAACTCTCCCTGCTCTCCTCACTCTCCAGAGCCAGGTCAGAGGTGCGCTGGGAATGGGGTATGTTTTGCCTGCTGTAGGAGGGGCGGTGGGATGCAGTTCACAGAAGAGGAGCTTAAAAGGGGGAGCAAAACTCACACCCAAGTGCGTGGCAGGGGCCTGCAGCTTTCCTATAGGAACAGGTGCTGAGAGCCACGAGGAGGAAGTTAAGTCCCAGCTCCCACTGCAAGCATCAGCTTCCTCCTCTGTAAATTGGGATTGTTTTCAGGATAAACAGAGAAGAAGGGGATCACAATAATTGGCAGTGAGGTCTCGTATTGGTTGTTTAACTTCGGTGTCTCTGTTTCACTGCCTGCACAATGAGGATAGTCACAATGTTCTTGTCTAGCTCGTGGCACATCCTGCAGGTCAAAGACTGGCTATCACAGGTCAAAGGGCCCTCTGGATCACCGAGCCTACAGCACCATGGAGACTGTGCTTCCACCAAGAATCCTAGATGCTGAGGCTCAATTCTCTCACCTGGTTCCTCTTACCTAAGATGTCTTCCTTCCACTCAACTCCTGCCTGCAGCCAGGTGGCTTTGGTCCTGAATCAGCCCCACACCCTGCACCTTCCCTGCCAAACACACTCACAAATGGCCATAGCGGACTTGTCCAGGGCAGAGAAGGAGCAGGGCATGGACAGCTGTGTGCTGCAGACTTCTCTGATGGGAAGAAGTTGGTAGAGAGAGGACGGGGACCCTGAGCCCTGAGCCCTGAGCCCTGGGAGAAGTGAGCAAAGGACACGGGAAATTCCTGGTCCATGAGGGGCTGAGTCAGGGTCTGAATTCTGATACCTGTGAGTGTGTTGGCTAGAGGGGTACAAGGGAGAGAGGTTAGGAACCCCAGTGGCCATCCAGACACCTGTCACTCCCACACAGCTGAGATTGATGGATCCCAGAGCTAATGAAAGAAAGGAAGTGTTCATTCAGCCTGGCTTACAAACATCAATAAATTACTGCATTTATGAAATCTGCTCACCCCTGCTGTCTACTCACCATGTGCACATTGTGTCAGTCAGCTTTCCATCACTGTAATGAAATACATAAAATAACCTATTTATAAAGAAAAAGGCTTTTTCTGGCTCACAGTTTTGGAATTTGAAAGCTATGAGCAAGTAGACCCATTGCTTTAGGCTTCTGGTAGGGGCACTGGATGGCCACAGTGGTGAGTGTGTGGCGGAGCTAACTGCTCACCTCATGGCCAGGAAGAAAAGAGAAAGAAGAGAGGGTCAAGACCCCACCTTCTCATTCAGGGACACCCCCCCAATGACCTAACCTGCTCCCACCAGGCCCCATTGGGTCAAGGTTCCAAGGACTCCCAATAGGGCCACCTTGGGGAGCAAACCTGTAACGCATGGGCCTTAGGGGACATGGAACTTTCCAATGATAGCACACTTTTGTCATGAACAGGAGTTACATTTCCAATGGTGCAATTTGTATTTCATCACAGCGTTTTCATCGCTGAGATTCGTGTCCACACCGCTGCTGCTGACGGCCTAAATCTGAGCAAGCTTCTAAAGCTAGTCACCAGTTTCCGGGGAGGAACAGGGCCCTGAGGAACGTACCAAGGACATCAGGGGGATGGAGGCTGCCAGACTATAGAAAACAGCATCAGGTAAACAACCCCATTTTTCAACAACTAAATTCTATGGGATAAATGGACAGATAGAGGGACTCCATAGAATGAAAGACTTCCAAGATACATCCCTAGACTCTGCCATCAAACTGCTGTTTAGGCTGCTTATTAGGATCCGGCTCAACCACACTTTGAACGTATACAGGAGACAAACAGGGTAATTTGAACACAGGCTAAGTATTGAACACTATTAAGAAATTATAGTTAATTTTAGATGTTAAATGGTATTGTTAGTTTTATTTTTAAACATATGTTAAAATATTAATAAGTAAAATTATTACACTTAGGATTACTAAATCTAGCATTCATTTCAAAATAATCCTGAGACGAGGATATAGAAAAAAACATTAATTACCGGTTTTTGCAACTGAGTAATGGACACATAGAAGTTTATTGTAGGATTCTCTTTACTTGAAATGTTCCATAATTGAAAATTAAAGAAAAATCCTAGATTGCCACTCAGCGGTCTCAGCGGGGAGCCAGCAGGACTCAGGTCCTCGTGGGGCGGAGCCTGCCTCAGGCTCTTCTCCCCTCCTCTCGGTCCAGCTGTGGCCTTTAGCCTGTGCATGGAGTCATGGAGATGACAGCCCCTCCAGAGGTGAGGCGACTGTGCCACGCGAGATTCATGCGCTGGCCACGCGAGACGAAAGCCAAGGCACTCAGCTCTTCGCCTTTGCAGAAAAGCTTGACCTGTCCTTTCCCATTTGTTCTCTCCATTTCTGCAGCGGGGAGAGCTGGGCTTTGGAGTCAGGCAGGCCGCAGCTTTGAAGATAGGGGTTGTGGGACCTTATTCTGTGACTGCCCCAGCTGGTTTCTCTGTAGAATGTGGAGGGCGAGTGAGACAGGGTTCTGCACTGCTACTAATAGTGCCTGCTCCCACTGGCTGAAGTAGAAAAGAATCCAATGAAAGCATCCTAGGTAGGGACTGGAATTGTCAGAGATGTGCATGAAAGAATCAGGTTTGGAGGCTCTGCAGACGGCAACCGAACCTAAATTGCACTGCCAGGCTATCCCGCCCCTGGCGCTGCACACTGCCAGCCACTCTTTCCAGAACAGACCGTGGAGGGGTCTTCCTTCTCCGTGGCCTTGCCGTTTAAGAGAAAGTCCCATGGAGGTCTTTCAGATCCACCAAGCCAGCTCTGGCCAGAGACTGGTGCGTGGGAGGAAGGGAGGAATCTGGGAACATGTGTTCTGTTTTCTAACTTGGGGATGTATGGACCCCTAAGGCTGAGAACCCAAAAAGGATGTGCACACATGTGGGTTACTAAAAGCTGTAGTAGACATCTGCTCTGATCCTATCCCCAGAGTCCTTTGAGGCCTCCTTGGCCCTTGCAGGTCTGGAAGAATTTGGCCCCAATGCAGCTTCAGGCCCTGTAATGTCTGAAGGGCCTTCCCGTCCTTTGTGGGAAGCCCCATGTCTTACCGCCTCGGGCTCACTCCCTTGCTCCATTACTACATCCTCAAATGTCTTCTGTTTTTATCACAGGACTCAGATTATAGAACCCAATCTCTCCCCCCACTCTCGTTTCTTCTCCCACATCCTGACCCTCTCCTCTCCCATTCCTGGAGAGTTTGGGGCTCTACACTCTAACTCAAGCACTTTACAAATTATAATCTCTGCAGAAATGCAATTCTCCTCCTAGGGGAAAATTTAACGAACATAATTTTCACCATCTCACCACAGAAGATGACTGAAAGGATTAAATTAGATGATGATTAGAAAGCACTTAGCACTTCCGGATTCTCAGCAAGTTATGAAGAGAAAGTTATTGTGTCCTCTCAGTGTGAGGAGAAAACACAATACTGTCGAGAGAACAACTTTATTGGGAGCCTTAGTGGGAAGAACAGGTGATGAACTTCAGGTCCTGACTTCCTGTTGCTCTGTGAAATTTGTGACATTATGCAACTTCCTTCCACCTAAGTAAGAAGGAGGAGGCTCCGTTTAGGGTGAAAATAAACATAGCTCCTGGTGTTTAGATCAAGGGAGATGGAACATTTCTCATGCAACTCTACCCTGGGAGTAAACAGCAAGGGAGGGCAGCTGGTGAGCTCTGACTCTAGGATTCTGTGCACACTGCCATGCAGTCTCTGGGCCTGGGTTCCCCTGGCACAGGATGTGACAGGGCTGCCCACTCTCGGGTGCCAGGCGTGTTCTGCCAGGCCTTCTGGCACTTGACCACTTCCTTCCTTACATCTCACCTTCCCACACATAAAGCCATGGTCCAGTTTCAACCCTCTGGAATCCTCTCTTCCTTGATGCCAGCAAATCACAATAAAGATTGCAGTCTGAGACTTGCTTCTAACCTTACGAAGAATTTAGTATAGAGCCTTCCCGCCTCTCCTGGCCCCATTCCCAACCCTCGCCCCTTATCCTAACAAGTGCTTTTATTCCTACACAGATGTGGTCAACATTGCCCTGTGTTAGCCATACAGCCAACACGGCAGAAAGGCAGCCTCCGAAGGAACTCTGGCTCCAGGGTGGAGGACCGAGGACAAGTCAGATCAGAACATGGTTAACTCTCTTTCCAGGTTTGCATTTCAAAACCCAGACCTAAGCCAGTTCACAAAGGGCATTCCTGCTACAACAGATATGGGTCAGAAGGGAGAAAGCGACCATCGCCGACAGACTGAAGGAAGGACGCTTACTTCGTAGTCAGAGCAAAGAAAATCTCCCACTGAACCTGAGCTCACTACACCTGGGCTTGCCACCGGCTGGTGTTCCACATGCATGAAGGGGACAAGCCTGTATTAGCATGGGCTCGGCACTGACTGAGAAGAGAGGGGTGGAAGAGCACAGATTGGGGTGACATTGCTGGATCCACCAATCCCGAAGTCTGCTCACCTCCTCTACTTCTAGATTTCTGCTCATGTGTGCTGAGGAACCAATTTCGCGTTGGTTTATCTATTGTTTACAGCTGATGCATCTTAACTGGACTTGGGTCATTAGGGACAGTAGGAGGCAAATGATGGAAAAAGAGTCCAGATAAAGAGGTAGCATGGAAGGGCAGCCAGCCCCTCCAAATCACAGTGCACAGATAGGACCAGCTCAAGGATGGCTGGAAAAGTCCTTAGTGCCAGAAAGGCCAATCTCATTGTGCAACAGGACACTGCAGAAGGAAATCTGGGCTGTGGCGAAATACTCAGGAGCCTGGGGGTTGCAGGTGGGTCCCGTGTGTCCCAAATCTGTAGATCACACCCACGGGTGACACGATTCAGCCCTGGGGCAGAAGGGGAGGGTGGGGATACTTGCAAGGGCCAATAATTAAATAATGTCTATGACAATTTACCAAAGGCTTATGTCATTTCAGAGGCTGTGCTAAATACTTTGCATATATTACATCACCTTCAGTGCTCATTAAACACAACACAAAACACAAAACAGAAAAACTCTGACTATAAGTAATAGTTGTCCCTGAATAAGAGGTTTAGAGTTTAAATGACGTTGGTACAATGTTCAAAATTAACCCATGCCATTCACTATGTCAACAGACTTAAGAATATGGGCATCTCAATAAACAAAGTATTTAACAAATCCAACCACCACTCATCAAAATCTCTTAGCAAACAAGGAATTAAAAGTAATTTCCTCAACCTGGCAAAAGATCTTTGAAGAAAATCACACCGTACTTAATGACCAAAGACTGAATGATTTTCTCCCCCAGAGCAGGCAAAAATGTATCCTTGCACCTATCTTATTCAACATTGTACTAGACTTCCTAGCCAGTGAAATACAACAAGAAAAAAAGCCATTCAAAGAAGAAAGGAAAAAATGAAATTGTACTATTTGCAGATTAAATGTTATAGAAAATTCCAAATAATCTATATAAAATCAACAGGAATCAATAGGTGAGATGATCAAGGTCACAGATACAACATCAATACACAAAAGCCAACTGTATTTCTACACACAAATGATGAACCTTTGGGAATTGAAATTGGAGTTAAGTGTAAGGTAATAGAAGGAGAATAGAAATCAGGAGGGTGGAGCATCCGGTTGGTACCAAATCCTACCAGACACACCTCCAGCATCTGTTTACACTCACTGCACAAACAGGGCTACACCTTCTATCTATGTGCATCACAGAGCACATTGCTAAGTCAGGTTCTGTTGACCAGATGGAATCCCAGATCTCTGGGACTGCAGTATTTAGCACCTTTCACTCTCAAACATGATTGGGACAAGACTGAAACTGCACAAGGAGGTTAGGGACCAAAGAGTAGGGAGCTAAGAAAGGGCACTGATAGTCCAGCCAGAAACCTTCTTGGCAGACATTACAGTATCTCCCCTGCAGACCCCCACACGAAGGGTTTTGCTTTACACGGTTTTAATAAGTCATAGTCCAAAAATATTAAATGGAAAATTCCAGAAATAATACACAAGTTTTAAATTGAGCATCGTTCTGCTTACTGTAATGAAGTCCTATGTTGTACATTTCCATCCTTCCTGGGACAAGAATCATCCTTTGTGCCGTGTACCCACATCATATACACTGCCCACCCAGTAGTTACTTAGTAACCATGAAGGTTATCAGGTTGACTACTGTGGTACCACAGTGCTTGTGTTCAAGTGACCCTTACATAGTCGCCTACATCCTGATGTAGACACAACATCCTGATGTCTGCCTTGTTCAACTCGTGTCATTTCATCACGTAGGCCTTGAATCATCTCACAAGAAGAGCAAGGGTGATCACAGTACGACAGGATCAAGAGAAAGAGCGAGACAGCTTGCATTCAATAGCTTTCCTTTCAGCATATTGTCATGATTATTCTATTATTAGTTATTATTATTAATCTCCTACTGTGCCTAATGTATAAATTAAACTTTGTCCTGGGTGTTTATGCACAGGAAGAACCCAGTACATACCAGGTTCAGTCAACTCATACAGTTTCAGGCATCCACTGAAGGTCTGGAATGTATCTTCCATGGATGGAGGATGGCTGTATTTATTCAAGTTCCTAAGAACTCCTGTAGCAAATCATCTTTCTCTGGAGTTAAACAGACCTCTGCTAGCTTGAAAAACTTTGTGATTGCCACCAGCACACTTCCTCCCATGCATGGTTTAGGCTGGAATAGTGCTGGCTGCACCTGGCAACCGACTGTAGCAGAGAGCAGAAGCAGATGGAGGCAAACGTGCACTTTTGCTGGGCACCGCGGGGCCATTGGGAAGAAGGTGGCTCTTCATCAAGCCCAGAGCAGGGCACAGGAAACAGCAGTGTGCTCATGAAACAGCAAGTTGGACAGCAAGCTCATGTTGACAGAGGCCTGCAGATGGTATAACACACAGCACGGGGAGATGTGACTTGCCAAGCCGATGAGCAAAAACATCCCTGTTGTGTCGCACAGGTGAAGTGGGTGGAGGGCAGGTGAAGGAAGCAGAACATGAATGAGTCATTTGTAGCTGCTAGTCAGAGTGCTCAGTCCTCAGCCTGACTGATGAGCTACAGTGTATGGGCATTGCTTTGAGCCCTCAAATCCCTGTTGCCTTTGCCCCCTTTGTCCCCTTGGCTCCTCAGGTTCCTGAATCATCTGGCTTTTCCCAGAGGAGACACTGGCTGGAAAAAGCAAGTATCTTAACCTCAGGCATCTTCTCAAAATGCCCTCTTTATAGCCCCATGTATTAGTCTATTTTCTGATGCTATAACAAAAGACCTAAGACTAGATACTTTATAAAGAAAAGAGATTTATTTGGCTCACCATTCTGGAGATTCAAGGGCATGGTGCCAGCTTCAGCTTCACTCTGCAGAGGGCTTCTGGCCGCCTCAAAACAAGGGGGATGGAGTTGTGGTGGAAGTGTGGGTGAGGAAAGCGATGACTTAGCAAGAGAGCCCTAGAGAGGTTCAGCGGCCACGTTTGCTCTTCCACAAGAACCCACTTGCCTGGGAACTAACCAGGTCTGAGAAAAACTGCATTAGTCCTTGCTGAAGGTGGTGTCCCCATCGACTCTTCAAGGTCCCACCACTTCAACACCATCACACTGTGGACCAAGCATCCATGAGCCCTTAGGGGCCATGTGCAACCCATGTTTAACCAGAGCTCTCCACTGCTTGCCTGGGAGGCTCATGGACTCAGTTACTGTGGAGACTCCATCCTAGAAGCCTGTAGCTTCCTGCTGATGCCAATCTCCAGCCCCTCACATCCTCTGAGTGCCTTCTTGGTTGCTCCATCCTTGGCACAACAAACGTCCTCCAATAAATTCCCTCTGATGTGAGCATTTACAGCAGCCTCTGTTTTCTGATCCTCTTAGTAAGTGTCCCACAATTCAGAGCTGCTTAGTTGTTATTGTTATACATTCATCTGTCAGGACCCACGAGCAACTGTTTCCAGGACCCCTACCAATTCGGACATCTGGGGATGCTCAAGTGCCTTAGAATTTGCCCATACCCTATGCACATGCTCCTGTTTGCTTTAAGGCATCTCATCTCTATATGACGTGTAATACCTAATAAAATGTAAATGTAAACAGTTGTTATACTGCATTTTTAGGGAATGGTAGCTAGAAAAATATTCCACACAATGATACCTCATCCCTCTGTGTAGAATTCTGATATGTGGACAGCCACTTGTCCCATTTACTCATCAGTGGCCTAAGAAGCAGCCATTATACACTGATTTTCACGGATGAAGAAACCGAGTCCCAGACACATTGAACAATTTGACCACAGAGAAGCTGGAATTTACAAGTGAATTTTTTACACTTCTGAGGTGTGTTTGCACTCAACACTGCCCAGCAGCCTCTTTTATCTGTTGTCTTAATCTGCAAACTGTGAGTATTTCCGGTAAGTTCCAGCAAGGATACAATGACACATCCATTCAGCCCAATTAGAAAGAATTTGAAAGGGGGAATGAGTGACATTGTGCAGGAATCTCCACCTTCTAAGTCCCAAGCAGACCCTGGACAAGATTTCCACTATCTGATAAGAGTTTGTTTTGCTACCTGAAATTTTCTACTAGAATATTGCTGCGATGGCTTCAGCGTCACGACGGAAATGAATCTTCCAATATTGAGATTTAGGTGAGAACCCCACTGCAACCAGCAACAGGATGGTTGCTTTTGGCAATTGGCTCATTATGTTCAGAATGGCCTCGCAGCATGGTCCGAGATGGTCTGAGAAGACCCAGGGCCATCCAGGTTTTTAGATGTCGCTAAAAGACAAAGACTAAAGCTAAAACCTCACCTAAGTTGTTTTACTTAAAACACAGTCCCCACAGAAGGTTAAGTATTGCGTGGTTTCTCTTACATGGGACATCCAAAGTATAAATAATTTAAGGAGCAAAATAAAAGAAAGATGATCAGAAACAGGGAGATAGACTTTGTGGAGATGGGAAGGGGTTTGGGGATGGGCGGAGGTAGGAGGGAGGGGAAGAAAAACATACAGTAATAAAAAATAAAGAAACAGAGTTCTTACACTTCTTTTTAAAAATTTGACTGAACATTGACAAGTTATAATATGTATTTGTGAGACACGAAGTGATATTTTGATGTATGTGTACACCGTGGAATGGTTGAATCCATTAATTAGCATATCTATCACCTCAAACAGGCATCATTTTTTTCCTCCTGAACAACTAAAACATCCTTAAATTTTTCCCAACAAGATGAGAACTTGGGGGGGGTGGCGGTGCACAGAACTCAGAATCCAGGACTCCCAGGGTAGCATGCATTGATCTTTGGCACTCCCAGAGTGGTAGGCACTCCCAGAGTGGTGGGCACGCAAACAAATTTATCACGGAAGTGGTGATTTTAAAAAGTGCTGTGGCCCAACGGGATTTGTTTCATTTGGATTCTTTTTTTTTTTTTTTTTTTTTTTTTGGGGATCGAAGCCCTTGTGCTTGCAAGGCAAGCACTCTAATCACTGAGCTAAATCCCCACCCCAATTTGGATTCTTTTAATTCTGCATATTTATTTCCTCTCAAGGTTGGTAAGACATTGAGAAGCCATTTAGACCAACCCTCAGCCCCATCCTCTACGGTCATGCCTGCTCTCCACCAGCAGAGCTGTAGGTCCTTCCTTTTTCAAAGCAGCTTATTGAGGCACAAATGACATATAACAAATATCACAGATTTAAAGCGTGTTATGTGATAGGTTTTGGCATGTGTATGCAAACATAGGACCACTGCCCCAATCAAGATAGTGAACACATGCATTAAAAATTTACAGGGAAGGTTTGGAGAAATTTACTTAGAGATTTTTATTTTTCCTTATTATTTTTTAAAATGTATGTTACTGTGTTTTGTAACATAGTCACAAATTTATGCAGCCATCACCACTATTTAATCCAAGAACATTTCACCAGCCCCAAGAGAAACCCTGTTCCCGTTGGAAGTCACATCTTCCCTCCCGGTTCCTTTCTCGGGCTTCTGCTCCCAGCCCCTGGCAACCACCAAACTACTATCTGTCTTTGCAGATTTGCTTGTTCTGGGCAGTTCATATGAATGGAATCATGCAATATTCAAACTTTGGTGGCTGGCTTCATTCACTTAACATGTTTTAAGAGTCTTCTGCATTGTAGCAGATATCAAAGAGGTCACAGGTCACAATAATGTGAATATATTCTGTGGAATGCACTATTGGGCGATTTCATCATTGTCTGAGCACCACAGAATGCATTTGCCAAACTCTAGATCACATACCCAACTACACACCCGGCTGTGCATGGCATACAGTCTCTTCTCGCAAGGTTGCGATAAACAAAACAACACAATACTGAATCAAGCAAGAGGAAAGGACGAAGTCAGGACACAGCATGAGCTGGATGAGGCTGCCGCTGGCAGAACACGGCAGACTGTTCTATAGAAAACATTTTTACAAGTAGGACTGCACTCTAAAACAACTAAAAATACGTAGACCAGTATCACAGTCTTCGATTCTCATTACCAAATAGTATGTACTGCACACGATCGTATGCGTTATGCTTCACACCACGGGCCCAGGTGTGTCAACCTCACATCGCCGTGAACACCTGAGTCACCCGAGCTGTGATGTTTGCTGGCTACTTCACCAAACAGCAAGGATTTCCAGCTCCATTGTGCAATATTACGAAATATACACTCTCTATCCTTGACCAAAACATGGATATTTGCTGCATAATGTGCTTCATTCCTTTTTATTGCTATGTATTTGTTGTATGGATGCATCACATTTTGCTTAGCTACTCATCAGCTGATTGACATTTGGGTCATTTCTACTTTTTGACTATGACGAATAATGGTGCTGTAACCACAGCACACCTGGCTAGAATGTCCAGCCCAAGGTTGAGCAGCAGTAGTAAAAGCCAGCATTCTTGTCTCTTTCCTGATCTTAGGGAGAAAACTTTCAGTCTTTGATCCTGAAGAAATGATAGTGGAAGTGGTCAGTCTCTGGATCTATTTCCAGATGGATGCGAAAGACTAGATGAGACTTGGCATCAGCCCAGTACCGAGATTTTAGGCTAAGAAACTAGAAAGAGGGACTACCCGTTACTGAGATGTGGAATGTGTTCACAGAGCAAGCTTTGAATTCGGAGAACTCAACAGTCCAAAAATACACCTAACGCAGACAACCTTGCCATTCTGAGACCTACATTGCTGATAGCCAACCAGATATTCAGTCCCTCCTTCCCTTCAAACAGACCCTGATTCTAATCAGTATATTTATAAACCAACCAAAAAAAAAAATCCTTATTTTCTAGCCTTATTTGCAGCAAGGGGTCAGAATTCTGTTGCAAAATCTTACCTCTTCAATTTGTTGGGGCTGAGAAGTTGCTGTCTATTTGGCCAGCCCTTAGTTCTTTGACCGTGGCCTATTGTGTTATTTGTGACCCTCTGCCAGTCTTAGTCTTGGCATGCAAGGAAGAACTGAGTAGAACAATTCTGTCACCTTGGCTAAAGTAGTACAATCAGCAACAATAATAGCATCAGACACAGTCTAGAAAATAACAAACTGTAGTAGCTATTGATCTGCCACCACATACTTTATGAACTAGGTTTGTAGTTATATAACAGTATCCCCAACAAACCAGAAACTTGTTTGCAGTAAATATGCCCTCAATA
>QZML01000612.1:640853-700164 GCA_016801275.1 Hystrix brachyura
TCTCCTTCGCTCCGCTCCGCCATCTTCCCGGAAGTCCAAGGGGTCAATTCTGACCACCCTAATTCTTTTGGAAATTTCCAGGACCTTGCAAGGGGTCAGAATTCTGACCACCCTAATTCTTTTGGAAATTTCCAGGACCTTGCTGTGCAGATATGAGTGTTTCCCCTTGTTCTTTGTCATTTATTTAGTCCATTTCCTGCCATTCAGCTGGAGGTGAGGTTGCCGCAAGGTAACAGTGAGAATAAAAACCATGCACGTAGGATAACACAAAAGGAAGAGACAAAGAGAGTGGGGAACTTAAAATAGCATGAAGCATTGATCAGTCCTGGACTGCTTTCTTTGGTCTTCTTGTTAATTGTCCAAAAAAGAAAAGAAAAGAAAATTTGATTCAATTTGTTAAGCCGTTGCTATTGGATGCTACTGCAAATAGCCAAACACAGTCTATATCAACACAGTGGCTCCTTCTGAGTCATTGATTAAACTAATAGTACAGTGAGCATCAGAGACTAACTCTCTTCAGACAAACCTGTACTCCTTGGGTACTAAGTTCAGTAACCACATTATTACCCAGTTCTCAAAAATCTACTGTGTTCACCAAGATGTAATTGGAAGCTTTCTCTTCTAGAAATCCAAATACATTATGCCCTGTCACTGCCCTGCTCTATCAGTTTAGTGATGGTGCCCAAAACAGGACTGCAGCTAGCTCTCCTTGTTCTTGAGTGGGCCCATCCATGTTGGCTGCCTGTGACCTCCTCTTCTCTTTCAAAGCACCCACAGACCATCTACCTGACTATCTGTGTCTGTTTTCTGTAGAACACAAATGTAATCTGTAGCATATACATTCTACTCATGATCCCTAAAACCATACCACATCTGTTTACCTCTAGTCTCTGGCTCTTCTCCCATTTTTCACTATTTCTTGAAGATCATCCTTCTAGGTTGGAAGTCCCTCCTGGACAGGGACAGGCAGCTGTCAAGCATAGAACATTAGTTGCTCTTCTACAATCCCTTGTCTAGTGGCCGTCTGCCCCTCCAGGAGAGCCTATCCTACCTTCCCCTCAAAGAGGAGGAACAGCTCAGCTTTTGGGGGGGTTGTTTCCCCTCATTACGCTATCTACTATTTCTATTCTATTAGACATAACACCAACGTCTCCTGCTTGGCCAAGTGTCCTGCCTCTGACCCTACAGGTGATGGCTCTCTCTCGTATTCCTTCCTGAAGAATATCTTTCTTCTGCCTTCTTTATTTTCCTTTTTTAACATGTTTTTGTTTTGGAAACATTTTGGGTGTACAAAGAAGTTGGAACGATAGTACACAGAGTCTCCATATACCCCTCACCCAGTTTCTCCCAATGGGGATGTCTTCCATCACGACATATTTATTCAAACTAAGACATTAACATTGGTCCCCCATTGCTACAAACCAAACCACAGACTTTATTGCTATTTCATCCATTTTCCTACTAAGGTCCTTTTCCTATTCCAGGATTCAGTCTTGGGTCTCACAATGTATCGTATCTGTGTTCCTGTTTAATCTCAGTTTTCAAAGTCTCCTCCATCATCAAGATTATTTGGGTGGATTAGAAAGGCGACTATGTCTCCTTTCCAGTTTGGTTTAATTTCCAAGGCAGTAGGGTTTTTTCTGAAAATTCTTCTCTTTATAGAAGGAGCTTATATCATCGGATGATAGCCAGGAATCAATCTTTTAGTACCTGGGCACTCATTACCTCCGTGACTCCTGTGTCCTCGGCTAGATTAAAATTTGGCAAAAAGATCAGCTCGTCCTGAGTCTCTTTGCAGCTCTATTTCACCAGTGGTTCCTCTGTGTTGGCCTAGAGCAGGTCTTAAGTAGGCATCTCCCTCAGGGATTTCTCCTAATCTTCTGATAAATCCTGCCTGCGATGATTCGGTCTGAGTAGAACATCTGACAAGTGCTGGGAGCTGGGTCTGAAGCCCACGCTGGAGCTGAGAAAGGGCCAGAGCTCCGAAGAGGCTAGGACGAGGGGAGCACCTTCCCGGTGCCGCATGTGCATCGCTGCCAGGCTGCAGGCTGATTGTCACTGGAAGAAAGATCTTTACCTTTATGAAGTTAATGAAGGCTTAACAAGGTCAGAAGGTAAACAAAGTGGTGATGTGTTCAGCTGGGAGTTCCATCTTGTCAGGGACGTAGGGGGACAAATGACATGTTTGTGATTGCATGGGACAGTCTTGCTGCACAATAGTTTCAATAGAACCACAACGTGAAGAAGTTAACAAGCTGGGCATTGTGGCACACACTTGCAGTATCAGCTACACTGGAGGCTAAAGCATGAGGATCACAAGTTCAAAGCCAGTCTGGGTGATTTAGAAAGACCCTGTCTCAAAATAAAATAAAATAATATAATAAATTCTGGGATGTAGCTCATTGGTAGAGCACTCTCTTAGCATGCATGTGCCCCAGGACTCAATCTGCCATACTGAAAAAAGAGTTAGTGCAAATAGAATCTGGTATATTTATGAGATGAAAACCTCAGCATTATTTAGAGATGCTGGTGATATCACACGGCATTGCTTTGCAGTTAGTGCTACTGATGTATACACTGTTGATCACCTACTGGGAGACTGGCACATCGAGTTGGTCAGAACTCATCTTGACAATCCAAATAGATTTGAACTGACCTGAACCGAATTGAATTTCTAGCATTTGCCACAAATATCTGAGATTCTTGGCTGGGATTTTTAAAGACCTGGTGAAGAGTGACCCATTGGTTTTTTAAAGTAAGAGTGAATTGTCACTTGGTGACTGGAAGGGGGCCATGGGCACAACAGCAAAGCACAAGGGTTGAACAGTGGGCGTTATGCTGAGTTAATAGGACATGGGGGCTGAATGTTCACTTTATTAAAGGCCTTTCTGCATTTTTAGCTCTATTATGTCAGTGCTAGGTCATCAGCTGGATCGGGAGCCACATTTGTTTGAAAATAAGAGCCTTATATAAAGATGCCAGAAGAATATCTAGGCCTCACCCCAGGATTCCGGTAAAGCTGTGTTCGTTTGCATCATATAATTAGATAATTAATTAAATCCTGCTTTCATTACAGGGCTGCAGAACTCAGGGCCTCATGCATGCTAAGAAAATACCACTGAGCTGTTCTGAAAGACAAGAAACATGATGTGTTCTGATTCAAAGGTCCCAAGTGTTTAAACAGAGAGAGAAGAGAGGAAAGAGGTGCCAGGTCCCCTGGACCGACCACTCAGAAAGGGGAAGATTTCTGCGCCAGTTAACTCTGTTAAGACTCAGTCAGCAGCTCACGACGTGACTCAAGTCCTCATAGGATGGGGCAGCCTCTCCTGGAACAGCGCCCTGCAGAATCACCATTCAGTGCAGGCAAGACCAAGAGTGCGTCTTCCACAGGCAGACTTGCGAAGCAGCTGGTAACTTCAATGAGCCTTCAGTTATTTGAGATGCTGGCCTCTGAGAATGTCACTCTCAGGATGTGGGCTCTAGTCTCAGAGAATAAAGCTGAATCATCCACAAGTAAAACTAAAAATAATAGTGAGGGGAAATGATGGCATATTTGTCTTCTAGCTATCTTGTCAAAATGCACACAGCTATCCACTCTTTAAAGAACAAAAAGATAAATATACTATAAATGATATGTTTGTGGATTATGTGTTATATGGATTAAAGACATATTTCTATATAAATATATCCTATTATTATATATATGTCGCATTTATAAAATATATTTATATAATCCATATGCCATTTTATATATGTAGCATTATGTAAAATATACTTATATAATCTTAATTTCTTATTATTTATAATATACACTAATAGTGGGATAGAAAATTATTGCTGAAATGTCTATTCAGGCAATATTACTATAAAGAAAGAGAAATTTGGCTCAGAGTCACAGTTTTCATTTGGAATGTGGCTCAAGGAGTGGCAACGAATAACAAATTCCCTTCAGTTTCCAAGGAAAATCATGTGGCAAGTTGGCCACAGGGAGACAAGTGCGATGAATGACTGCAGACCACCCGACAGGCAGGATTCCAAGGTCAGCGATTTGGGAATATGAAGGTCAGGTATTCACAATGGCTCTCTCTTCTCTCTAATTCCACAGATATTGTTCACCACTGTGTGCTCATCAAACTATAATATTTAACATTTATTAAGTATTTGCTATATAAAAAGGTGCGGGGCAAAATCTACTTTATGTGCATTATTATTCACGTAACAATTCTGTGAGCACAAGCTTATTTCCACTTTACAGACTGGGAAACTAACGTTTAGGTGGTTAGCTCATCTGAGGTCACTGGGAGCCATGACTTGAACTCGGGCTGCTTTGACCCACACATGAGAACGCCAAGCCACCATGTAAGATGCACAAATAGCCAAGGCAAAGAAAGGAGACAGGAAGGATCGGGTGAAGGAAGAACCCATCCGGGTGTATCTGAGGGAAATATCAGTAAAAATGTCTAGCTTCCTCCATACTAAAAAAAGTTGCCTGGTAACCTAAAGTTCTGTGTTAAGGGGACAGCGCAGTCCTCCCTGGGTGTGCGGAAGATGGAGTCCAGCCCCTGCCATGGACCACAGAGCTCTCAAATGTGCAAGGACTTTTTGTAAAATGGCACATTATTTGCATAGAACCTCCGTACACTCTCCCGGATACCTTAAATCATCTCTAGATTATTTATAATCCCGAACACCATGTAAGTGCTGTGTAAAAAGACCAGCAGAGACATGGTTTCTTTCCTAATATTTTCCATCTGTAGTTGGTTGAATCCATTCAGGAGAAACGTAGATGTGGAGGGAAGAAAGGGAAACATTTCAATCAAACAAAAGGGAATTTAGCCACTTAGAGCCTCCATAGTTCTTGGTCTGGGTGGCAGTTCTTGTTTACTTTTTTCCTAGCTAACAGCTGGTAGGGTGGGGGGATGACACAGGGTCCCTAATGAGGTAGCAGAGCTCGGGGGTTCTAGGGAACCCCTGAAAATGTGGTTTCTCAGCCAGGACAGGTGGCTTGGGGACCTGAGGCCCATCTTTTGGAAGGACTTTGCAGTGATGCTTTGTGTTAAGCAGCTGAGAAATGTACAGCACAAAGTCTTTACATGGAAAGAGACATGGGCCACGAAAATCTCCATCAGAATCCAAGCAATTGAGCGCCAGGGTGGGACTAGTTATTTCTCTATTTTAACACGTGTTTTTGTGAGTGATAGTGCTGTGGTTTGAATATGGTTTGTCCCTACGAAAACTCACATGGCGGCTTCTTTCCTCAGTGTGACACTGCTGGGAGTAGGAAGTGCTCGGTTTGTGCCAGTGGAGGCCTCATGAGAAGATTAATATCCTTGGAGTGAGCAAGTTCTCACTTTCCCAGGACTGGATTAATTGCCTCAACAGCACGTGGTCTAAAGCAAGGTCACCCTTTGTGCTCTGTGTCATCCACTTGTGTCTTCTTCCCTCCTTCTTTTAGGCCAGGCATGGAGAAGCACAAGGCCTTTATCAGAAGCCAAGTGGACACAGCTACCCAACCTTGGACTCTCCAGCCTTCAGAACTGTGAGCAAAATAAACCTCTTTTCTTCATAAATTACCTTCTCTCAGATGTTCTGATTCAGCAACAAAGACAAGACTAAGACAAATAGGAATACACAGAAGAGTGCTACAGAGTGTGGTGAAAGGAACCTAGGATTTGGCAACAAGAGATTTTTCTAGACCCACTGCTACAGTTCAGGTCTTGAATATCAAAGGTCCCGGTCAGGCCTGTGGCTCTACTGGGAGGTGGTGAAACCTTTTAAGAGGTGGTAGCTCATTTGAGGAAGTTACGTCATTTCAGGGGACACCAGGTATTTCCCTGTGTCTCTGCGTCCTGGCCACCGTGAGGTGACCAGGCTTCCTTCACTGTTTGCTCCAGCCATGATATCCTGTCCTACCACAGAGCCAAGGAAACAGGGCCCAGTGACTACGGACTGAAACCTCTGAAACCATGAGCCAAAATAAATCCTTCCTCCTTTTAAATTGGATATCTCAGATATTTTGTCACAATGATGGAAATACCCTCTGTATTATTTTATTTCGTGTTTTTATTTGTATTTTATTTTATTTATTTAATGAACATAACCATTATCATTTTATCAGGCCTTCTGTAATTTCTTCTGTTCTCTAGCCCACATCCTATACAACCACTGAGCTGCTTTCTGTTATTATAGGCTAGTTTGCCTTTCTAAAATTGTAAATTGATGAACTTTCACAGTATGTAATTATTTTTGTACAATTTCTATCACTCAGCACAGTTATTTTAAGATTCGTCCATGTGGTGTGCATTAATAATTCACTCCTTTTTATTAACTCTTGGGGAACAGACAAATGGGCAATCAGATGATACAAAGAATCATCCAGGAGAGCCACTTCCAGGGCCTGGTGTAAGCTCAGGGGAGATTCAGCCACACAGTCTGTGCCTTTGGTTGTCCCTGGATTGGCTCACACGGTGGCAATCAGGTCAGCAACTCAGGACACAGTTACCGAGCATCGAGCATGACTGGCGTGCCAGGCATAAGACCGACACCAGGGACACGAGGGTGACGAAATCAGGCCCACCGTCAAGGAGTCATTCGCCTGGCGGGCATAGCGGGGGAGCACATTCCCTGTAGGGAACCTCACACTTTGAGAGATAAAGATTTAATTACTAGACATTTATCTTTGGTGATAATTATATTTTATAGCGGCTTTATATTTTTCTAATGAAATGGTATATTGGCTATCTACTGTTGCATAACAAATTATCCCAAAACTTAGAAGCTTTAAAAAAAAAAAATGTTATATCCTACTTTCTGTGGGCTGGGAATCCAGGAAAATTGGGTGGTTCTGGCTGCACAGGTGGAAGATCTGTGGCCAAGCTCACTTGTATTTTTGCTGCACTGATCACCAGCCGGAGACTTCGGTTCCTTGTCACATAACCTCTCACTGACTGCCTGAGCGTCCTCCTACAGCGGCTGGCTTCCCACAGAGTGGACTGAGAGACAGAAGCCACAGTCTTTTAATAACCTAATAGGAAGTGACTTTCCAACACAAGCGTCAAATTGCATTGGTCTATTACAAAGAGCAGCCCTGGTAATACGAGCAAGTGGACTACATACACCAGCACGGCCACCTTGGAAGCTAGCTAACATGGGAGATAACTATGAGCGGATGCACTGACTTACCCACAGCACTTGATTCTGGGGTGCTTTCCCTACAAATGGAAGCTTCATGGGATTAAATATGCCAAGAACTTTAAAAATATCACAATGGTCTTTAATACGACAAATTGCTGGTAAGAGATAAGATGGATATAGTTACTATACATCACATTTGTCCTCGTTTATTTATTTACATGTCATAGATTTGTTTTGCTAAGATAGCTCCTCCAGTTACCATGGCAACAGCTCAGAGGTAAATTTCCTTTGAGCACAAATGCAAAGTGAGAAACAAAATTAAGACTTGGAACAAAGAGCAGAAAAAACTGTCTATATTTTCACAGATGGACCTGGGAAATTTAAAATTATGCAACAAGGTCCAAAGAGAAAGCCTTGAAGAAGAGGTTATGCATGGTTTCATTTCAGAGAAATATGATGGAAATGTTTTTAAAATGGAGACCGTGATAGGAAATTCTTTATAGCATCTACAATATATTACTCCACAGAAATTGAAATGTGAAGCTGGACGGGGTGCGTGGGGACTATAGGAGGAGTGGACGGCGGTATTGAGGACAGCCGTGGTGAGGGGACAGGAAGGAACCACCCCGGACCAGGTGTCCTACACTCATCAGTCCCGGGCTTGGTTACAGTGTGGACTATGTTTTAGCCACATCGATTAGCCCCTCCGCTTCAGAGATGTTTGCCCTCTAACTTCTCCCTGATGCTGCTTAAATAACACTAACCTGGAATTTTGAGGCTCTCAAAGGAAAGACATGGTACCAGTGGAAAACATCAGGGACCCCTGAACAGATTGGCATCTTTCTCTGCTTGTTCATTCCTAGTGTCAAAGAAGAAGAATCAAGTCAGTCCATGCCTAACAGGTCAGTTGGGAGCACTCTTGCCCTGCATAAACCTAGAACACATCCCTGACACTCTGTGTAGGACCTCTACATGCCAGCCCAAGGCCTTGCTGGGATACTTGGGTCCCCTAGTCCCCCAGAATGAGGTTCTGTTAGTAAGTAAGAAAGAGGGTAACTCTGCACATTCACTGAAACTTCCAGTATCATGCAGAGTTTGTTGATTCCCCCTTCTAAGTCTTTTTTTGCTTTATATAGTTTTAGGCTGCTTTAAAAGTATGCAAATTTATCACTTTTACATCTCCTTGTTGTTTCTTTGATCATTAGTGACCTCTTATCCTATTAATACTATTAATACTCTTAGGTATGAATTGTGGTGTATCACCTTTCATTTAGTCAGTAGTAGTCTTTTTGGATTGTTGAGTTTTAGGAGTGTTTTTTGCAAACACTAATTGAACAGAGTTTGTTTTTTATTTAATTTGAGAGTTTCTAATTGAGATGAGTTTAATCCACTTATATTTATTATATTACTGATATATTTAGACTCGTTCCATTCTTTTATAGTTTTGATTTGCCATGACTTTTTTCTTTTCTTCTTTTGTTTCTCTTTCTTGCCTTTTATTGGATCAAGTCTTCTTAATCCTATATTCTACAATATTTAAAGTTAAACACTTAATTTGTATCCTTTTGGGGTTACCACGTTTCGGATGGTTTTATAATTTATCTTTTAAATAAAGCAAAAACTAATGTCTGTCATCAAAAAGACAAGGACATTGAACCCCTTTCTACTTTTGGTATCATTGTTGACTTCACTATTTTTTTAACCTTCCCTCCAGAATGAATTAAAATTAAACTTCTGAGAGCCAATTTTAGACAAATCTATGAGCAGAGCATTTGGGGAGTTCACTTCTTGATAAATTGAATCCTTTCTTATTTCTTTGAGCAAGAGATCAGTAGTCAGGTGTCCTAGACTTTAATCATCTAAAATGCATTATTCTACTCTCTCTCGAATGATGGACTTACTAGTTATAGAAGTCTAGGTTTTCAACTATTCTCTATTGTTACTTTGAGAATATTGTTGTTTTCTGACTTTTATCATTGCTAATGAAGAATTTTTCATTTTCTTCAGTAATTATTTTCTTCAGTAGTTTTTAAGGTATTTGTTTTCTTTGGCTTTCCATAAATTCACCTGTGTTGTTTGTTAGGTCACTTGCCTTGGAATTTGGCAGTTTTCAATATAAACATTTTCTGTCTTCAGCTCTAAAATCTCAGCTGTTTCCAATTTCGTTGTTGCATATCCCATTTATTTCTCCTCTTTTTTAGTGGTAAAGTACATTTTTTTTCTAGTACCTGTTTTCAGTACATAATGTTTACATCCCTTGTGTGGAGTTGGTACATGGACATAGCACGTCTTAATTCCCTTTTCATCCCTTTCCCCTCCCCGTCCTCTGCCCTCCCTCCATCTCTCAGTCTTCTTCCCATTTGAGAAAGCTCTATCTCCTTACTTCCTAGTATCTACTTTTTATTTTGCTTTTTTGGGTATTCATCTCTATTTTTATCTCCTAGAATTTCTATAGCTATATACTGGGGCTTCCCATTCCACCCTCCAAGTCTTTTGTCTACATTTCTGAACTTTACACCTCTTATCATGAAAGCGCTCTCTTTTGGATGATTTTTTCAGTGATCTCTTCCAGTTAATCAATTCTGTCTTCCGTTTAATGTAAGCTACTGTTCAACTTGTCTAGTAAAGATTGTTTCAATGACCAGTTTTCTTTTACAGAATTCCTATTTGACTAGTTGGCAAGTCACATGCTCTTTTTCTTTCCTAAAATAAAGTCCTATTCTTGCTTTATATAACCCATTCCTTCTTCATTTAAAAGTTATGTTCAGATTTCTCTGTTGTCCACTGTTCCTTATACACACTTCTTCTGTCACTGTGCCATCTAGTCAGTAGTACCATACTCATGTTTGATCAAAATTTCTTATCTGCCTTGTAATTTTTGTCTATGAGTATATCTCCAGGGGAATCTCTGTTGCAAAGGGCTCACGTATACCCTAAGTTGAGGAAGGCCTCCTGTGGGAGTGTTTGCCCAGTGCCCCTGAAACTGTTTCAGAGATAGAATAGCCTTCTGTTAGCGATTTTAACCCTGCCAAGCTAATTTTAATAATTCTAGCCACATACCAACGCTTACTGCAAGTTATGGCTTCCAGTTTCTCACAATTGAGTTTATTTCCACCCAGAGCCTAGGGCCAGAGATCTGTTTCCTGGTCACATTATAATTCATAGACAGAGTTTTTCTAGTCTCAATTCGGGTACAGAGTAACACTTTGCTGGAGCCAGGCCTCCTGGAATAGGTGTTCCTAAAACTTTAATCTCATCTCCAGCATTAAAATCCAAGTCCCTATAATGCATTTCCAGTTTAGTTCCCTTTATGTGACATATAATTTTTATTTACTTTAGCCTTAAGATTTTAAAACATGGATTTATAGTCAGAAGAGAGACTTCCTACAGTAGTTTATTCTGCCATCTTCAGTCTGAGTCCCAAGAACATTGTTTGTTCTTAGAAATCATATTTATCAGGGTTGATTTTGAGAGGTCATGAGAGGGATTTAAGGTCTCAACAGGTACAGCTCAGTGCTTAGCTGTTGGTAGCTTAGCTAAGGATGAGACAGAACATATCAGAGAAAGAAATAATCAATATGCTATATCAGGTTATTTTTCTCATCCCATTCATCATTGTGGTATAAAATATGATTGTTGGGCAAAATATATGCAAAAAGAAGTTGTAAAAACACTTTGATACTGTCTTTACATGTTATGATCTTTAAAATATGTCTTATATGTGCATAATAAAATTGGATTGTATAATATTGCAACTCCAAGCACTTAAAAGAAAAATATAGAGGCAATCTGGTGCTTACAAAGGAAATGACTGGGTCCATGTTTAACCAGTACAAAACAAAGACAAACTGCTGATGAGGAAGGAGAGACAATATAGATCAGTTGCAGTAATGATACTTTTTAACAAGGATTACAAATAAGGAAAGGAGAAAAGCTAGAATATACCTTATGGTGTTGGATTTACAGGAGACATCAGTATGAGCTCAGAGTTTTTCAATATAAAGTGCTACAGATAGACAAGCAAATAAACATGGAATTCTAAATCCACGGGCGAGTACACATACATATGCTGTCCATCTGCTCAAAAGGCCCAGAATCAGTGAGACCTCAGTAGCAATGCACCTAGAGCCCCCATCTGGACTCTGAAGACCGCTCTTCAACCAAAAGAACCAAGAGACCAGGGAGAAGGGGCTGACTCCAGGGCTGGGACAGGAGAAATATACTAAAACATGACTGGAGTTCCTTAAAAGTCCACAGAGCAAGAAGGTGTGCCATGAAGGGTGGGAGTTCTCAAAAGAACACTGGAATTTCCTCAGGGAGCAACCAATGACCAAAGTTGAAACAATTTGAGTTATTAAATAATGACAATTTTGGACTATACACTGCAAAACATAGTCACTTTCTGGATGGATAAACACATAATTGAATAAATTATGGATATGGATAGACACATAATTGAATAAAAAATGGTAGAGGAAGAAGAAGTAACTATTCTTTACAGAAGACTTCAATTAGTAAAGATAGAACGAATGAGGGAAATAGAATATTGGCATTGGAACATCACAATCATTGTTGTGGCCAAGAACCACTATGGATGCAAACATCATAAGGAGGATATTTGCACAGTCTCAAAGTATCTCACTTAAAATGCTATTAATTATGAAGGGAAAGACTGTACTTTAGAGTGGAGAAACCCAGCAGACAACATTTTAACGAAGTGACCAACATTCATACCAGTAATAAAACATCATGACATCAAGGGCTTTTATTATGAAGCATTGAGGAGGGCACATTTTTCCTCTGACAGTCTTCCCAAAGTGCATCATCTGAATGTAATTAAGGAAAACATCAAACCCAAACTGGTGGACAACCTAAAAAAGTGGCTAACTAGCTGTCTTGGCTTTCTGCAACTGTGACAAAATACTCAGAAAAAAAAAAAAAAGAAAACAACTTACAGGAGGAAAAAATTTATTTGGCTCATGGTTTCCGAGGTTTCACTCCATGGTCAGCTGGCTCCATTGCTCTGGGGCTCTGGTGAAGTGGAACATCGGGTGGGGGGCGGTGAGGAAAGGCAGAGCAAGGCTGTTCACTTCACGGTAGCCAGGAAATGGTGGCGGGGAGCAGGAACAAGATAGAGCCTCCAAGGCCCCCCATGGCCTACGTTTTTCAGCGAGGCCCTAGCTCCTAAATTTCCATCATTCCCCAATAAAGCTATCAAATTATGAATCCATCAAATGGGTCAATCCGCTAATGAAGTTAGAGCCCTTACGATCCAAACACCCCACTTCAAACCCTGCCAATGAGGGCCCAAGTCTTGGCACAAGTCTTTGTGGGACAATTCGCATCTAAACTATGATGTCAGAACTTTTAAACGGTGTCAAAGTCATGCAAGACAGCTGTGACTGGGGAAACCTCAGGGATTAGAGAAGACTAAGGAGACCCAGTGACTGAATACAAGGTAGGCTCTTGGGTCTCACCCTGGAGCAGAGGCAGGGGCATTCCCAGGGAAACTGAGGAATGGGGGTAAACGCTGTAGCTTAATCCAGTGTTGTATGGATACTAATTTCTCTATCAGAGTTTTGATTGTCCAAGTCCCACTACAGAGATGTTATCTTGAGGGTTTTTGGGCAAACGATGGACAGAAATGGGCTGAACTATTTTTGAAATGTTTCTGTGAGTATAAAATGATTTCAGACTAGAAAGTTTCTTTAAGAGGAGACAGAATCTGTGGTTGTGAAGAAACATGGAAATGGAAAAAACTAATTATGGGGGTTAGGCTGCCGCCCAAAGCACTGTGGGTGAGATTGTCTCCTTCTGTAGCCAGCTGTGCAGGGAGGACAGCTCCTCCCTTAATCAACAAGGAAGCGTTACAAAGACAGAGCATTCCTGAGTGTGAGATGAGCAAGGAGGCCATGGGATACACTTACCTAGGAGCAAATCAACTGCAGAAAATGGGTCAATTTCATGCATATTGGTTTTGCAAACCTGCAGCTATAAGAAGACAAAAAAACAATACAGACCAGAATACTGAATGAAGAAGAGAGCCTGCTGACCATTATTCAGTCATGGAATCATTTCTGCTCTATAAACATATGTGATTGTGCGGGCGCAGTATTGAGAATCACAGAATCACAAGCACGGAAAGCCTGGGAGGATGGGGCTGCACACACAATTCCCCTGTTGTACAAAGGATTCTTTGGACCAGGTTTTGCACCACCCTCCAACACTACAGAAGAGTTTTCCCTCAAATAAGACATGCACATTTATAGGTACCTCCTAACTTCAGCAAAGAATGGCCTCCCCTCATCCAGTGGAGAGAGCATCCTAAGAGACGGAACAAACAAGAACTCCAAGCCAAAACCCTGGTTACACTGAAATGGCTTATCTTTCTCCTCCTGCAATAAAATATGTTGTTCCATAGATGCATGAGATGTAGACAGGCCAATGACTTTGGAAGAGTGGAATCTTGTGCATCAAACCTTTCCATTCTTCCTTCTGGCCAGTACTTAAGCAATACCTGCAGTGTGCTCAGCACTGACACAGCTGCCCAGGAGGCTGACAGAGGGTTAGCTTTGTTCACCAGGAATAATGAATGAGAACTTGGTGCAGGAAAGTTCTTGGTGACAGGAAAGGTTTACACTACTCAGACATGGTCACCAGCCAAGGTCATGAAGATGCCTCCAGCAGGAGGGAGTAGGAAGGGGATGAAAGGAAAATTGGCATGAACACCAGGAGAAGTTGTGGGGTGAGGAGTGAAGGAAAGACACTGTGGCCGCCCCAGTGTTGAATTGTGGAGGGGACAGTCAACCACAGAGTGCTCCTAGAAGCCCACTCAGTGGTCCTGCATTAGTCAGATTTCCAATGCTGTGATAAAATCCCAGAGAGAACTGACTTAAAAGGAGAAAAAAATTTGGCTCACGGTTTCAGAGGGTTCTGTCTGTGGTGGGCTGGCTCCATTGTGTCAGGCAGAGGCGAGGCCTCATATGCATCTTTCCATAAGCACGTTCTAAGTCCAGTGCTTTCCTGAGTTCTGTGAGTCACTCAGTGAATTATCGAGCTTCAGGGGAGTTGTGGGAACCCAAGTCAGTCAGAAGTGCCAGGGGCCGGAGGATGCCCCCAGCTTCTAAAGTAGGGACAGTCTTGAGACCGTGTCCTTTAATTTATGGGAGCTGTGCTAACTTCAGGTAGATAACGTCATAACTGAGTCGAATCACAGAACACCAAGTTGGTGTCAGAGCATCAGTGCTGGAACTCAAGAGTGTGCAGGAACGGGAACTGGCTTGATTAGGGGTTAGAGGAGGTTTGGGAAGAGGCCTTTTGATGCATTGGTGGGGTGGAGGGCCCCTCACCCTCTGTGTTCTTCTGTGTGTCAGTGTGTCCATGCCTCTTCATTCCTGGTTTTAAATTTCCAAAGATAGTTGGAGAACAAAGGCATGAAAGCAATCCGTAAAATTCAAAAACTTTCCAGAAGGCCCTGGCCTGACACCCAAGGTCAGGGCACACTGTGCTGGCCTCCTCCCTTGGGCAGCCTGTCACAAATAGGCAGGAAATGTCTTCTAGGTGGTAGGGACCAAGCTGGACGCCCTTAACCCACGCAGTAGCTGTGTGCCCAGCTGGAAAAGTGCTTCTTCTGGCAGGGCCCAGAGACTGACAGTCAGAACTTGTGGAACAAAGAGGGGCAGCCCCAAGTAGGGCTGATGCTCGGGGTCCCTCAGCTGCTCTCCCAGAGGCAGAGGAGCGTCAGCAGAGAATGGGACCCTGATTCGGAGTCAGGCTGGAGTGAACGACCTTGAGCTGCAAATTCACAACTGAATTTTCCTCATCTGAAAATGAGAAAGAAGAAAAGATGATGATGATGACACTGATGATGATGCCCAATTCATAACATTATTTCTGAGGACGAAATGTGAAAATTTGTAAAGCCGCCGGCAGAGAGCGCAGTCTCAATAAACATCAGTTCTGGTTTCAATAAGCTGAGACCTGACGGACTGAAGATGCACAAAGGATATCCGGGAAAAGAATGGGGCCGGAGTGAAAAAGGCCTTGGAACTGCTCGGCTGGGGTCCTCCCGCCCCGGTCCATGGTGGCGTCTGTCCACTCTGCAGGCAAGACCATCCTGCAAGCCTCCTTCTGCGAGGAGGGAGCCCTTGCCGACCAGCATCTTGTCTTCCAAGGACTGCGTGAAGCTGATTGGCCGGGAGGGTCTCCACATCAGGCCTTGTGCTCAGCTGAACTCCACTGGGTGGGACCAAAGACCGGGCAGGCAGAGCCCACTCCTACCTCATCCCCGGGTGACCTACTTCCTCCAGGTTCCCACCTGTGCAATTTTCTAAATTAAAGAGACAGAGTATGTATGTGGTGTGTGCATCTGTATGTATGCACATTTCTGTGTCTCTGCATGTGAATGTTTGTGGATCTGTGTCTGCACGCAAGCGCGTATATGTATCTGTGTGTCAGTGTGTTTCGGTGTGTACCTCTGTGTTTATATGTCGAATACAGTACACTTCAATTTACATGAAGTCCCTAGGGCAGTCAGACACAGGGACACAAAGCACAATGGTGGTTGCCAGGAGTTTGGGAAGAGGAGGGGGAATTACTGTTTAATGGGCACAGAATTCCCATTCAGAAAGATAAAAAAGTTCTGTAATGGATGGTGATGATGAATGTCCTTATTGCCACTGAATTATACACTTATATATAGTTAAAATAATACAGATACATGGTAGATATACAGATGTTCCTGACTTTCAACGGCTTATATTCCAATAAATCCAGTGAAAGTTGAAACTATTATAAATCAACAATGCATACACCACAGCTACCCTACCACGCATCCCAGCTGAGCGGCACAGCCCACCGTACAGTGACCGTCGCCCTGGTGATCACGGGGCTGACAGGGGCTGCTGCTCACTGCCATGCCCAGAATTGTGATGGGGGATCATTAGCCCGGGAAGAGATCCAAGTTCAGAATTCCTAGTGCAGTTTCTACTGGATGCACATCTCCTTTGTGTCACTGTGAAGTAAAAAAAGGTCCTCAGTTGAACCATCGTAAGCCAGGGCCTCTCCCTACATACATACATGACACACGTAGGCAAGCACCTGTGATTACAGTTAGGATCAGTAAGAAAGTGAGCTAGAAAGAACAGGATGCTGCGGCCAGAGGGCGGCATCTTGGGTTTTATTATTTTGGAAGTTGCACAGTTTCCTGAAGGAGTCTGGGGTGTAGCATGGGAGCGGGTGGCCCAGGACGAGCAGAGGACACCGTCACTGGAGGGTAAGAGAGCAAAGAGCAAAGGCTACACTGTCACCGGACTGTGGATGGGAGGGCCTGGGCAGTGAGGACACGAGGGCCTGGAGGACCAGCAGGGTGGCACGTGGAGGAGGAGCGTGCGCCTCAGAGAGGGCAGTGTATGCACGGGGCGGTCGCTGTGGTCTGCAGGGCTAATGGGCAATGAAGGAAATGAGCCTCCTGCCCGGAAATGGGTGCAAGGGAAGTGGGGTCCGGGCAGAGAACTGAGGCTCTGCTAGGGTGAGAGCAGAGACAGGAAGAGCCCCCAAGAAGCTGCTCCGGCTACCCGGTGGGAGATCGCCACTAGTGCATATTCACCTTGAGTCTCGGCTCCCACTCCAGGCCGCCCATGTTCAGTGTCACACACTCCACACCAGGAGGAGAATTGCTTCACGGCTGCTAAGGCTTTCACTACAACCATCAAGATGCGAGCCTGCAGGACGCTGGCAGAGCTGGAATCGGTGTGAGACCCGTGGAGTCTGGCCCAGGAGCCACAGCTGACCATGCTCAGCCTCCTGGTGCAGGAAGGATGAGTGGAGATCACTCCCGGCACACACAGAGAGAGCAGCCCTGGAGCTTGAGAGCAAATGAGTCAGGACTGACCAGGTCTGCTGCCCAGCAGGCATTAAATCACTAGGGACAGCAGGCCAAGCCCTGCTCCTGTGGGCTCCTACTTCACTGGCAAACCCGCGCTGCCCACAGTAATTTGTCCACTTGAGTTACTAATCCAGCCCACGTGAGTAACTAAAGTTCGTCGAAACCTATAGCTGGGAAATCCGACAGTTGTTTGCTTTTTCATGCTTTGTGCAGGAAGGAACCATAATTCTTTGACAAAAGGTGGGAATGGAGAGTAGAAAACATTCATCCACACAGCCGGCCTGCTGAAAGGGAGCTGAGGCAAAGCCGCCTACCACCCACATTCCTGCTGTCATCTTACGGCCACCCTGGAGCAGGTGACGCCTCCTGCTATGTGGAGTTTGGGGCTTCCTGGCTCTTAGTCCCAGTGAAATCATCTAAATTTCTGAGTGTTCACTCCGTGTGAGGGCAGGAAACTTTGCTAGGGCTTCAGTAGTAAGAAGGAGAACATTTGTGTCCTTGGGAAGAAAGGAAGAGTTACTGTATTCCAGCACTGGACAGAGTGTGTCCCAAACATAAGTGTGTCCCTATTTCCTGCTCATTTCCTTCAACTCATTCTTCTTGAACAGTTCTGGGGAAGTGCTAGTCAACTGAAGTGTGCGCACACTCAGGGTCAAGTTCCTCCTTGCCTCAGGGCCTTTGCATGTGCTACCCTCCTCCTCAGGCCACACTTCCCTGCCACCTACCCCTCACTTATCCTCCTCTACAATCAGCTTAATGGTCACTCGCTCAGGAAAGCGCTCAGGAAATCGCCCAGGACCCAGAGCCACATCCAGTCTTCTTTCCGTGGCACATCCTCCTAACTGGACATGAGTCCCCAGCTCTGACTAAATACTTCGTGGTGTGTCACTTAGCTAGTTCCCTCAGGACTGGGGACCTCTTCCACCTTGCCCTGCACAGAGAAGCTGCCTTGTACATACCGCACTTGGTGGACGAATGAGTGAATGTGGGCAGGAATGAGGATTTAAACCCACGTCTCTCCAGAGCCCAGTGCTTTTCACCACAGCAAACAGCAAAAAACGGAGAGAAGAGGAGAAGGAGAGAGAGAGAAGGGAGAGGAAGAGGAAGAGGAGGAGGAGAAGGAGAAAAAGGAGGGAGAGGGCTTTTGAGGTCACATCTGCAGCTACAGGATGGCTTTACATCATCTAAAATGCCAATGTCCCCGTGGAGCCCTGTGCACGCAGCGATCTGGAAATGGCGTGGGGGAGCAGGGCCTTTTAATATGCCACTTGCCCGTGGACAAGTGCAATCATGGAGGACGCTGGTTTCCAACAAGTTCGCTCAGTCTAAGCCAGATCCTAGCAATTCATCACAGCTTTCTAAGACATCCAGGGCCCAACTCAGCACTGCAGATCAGGGTCCCTTTCTGGGAGGGGAAGGGCACTGCCCTTCCTCATGGCTCCAAAAGCCCATCTCCCCCAAGTCTCCCTATCAGAGACTCTTCCCTTCAGTCTGAGATTTCCACCCGGGGCAAAGTTTTCACTATTCAAGGAAGGGCTGATTCCTTCTATTATCATCAGCTTTGGTACCTTCAGGGAAGTGGACACCGTGAGAGCAGGTTTTCCAGAGAGAAAAGGAATCAGAGGTCCTAGTGTGGGAGCATCAGGGCCAAGGTGTGGGAGCCTCTCCGGGTTGGAATCTTGGGGGAAATCCCCAGATGGATGGACAGACTGATGACACAGCCAATGCTTATGATGGAGCTGCACTTCTACTCATGCTGAAGGGTCTTTGTTCAAGAATTTTGAATCATGTTGAACAAAAGCTGGCTACGTTCAAAACAAACTTCCCTCCGCCTGCAGTCTGTCCTGTCCATCTCCCTCTGTTCCTTGGGCTCATTCCTCAGATACCTGCCAAGTGTTTTCATCTGCATCAACCATGAACAGCTAAGTCTACCCAAGAATCCGCCCAGGTCAGGGTCACCAACTTGGCTCAGCTGTCCTTGGGGACAGAGTGTGTCCCAAACATAAACACAGTGGCCCTGGGACCCTGGGACCCAGCTTCTCAGGTTCCCTCTGAAGCCAGTCACACATATGCAAGCTGTGGATGGTTCTAATCCTTTTTATTCTCATGTAGAAACATAAGTTTGTATTTTTAAATACGAACAGCTTGCTTCATGTTTAAGTACACAAAATATAAATTGTTCCAGACCAAACTCTAAGGCACATTGCCAAAAATAGAAATCTAATAACAGAATCTATCATTTATGGACCATGTTTTCTCCACTCTTTGTTGAGCTTTATGTATTTCATTTAATTCTCATGACAACTCTGATAAGTAGTGTTATCCATGGTTTTGACTGAATAAGCTGAGGCCATGTGATTGGCTCAAAAGGGTCATGTGACTGGCGCCGAGTTGCCAGGCTAATTAGAGGCTTAGCGAGGATTTGTACCAGGTCAGTCTAACTTCAAAACTGTACAACATCTGTGCTTACTGTTGCCTTTGCAATTTGTCATAGCAACCATGACACTTACTAATATATAAATGTAAGAGAAAAATTATAGTAATAACTACTTCATTACTAAAATATAATAACAATTTTTCTTATTTTAGTTATGGCAATCAGGGAAGAGAGTGGAAGTAGCGAATGAGGGTTTCTAAGAGCAGGTTTGGGAACTGTGTAGAGAGGGGGAAAGGCAGGCTCCAGAAAGAACGCGCAATCGTCCCTCAAATTCAGCTCAGCCAGCGCAGTCCAGGCCCTGCTCAGTGTCAGTGTTTGCAATCCATTATCCTGAAGATAACAGAATACATGACAAAGTCTTAGCTAGCCTGTGAGATGTTAATGAATGGTGAAAATAGAACTTCCCAAAGGCGTTCCAGTCAATTAATCTCCAAAACTGGGTTCCTACTTCATTGTGACAGAGTTGGCCACACAGGATGGTGGATGTAGGCCCTGAGCTGTGTGTGTATGTGTGATTGTGTGTGTACAAGGGGGAGAAAAGAGAGACAGGGACATACATACATACAGATAAACAGAAGGTAGAGGATGCAGAGGAAACAAAACTCCAAGTAAGACTTGGAAGGCTGAAGCAGGAGGATCATGAGTATGAGCTGAGCCTAGCCTAGGTGTTGTGACTTATATCCCCCAAAGCATCATGAGCTTATGTGCTCATGGTGGGAGTAACTGGATCATAGTTTGTGACACTGGGCCATGGGTGTGTGGTAGTGGATTAGTCCACTGACTGGTTTAGTATAGTTCTGGATGTGAGTGATGGATTTACTGAAGATGGAAGACCCCCCCCCCCGTATGGGTGGCACCAACCAATAGGCTTGCAGCCTAGATGGAATAAAAAGGGAAAGAAGAAGGAAGGCAGCTTCCTGCCTATCCTGCCCTGGACTGTTTCTCTTCTGCCATGCCCTCTGCCATGCCACCCTGCCTTGGAGCCAGCTGACTAGGGACAGAAACTTCCACAAACTGTGAGACAAAATACAACTTTCTTCCTTTAACTTGTGGGTGGGGGGTATTTTGTCCAAGCAACGAGAAAGTAACTAAGACACTTGGATACATAGTGAGTTCCAGGCCAATCTGGACCACACAGCAAGTCTCCCAACATCAGGTTCCCCCTCTCGGTATGCCATATTCTAAGAGGGTAGGTAACAGGGCATTAGTCCTACACACCCTGAGATTGGAGAGGGCCTGGCAGGAAAAAGGCAGGGGTTGGGGCTCCAGGCAGAATAAGATGCAGTGAGAAAAGGCTACTTACAAGGTGCCTGGAGGCTCCAGCAAGCCCAGCTTGATGTCCTGAAATTCAGCCTCCTGCAAGGGCCAGCGTGGCAGGGCCCGGAGCACAGCCAGCCAGTCCCAGACCTGTGGGCCTCTGGGCACCCAGCTAACAGCCAGAGGGCAGAGAGGAGCACTTGACACCCACCTGCCACCCTCTGACCTACCTGGGACCTTCCAAACCTCAGGGGCCTTGGTCAGTGAGGGCGGGTGGGGACATGTCCTCATTCTTCTTTCCTCTTTTCCCTCTGATGAGTGAGCAATTCCTTCTCTGAGCAGGGATGCAAATGCCCCAAGACACCACTGAAGATCAGGTTGGACCAGCGTCCCAGAGAAAACAGTGATACACCGGGGCAATGCAGGTGCTTTCGGGGAGCGTGTTAAGCTGTTTGGGCCACTATGACATGTTTGCTCAACACATGGGTGTTTAGCACCGCTAATGTGTGAGGCATCGTTCCAGGGAACGGAAGGAGGGTGGTGAGTGAGACACATTAGGTCTCTGATCAAATTTCATTCCTTCCAAGGGCCCCGAAGGGGTCTCTCAGGTTGGGACTCTCAAGTTGCCCGGCTCCCTGGATGCCTGGCGCACACCGAAGGAGCTCAGCTCTACAGAAAGAAGCTTTGCATGAGGTGACGTTGTGACCTGGGTGGGGAGTGCAGACCAGACACAAGGACAAAGTCCACCCCGGGCTAGTGGATCTTGCCCCACAGCTGGAGGTGCAATAAAAGCTCAAACTGTGAGTATAGGGCTGTCGTGAGGCTAAGTAGACACTGAAATAGTCCAGGACTTTTTCCACAGTGGCTGAAGAAATCCTTTAAAAGGAAGAAATCCTTTTAAAGGAAGAAATCCTTTAAAAGCTCTCATTTGCACAGCTTCTCTCTATCCTTATTTTACTGAAATTACTTTTTTCCGCTTCTTCTCTATGTCTTCCACTCTCTCTTCCTCCTTTGCACTGTTTATGTGGGGATTTCACGTGTTAGCTGAAGTCCGTGCATGATGGAGGCGGCACCTTGTGCATTTCTGGTCTCGGTGTTTGAAATACTGGAGGTGCTCACTAGAGTCTCCCCCGCCCCGACTCTTCCTGCTCCCATCAAGGGCCTCCCTTGGGTTCCAGGCCTGACGTGGATGACAATCACAGCGATCGTCCTGCCTCAAGGGCTGCGAAGTCATTTTCACCTAAACTCTCCCTGAACTCCCTAAGGCCTGCTTTCGCAGATTTTAGCAGACTTGTCTCTCCAAAATGGAAGGTTCTGGGGCTGACTAGTCAAGTCAAGTCCACTCATGAAACAGAAATAAATAAATTGGGCGGGGGATAAAGGTCAAGAACGGTACTTTGAATGAATCAAAGTTTTGAGTCTCTGGAGAAGTTTCTGCTCCCTGTTCTGTGCATTTCCAGAAGGTCTGGCTTGCTGTCTGTTTCTGCTGAAGCACATGAGTGGCTGAAGTCAGCAAAGAACAAACCTGCCCGGGCGGGCTGTGTGAAAAGCCAGGGGAAGCCCGAAGGGGCCTTTTGAGTGAAAAAGAGCAAAATCCTTTGGAAAATAAAAATCTCTTTTTAAAGACACAAAAATCCGGTGCGTCTCACATTCTGCAGTTGCCCTATGTGTGGTCCCCACAGGCTCTGCCACCATCGCCAGCACCATCGCCCGGCAGAAGACGGGAGCTGCCCCTGGGGAAGCACGTGTCCTTGAACCAAAACGGTCATGACAGCTCTGGTCCTCACAGTGTCTTGCTTTACAATAAAGGGGAAGAGAGTAGTAACCCAAAATACTTCAGATGGATCGCGCCCTCACAGGCTGTCATGAATTGACTGCAACAATGGCTCGAATTCATTCGACCCTCCTTGATCCGCGCCCTTGAGTGACTTCTTACCACATCGATGCTGGATTCGGCCCTGTGATTTCATCAAGCTGATGGAGCGGTGACAAAAGAGATGCGGAGACCTGGAAAACACTCGTGCATGGAATTTGCCCTTAAACTGCTCTTAGAAACATGAGTTGCCTTGTGGAAAAACCTAGGCTAGCCAGGAAGAGGATGAGAGAGCACACGGCGCAGAAAGGACGAGCCGCGGCGGTGGAGCTCTTCGGTACCAGCTGTCCCTCAGGGAACCCAGCCAAGATCCACCAAACCTGGCCCCAAGTAGCAGGCCCGCCGGTTCATTTCAGTCCACGTAATGTGCCCGCAGAGCTGGGAGCTATAAACAAACAGCCATTTGGCCATCCAGTTTGAAGCTACACAGCAAAAGCTGGCTGCCACAAGGGTTCATTTCCTTCGTATGTAGAGTTCCTACTTATCTTTCTCATACAAAGAATCTCTAAAATAAATAAGGAAATTTATTCTACAAATACATCCTCATTCATGAGAAATTGTGTGTATTCAGGAGGTTCATTTTCTTGTTTGGCAATGGTGAAATATTTGAAACAATCTTACTTTCTATCAACACAGACCTAAGCATATTCACATATATGACCTCTCTTAAAGGCAATTTGGCAATATCTACTATATGCTACATTTGTATAATCTATTCTTTGACACAGAAATCCATCTGGGGGTCATTTTTCTAGAGATATGCCTACACACATACTGTGAAAAGACCATTCACCAAAGTATTGTTGGAACAATCAAGCAATAATAACGAAATGCTTGAAACAGCCCATACGTCCATCAACAGCAGCCTGGTCAGGGTATATCCTCCATGAAGCAATGTGCAGCTATCAGCCCAGGATGAGGCTGCTTTTTAAGAACAGATGGATAAAGGTTCTCAGGATAACTTAAGGCAAAAGACCAAAGTACAGAGAAGTGTGGCTAGTGTGCTAACTTTTATGTTAAATAGTGAAGAATAAGAATGTATATTTTCGTGTATGCTTATTTTGCATAAAAATTCTTAATCTATGAATCAGAAATTAATAGCAGTAGTTACCTAAGAGGAGTAAGAGATTCTCAGAAATGGGCACATGGCTGAGAGGGCAGGAAGAGGAATTACTACTCAAAGTATTTCATTCCAGTCATGTCTTTGCCCTCATCTTACACCCAAACTGCTCTCGCCAAGGTCAATAGTGGCTTCCACTGAGCTCAGATCCAATGTTATTTCCTCCATCTTCACTGTACATGGTCATCAGCAGCAACTGACTCACTGGTCTTTTCTGCTCCTTTAAACACTTCCTTCATTCTGTTTCTAGGACTCCGCATTCCGTTGGCTTTGCTCTTATTCCATGGCCCTTTTCATTATTTTTTGTGTCAATCAGTAAAATTCTGTGCGAATATGCACCACATCTTTGTAGGAGTTCTTTGTATATGAAGAAAGTGAGCCCACATATCAGTCAGCTTCTGCTGTGTAACAAGTCTGAATGCTTCTCACACTCCTTTGCTGGTATCTCTTACATTAGAGGGTCTCAAGGCTCAGTTTTCAGTCTTTTCTATTTGTTCCCTCTGTCATGGTGAGCAATTCCAACCTCCTGCCTCTACATATTTTCTCTTTGGTTATGGCACCTCCCAAACCTCCACCTTCATATTTGTTCTCTTCTGAACTCCAAACTCCAGTAGCAATTAATAACAACAGTCATCTCAAATTTATCACATGCAAAATTGAATTTCTGCTCTTCCTTTTAAAAACTGTTCTGCTTTTTGCACTGTAGTTGAGGCAAATGTGCTTGTACCCCAGATCTTATAGTCACCCTTGAGTCTACTTCTTTTGTAGCCATGGCCAGCCAACCACAGTTTACAGTTCTCAATGTTACCACCCTTGTGAATAGGATCCGTTACCATATGAAAGAAGCCTGATGGAGCCCTTTCTCTGTTCTGTGACACAGCAGAGTTGCCAACTATGAGGACTGACCCCTCACCAGACATCAAATCTGCTAATGTCTTTGATCTTGGACTTCCACGCCTTAAGAGCTGTGAACAATAAGTTTCAGCTGTTTATAAATGATCCTGTTTAAGACACTTGGTAGTAGCAGCCCAAATGGACTAAGACACTAGTCTCCCTGCTCCCACCTTACCCCTCCAATGCATTCTCCATCCAGCGGCCAGAACAATCCTTCTACGTCTCCTGTCCTGCCATTCCTCTGCACAAAGTCCTCCCGTGGATCCCGTCTCTCTCAGAATAAAGCCGAAGCCTTAGAATGGTCTTAAGACCCTCATGTGGCCATCCCCAGGTAGCCATATGGCTACCTCCCTCCCCTTTTAGCCTTTGCTCAAATAATGACTTCCCAGGTGAGCCTGCCTGCTCACCGCATTTAAAATTGCAACCACCTCCTTCAAACTCTTCATCTCTGCTTATTTTTCTCCAGGCTCTCCAGTTCACCCACAAACATTCTATGTATACAACTTACCTGTTCATCTATTACCACCTCTCTCTGCTAGAAATAAGCCTCGTGGTTCGCTGCCACCTCCCCAGCACACAGAACAGCATCTAGCATGCAGTGGGCACTCGGTATTTCTTCAACAAGTGAGTTAATGGACTGATACTTTGAAATATGTTAGTGGTTTATCTATTTTCAAAATTAAATTATAAAATAAAAAGAAACATGACTTTACGAAGAAATAAAGAAAAAATTAGCTTAGCTAAATAAATGGACTTAGGTAATAAAAGAAAAAGGAAATTAGGTAGCTCTATAAATAACCTCCAACCAAATCATTAAGTGAAAAAGCCAGGTACATAAAAGAGTATTCTACCTTCTAAAAAATTATGTTTGTGGAGTTTTACCTAGGAAACTGGTAACAATTGCTGTCCCTAAATCGGGACCTGGATGGCTCAGGAAAGGGCCAGGCAGGGCTTGATTTCCAATGAGCACTCTTGAATTTTTTTACCATGTGCAAACAGCATCTGTTCGAAAAAGAAAATAAAATAATAATAAAAGATGAGAATAATAAAAGACTAGCATTTGTGTTACACTCCAATGTTTAACATTCAGTCAGTTAGAAATGAGATGTAAAAATTCTCTTTGAACAGGAAAACTGCGTTCCAAGACTTGAGCGAGAGTCTTGTCTCCACGCGTAGGCAGGACCGTGTCCGGGGGGCGGCCAGTCGGTCACAACAGCTCGCAGAAGCAAACCTGCTCGTGCTCATCAAGCACCACCTATGAGAGAGAATCTTGGCCACCTAACAAACAAACTTTGAGTGTCTGATCCAGAAGACAGCCACATTCGTTCCGTCCAAAGGGACAAGGGTAAAGCATGGAGACCCACGCACCCATCCTCCCAGCAATATGGCCCTCCTGATGAAGCGTCTCCCTGGTGAGCAAGGCCACTTCAGGAGCAAGGCTGTGTCCTCACCACCACCCCCGAGACAGACAGGAGCAAACAACAGAAAGTCTAGCTGTGCCTGGAAATTCAGTAAAATTAAGCGTATCTAAGATGTATGGTGTATTATGCATCAGCCAGTCCTTAAACCATTCACACCTCTTGATTAGAAACAAAATTTACCAAGTTTGAGCAGATTATCCATGAAATAAATACATAAGTAGAGAAAGCTTCAAGATATATACATGATCGATGCCTACACTAGAAACCAATCAAGGCTGGTGGGTGCCAGGTAGAGGACAGGAATGGAGAGATAATTTCTGCTGAAACCTTTGAAGTCATTCTGATTTTTTGGACCATGGGAAAATATCATCCATTCACATAAGAAAAAGCGATAATTATTTCTCTTTGGAGCCTTGTTCCTGGTGGAAGATTTTGTTGCACAAAGTGCACAGATATGCCACATTTGGGGTTTTCTCTGTCTCCAGCAGAGGATAAACTCAGATCCCTCCACAGAGCAGAAGTTCACGGGGATAAGAATGCGTAATAACCCTGCGTTCCAGTTTTTGTGTTTGATGTTTTAACATCCTGGGGCTGCGCTGACACTGGACTGCCTCTCCCTGATTTAACCAATTCTTAGAGATAACAAAGGACTCGGGTCCTAACTCACCTTTCCCGTACAAAACACGATCCAGAATCCACATCCCAAGACCTTCCCTGGGTTCTCACACTCTGGGTCAGCAGCCACCTCCCCTACTTAATACAGTGCAGGTCAGGCACCAGACAACTAGGAACAGGGAAGGCCCGTGCTCCAGAACCCACCGAAAGTGTTCAAACCGGCCGGTTCTCAGCCTGCTCACCCTCCTGGCCTGTTACTTCCCAAGAAACTACAATAAAGATGTGCTGTACTTTCTCTTCACTCCCTCTGCCTTCAGACTCACTCCGCTGCTTCTGGGCACAGCTCCCTGAGGCACGGCAGGGCAGCCCCTCCTCTAGGGATGTGCAAAGATAACACCACCTTTGCAATGGCAGGCACCTCCTGACCTGTAGTCCTGTATGCGCCCCCCAAAAAATGAAATCAAGATTTTAAAACAGAATGAGCCTAGGATAGAATACTAGTCTGCAGGAGGTACGTTAACATCATGGACATGGGACAGAGATTTCAGCTGCAATAAAAAACAAAAGTGCTGTGATTTGACAGAGCGCCCTCTTAAACGAAGCCAAGAATGTGCTCTCACCCAGGAGAAGCAGTGAAGGTTAGGACACATTGCTCAGGACGATTTGGCAGCCACCACCCCTGCATATATTTCTATTAATAAGTGTTCTGCCCATGAGAACCACATGTTTATTAATGAGCCCACAGTCGCCTCAATTACTAGGCGATTCGTGTTGTATGTTAGCCCGCGAGGGCACCTGCTAGAGAGCATCAGTTCTGCAGCAAACCTCAGAGGCCTGGCCGAGTTCACATCCACAGTGTGCATTTTTCACTTTAAGCACACTTCACGTGTGAAAACCAGCATTCATTTGCAAAACAGACAAAGACAGGATGATTCCTCAGCCTATAAATAGCATCTGTTAAAGGTTCTTGTCAAACAGGAAACTTGGGTGACTTACATGATCTGATTTGCCAAGAAGAAGTTATTTTAATTGTGGGCTACTTTGCGGGACCTGTCTAGTGTAGTCAGCGAGGCTCGGGACCCTCACACAATTGTCGGTTGCAAAGGGGGTCCTGGCCACTACTGCCTGGGGTCTCTGTCACCAGAGTAACAGGGCGAGGTGGTCACGAGCACAGGAGAGAAGCTTACCCTGGACAAGAGTGCAAATTCATATGCGACTCTGGACACCTCAGTGCTGGTTTTAGAACTAATAGTTTAGAGAAGAGGCTGAAAACCTTTGTCCTTTCACTTGACCAAGTTTCTTGTAATCATTTTCCTGTTCCTTGCCAATGCTTTAAAATTGGGATGTTTTGCATGAAAAGTCAGATCTTTGGCCTCTTTTGAAAAACTAGGAGACCCAGCCACGTAGGGCCACGCTCCAGGCGACACTGTCAGTGAAACCGGCAGCAGAGCTGCGCTCCCTTGTGCAGTGTATGAGCTCCGCAGAACCCGCCACCCTGCTGTCCCCACACCGTGACACTGAGTGCTAACAACCACAGCTCACTGCGCTTAAAGAAACCTTCATCCGCACTTACAGCTCTCACCAGTGTGGGGACAGAGAGCAGGCTGAGGAGACCAAGGTTTCCCGGGGCGGAAGTCAAATGCTCTGAGGCTGATAGGACAACAAACCCCTTCAGAGACTCTGTTGTGCAGGGTGCAGAAGCAGCGAAGCTGCTTTGGGGGAGCCCGGAAGGGGCTTTGGGGAGGCAAACTTGGGTCCCGGAAGGGAAATACCATTTGAGTAAGGGGTGAGCCCAGGAGGCTGCCGTCACGGTGGCTGCAGAGAAGCAGCTCTGTGAAACATGGAGGGTGAGTTAGTCCAGGCACCAATCACCAAAAGTGGGATTGGAATGAACTGAGCATATTGACTGATTCTATCATTAATTAGGCCCCCAAATCTCTATCTTCATGTAGAATCTAAGTTGGTTCTGTCAGAAAAAAAAGGCAACTGGTCAACCCCAGTCAGCCACTTCACTGAGTATTTGAAAATCAGGATGCATTAAATGAACACAGCTGGGAGGCAGCGGAAATGGAAAATCCAGAAGTGTCCTATGTATTGCAGCTGGGTTACCCAAGAGGATCCTCCGCCTGCCAAAGAGGAAAACAGAGAAGGAGAAAACCCCAGGTCAAAAAAAGCAAGAACCTCAAGCTGCTCGCTCGTTTTTCAGTTTGGACAGATCAGTCTCTGGCCGGAGAGCAGACTGCTACCTAACCATGCGACAAGGACCGCGCCAGGCCCAGGCCTGACGGGGTCAGTGTTTAGTTCCCAGCTCGCTGCTGGACAGGGGACAAAATGAACCACATCTTTTTATGCAAACATCTTGAATAGATCAAAGTAGAGTAATAGATTTTATTTAATTAAAATAGATTAAAAACAGAGTGTGTAAAAGAATTAGAATTCTCAATAATTTACTATTATTTACATTAGCAAATGCTGGTCGTTAGTAGACACTGTGCAGGACCCAGACCCTGCATCCGCTGTGGGCTCAGAGCCTCACGCTTTCTCTCCATCCCCAGCCCTTCCGGTCTCTATGGCCTGGATGTCACTGGCACAGGACAGGGGAGCTTCAGATGGCCCCAATCACGGCATCGTGCCCCGCACTGCAGGGCTGAGAAGCTCGCTCGGGAAGGGCTTCCTTCCTCCCAGGAGCATCATTTACTCTCAGGCCAAGTTCAGAGGCGCACCCGACCCTTGGTGATGTCTCCTTTCTGTGCCCACTCTCCCCATGAGCATGTGACCTCCTGGAAATGCTCCTCCAGGGCGACTCAAACCTAGTTTCCAGAGAGACGATGTCAAGCCAAAACAAAAGCCATACACGCTGGCTCCCAGGGAAATCCTGATTCCTCAACACCTCCTACATTGTCCAGAATCTGGCAACTTGTGCCTTTGATGCGTGAGGGAGGGTGGGGAATCACAGTGGCCGGGTGGCCCGCGGACACTTGGCCACGAGGGAGGTTCCTTCGAGGGAGCAGTAATGGCAGCAGGGAGGCCAGCGGAGCTCATGCCCTGCAGGTTCTGAGCACAGGCAGCAAGTCCCAGGAGCAGAGATGAGGCTGTGGCGTCAAGAGGACAGAGAAGACCCCTCGGGAGAGCAGGATCCGTGGTGGCTGGAGGCGCCCGGGATTGCTCATCCTTGTGCCCAGCCTGTAGCTGGCAGGAGCCCTGCAGCTCCACCCACAGGACCTCCAGGTTTTGTGGCAATGGGGCCTGACACCCCAGGAGGTTCAGGGCTGAGCGGCATCTGTGATCCTCAGGGCCAGGCAGTGGACAGCATCACAAAGTACATTCAAGGGCGGAGGCAAGGGAGGCCCAGTGAAGAGGCTCAGTCCAAAATGTCCGTCTCAAAGGGGACCAGATGGTAATAGGACAGGTTGGTGACATAAGCCGCTGGGTCATCACCATCCTCCAGCTCTGGGGTGAACTCACCGCCATTCTCAAACCTGAAACAGGAGAAGATGGTGGTGAGGGCCAGCTCATCAAGTCCCAGAAGAGGGGAAGAGAAGGCAGTAGTGACCTGGGGGAGGCACTGAGGGGTCGCCACTCTGTGGAAGGGGCCAAGGGACCGGCAGTGGGGTCTGTGGAGGCGTGGAAAGAGCCAAGATTGCAAATTAGTTGGGTGAAGTAGGTTCCACTCTACAGACCGCCAGAGCTACAGTGAGGCCTTCGTTCCTTCAGTCTGTCTCTGGGTCAGTGCCAGGTCCCGGGTAGCTCTGGGGACCATGGTGGCAAGACAGGCAAGGCCCAGCCTCAGGGAGCAGGAGCCTGCTAAGGGGAGAGTGGGGCGGGTCAGGGGGGTGGGGGACAGCAGACCATGGAGGTCACACAGCAAGGGTCCTCTAGCCGGGAAACCTGACTCGGTGTGGTGTTGATTTGGGCTCTGAAGGATGAGTATTCGGATGTGGGGGTGAGGAGGGAAGGAGGGGCACCCCAACAGCATGGGAATGTGAGTACCCTCCTGCTAGTTACCCCTACCCACTGCGACTGTGTCTGCTGCCTGCCCGGCCCACACAGGGCCTCCTGCCCTGGGAAGACTTTGAACTTTAAAAAATGCTTAATTGAAAGAAGTGCATGAAGGATGATTATGGTTGGAGCATGTTCCCAAACCACGTCACATGTTGGAAACTCCATGCCATGCAGCAGGGTCATGACTAGAAGTGGGGACGTGGACAGGAGATTAGGCCACACAGGCTCTGCCTGCTCAGTGGATTAATGTTGCTGTCAGGATAAGAGGTTTGCTTAATAGTGAGTCCAGCCTCTCTCTGTCTCTCTGTCTCTGTCTCTGTCTGTCTCTCTCTCTCTGCTCCTCTCTGTCACCTCCACTATGCTTTGATGGAACAAGAAGATCCTCGCCCGAGCGCAGCGCCTTGGCACTGGACTTGCCCTCCTCCAGAGTGGCGACAGACAGATTCCTGCTCCTCAGGATGAGCCCGCTCGTGGGTTCTGCACAGCAGCACAGAACAGACCGAGACAAGACACTGTCCCTGGAAGGTAGACAGAACCTGGCTTCCTAACTCGAGTCGGTGACAAATGGCAGGAGGAGGAGGGCAGGAGGGGCCTTTGGTGCCCACCTGGAGTGCTGTGTCCCTGGGCTGTTTCTCAGCAACTGAAGGTGCCACTGACCACTGGACAGTGGTGGGAGCGCGACCCCGCCCGCAAGCTTCTAGAGTGCCCTGAAGTCCACGCTCTGAGCAGCTGCAGTCACCCCCGAGGGACTGCAGCAAGCCGAGGATCTGGGTCTCCCCCAGGTGAGCGTAGTGTGAGGGCTCCACTGACCTCGGACAGGGGCTTCCTGGAGGTCCAAGCTACAAACTAAATAGTTTGTGATAACAAAACAAAACCAGAAAAACAGAGGAGAAATGTTTGCACAGAAAAGACTGCAGAGGTCTTTCCCTCAGCTCCCCAGTGAGGTGTGACGAATGCAGCCTCCTGGGTCTGTGCCAGCTAGGAGAGCATGTGGGGCACATCCCGCCTCAGCCTCCTCCCTGTGGCTCCTTATGCTGTCGTTTAAGGATCCCCACAAAGAGCCCCAGCCATGGACAGGGACAGTGCGTGCATGGAGAGGAGACCAACTCTCCAACTTTGTCTTAAGGCCTTAGAGGCATCCCCGAACCCCGCCTGGGGCAGGGTTATGGGGCTGCCCAACAGCTTCCTGTCACTTGCTCCAGTCTCCCCACCAAGACCAGAGGACACAGGAACAGTGTGGGGAAGGGTTATGGGAAGGTGAAGGACAATGTGTCACCAGGCCAAAGCAATGTGCCCGGCAGAACTGCTGAAAGCCACGGGCCTGAGTGACGGCCCAGGAGCCTGGCAGCCCCTTCCACCTCCTGGGGGTCCTCTGGCAGAGGCCCTGGGCCCCATCCCACCGTCCTGGATAGAGTTGCCCTGTCTCAGCACTGGTGCCCACCCCACTCCGGGCCAGAGCTGTGGGCTGCCGTCTGGGACTCCACTGTGAGGGCCCCGCAGCAGTCTGGGGGCAACAACTCACAGGTCGGGGCCACTCAGGGTCACTGGTGCCACCTGACAGTCCCCGAAAGTCCAAACAGGTAGCTCCTGAGGGACGGCTGTAGCCAGGTCTAGCAGCCAGACCAGCAAGGAGAAAGATCAGCATGCTGAGCCGGGAACTCCCTGGAAATCTCCCAGCTGCTCCGAGGCTGTCCGTGACCACAGAGCTTTGCCCCTGGCTTCTCCCTGAGGAAAATGCATGGCCTCATTCCCAGGTGCTCCCCCCTCCCTAGAACACTGCGGATCTGAGTTCAGCCCCTGCCTGGCCAGAGACTCCTCCCACAAAGAGAAGGGACTCTCCTTCCTGCTCTGTGAATCCGCGTCCACTATGAACTTGAAGGCTGGTCTTGTCCACACTGAGGCCCCAGGCAAGGAACACGTGAGCTGCACACGGTACGCACATTGCTGTGGGGTGTTCTCCATGCCAGCCCCTCGGGCTCTGCCAGGAGCCCCTGAGGCAAGGCCAACATCGGTGTGGCCTTCCCTGTCCCCTGAGACCAGCTACTTTGAGCACGAGAATGTGTGGCCCGCCCATCCCAAAGACAGTAGACCTTGCACTTTCTCCTGAAGCCCTTACATCATCAGTGACTTGGTTTTCCCAAAAGTCAATGAAGCAAGTTCTCACCAGACTCCAGGAAACATAAAGTAAGTATTCAAATATGAGCAGAGCCCACGGCCGGGTGCCTCCGACCACATCCACTCCTTCTACGGAGTCCAGGCCCCAGCACGGGCTGGCAGCAAGGCGACCCCTTTATAAAGCCATCTGCATGTCACCGTACTCACAAGTGCTCTGTGGAATCCACGCCCAGGTGCTGGTCTTTCCCGTTTGGTATACTGTGGTCGATGACTATCGTTTCTGTGTTTGCCAAGCAAAAGCCATTGGACCTCATGATTTCTGAAAACCAAAGCACGAGGTGAGTATTCAGCAGGGCTCTGAGTTGGGGTTTTCAAATTCTTTTCTTTGCCCTCCACCTGCTGTCCCTCCTTCTCTCCCACACCACATCTGAGGTCCATTCCAGACCCTGCCCGGGAGACTGAAGGAGCTGACCCAGCCCCTGAGTAGCCACCCCCGCTGGCCGGGTCTCTCCCTGGACAAAGTGCTCTGGCTGTCTGCACCCCTCCACACACAGCCTTCCCTGTGGGATTAAAGCTGGGGGGACAGGAAGCGTGCTGGGCTCACACCTGCAAACTGGGTTCCAGGCCAGCTCTACCACGCAGTGATGCGGACCTCTCACAGGTCACCCAACCTTTCTGAGCTCTCGTCCTAGCTAAGAAAGGGCTGACGACATCTACCAGCCAGGTTGCTGTGAGGATCTAATGAGACCAGTGTGCATTTTAAACCAGAGGTGATTTGCAGGTTTTGGCTTCATATGATTCTAGACAGATGTTGATGTTTTCTTCCCCCAATAGCACTGGTGTTGGTAATTCAGAAAAACCACCAAAGAAAAATTCCATCTTATGTCCACGATGGCTGTATGGTTTTAGGTTATGAGGGCGCAAGTCTGAGGCTCATCCACGGCTGGGAGAGCTGGGGCTAAGAATGTGAGACAGACGGTGAGCTCCATGACCGTGGGACTTGTTTTCCCCACTGGAGTTTCAAAATGGTACTAGATCATCTCAAGGATCCTGCTAACTCTAAAATCTCACCAACTCCTGGATCCCATCTTGCTGCCTGGTCCATTTTAGCACCATGGTCCTTTGATGTCTACAGGGCATTGTTCCGGGTCCCCCAGGACACCCAATCTACAGATGCCCAAGTTCCTTCTGTAAAACGGTACAGTATCTGCACAGAACCTACACACACCCTCCTGTGTGCCATTAATCGCCTCTAGGTGCCTTCTGATACCCAGTACCGCAGAAATGCCGCATTCACGGTTGTTACACTGCATGGCTGAGGGATAATGTTGAGGAGTCACACATTCAGTACAGAGCAATTTCTTCCAATATCTTTGACCTGCGGTTGGCTGAATTCAATGGACTCAGAACCCGCCCATATGGAAAGCCAACTGTGTGAGACGCAAGCACGGCCAGGTGTGGCGGCATGTGCCTGCAGACCCAGGTACTCGGGAAACTGAGGCAGGAGGACTGCTTGAGCCCAGGAATTCCAGTACAGAACCGGCAACATAGCAAGACCCCCCCAACCGCCGCCCAAAGAACCAAGTGTCACTTGACCCTCTTGTCTCTCTCCTGCTGTAGCCTTTATTTATATTTCCCAGGGAACATTTCTGCATTCCCTTCCCTCAGTGGCTGAACAGATCTGGTGGCCACTGCCAGGTCTCCTTGGCCTTGAAGTACTCCTTGCCCTCGTCCTTAAAATACACTCCACATTCCTGGTGCATTCTCGAATCCAGGGGATTACCATTCTCCCTTTGATGCCACACGCTGGGAAGGATGAACAGCTCCAATCACCCTCCTCCCATCTCCTCCTCCATCTCCTCCTCCTCCTTCTCCTCCTCCACCTCCTCCTCCCCCTCCATCTCCTCCTCCACCTCCTCCTCTTCCACCTCCACCTCCTCCTCCTCCACTCTAGCTCACCCAGCAAGAGCATCATTTACCACCCACTGTGTTAGTAGCATCTGATTCCTTTGTTGTTTGGAGGATGACTTTTTTTCATTTCTCTCCCCCTCATCTATTACCACCACAATCTAAATTAATTTATTCTTGTTAGCTATTTTAATAACTAAAATTGTTATATTCTTTCTCATAACCGTTTTTTCTTCTTTCTTGTGGTAGTGGGGATTGAACTCTCAGCCTTCCTCCTGAGCTATATCCCCAACCCTTTTTCGTTTTTTACTCTGAGCTAAGGTCTCACTGAGTCACTGTTTGCCCAATCAGAGCTCGGACTTGCAACCCTCCTTCCTCCGTCTGCCAGAGTGCTGGGATTACAGACATGCACCTCCTTGCCTGGCACATTTAGTTTATTTTTTAATCTTTCTAGGTTTTTGATTCTCAGTCCTCTGACATTCTATGTGCATGGAATTAGGGAATATACCAAAACAAAAAAAGGAAAGTAGAAAACTTGCCCCTCTCCACAATAAGATCAAAAGGAGGATGCATCTATCAGATTTGTGATTGCTGGAATTTTCACCTGGCTTTTGGAGAGGGAGTCACAGGGATCTCCTGCACCCCACCTCAGGCAGTCACACCCCGGGGACCTCACTCAGGCATCCCACCGTCCTTTCTGCTCCCCCTGGTGGGAGGTGAAGCTCATCTCTGTGAACCAGGGAGGAGTTGAGCAGCGAGCCTGGCTCAACCGTGTCTCTAGGGACAAGAAGGGCGAAAGGAAGTCTGGGCAAAGTTGGGCTGAACCGGCAGACTCTGAAGATCACTCCGTCTCAGCACGGTAGGTTCAGATCCTCCAACTTCTCAATTTAATAGGTGTGGCAGTGCAGAACCACTTTATTGTTTTTTTAACTCTGACCCAAATCTGTCTGAGGAAGCACTTAAAACCTTGGCCCAACCTCTGTCTGTTTCCTGCCACCCCTTTGCCAAGGGAATAGGGAGGAGGCTGCGAATCATTTCTGAGCAGCATTCCGAAGTCATCTTGCACACCTCATCTTTCTTATATGTGAACACTGGCATTTTAGAAACAGAACCTTTATCAGTTCCTCCAAAATAGGTTTGCAACAAACAAGTCACTCATCAGTTTCTACGACAAAAAGTCTTTGTGCACATGAACGTGGCTTAATGGGATGCATGGCCGGCTGGGCCCCCAGGACACTATGGTAGGTCTGTCTGTGTTGTGCTTGGAAGCCTTGGGCTCGGGCTACTGCCTTGCCTTGCGAGGTCTCTGAGGAACCCCGTTTCCCTCCCAGATCCCCATCCACTGTGCCACCCCCAGGAGCTTGAATAACTTTGGCGTAAGCCAGGCTGTGCAGCTGGGGGGTTTGCGGCAATCTTCAGAACACGTTCCAGACTGTAGCGCGGAAAAGGAGGGCTTACCAAAAGGCAGATTTCCTCCTACTACATGGACAGGTATCAGACCACAGCCAGCTTAAACCTAGTGAACACTTCAGGGCTTCTGTGTGCCTTGGTAGTTGAAAATGGAGCATAACTTATACAACAGCTTATATTTTTATTTATTCTGTCACTTAAATAGTCTTAAGAAGAATTGTGTGGATCCGTGATTGTCCAAAGTTTCAAAAGACAACAAAAGCACTTAGCTTGGGCTTGCGAATATGGGAATGGGAATATCATTATCCATCCTATATAGGGCAGAGGTGCATATTAAATGAGATGGTATTTGTGAAGACTAACAAATGTTGGGGGCTCAGATAAACACTGTTACCATTACTGTTAGTAATGTCATCCTGCCTGTTGTAACACAAGCAAAAAACTGAAGAAATGTTATAAAGAAAAATTATAGCCCCTGAAGCTCATCTTCAAACAGCTTTAAACATGAATTTCTTAGATGTCCATTTCATACCTCTAGCAAAACAATCATTGGTCAGTTTAATTACTTCAATCACATACACAACTCCCTCTGTGAAATCGTTCATTTCCAAGCTACCTATTTATGTATTTTGAGTTAATTTTAGAATCACAAAAAGTCACAAAGATCGTGAGAGACAGTTCTCATATTTCCCACAGCAGCTGTTATTTTAATTATTTTACATAACTACGGTACACTGATCAAACCTAGGAAATTAACATGGACACAATACAGCGTTGTCACCACAGACCTCTTTCACTCCCCCATTTCGCACTAAGGTTGCCTTTGTCTGATCTGGATCCCATCCCAGACCTTGCTGCACTCGGCTGTTGATTCTGGGTCCCCTGCAGCCTCTGCTGGTGCCTTCCTCTTTCTCTGCCCATGCACACCCCGCTTCTCACAGTCGCCCACTGACCTCAGCACCCACCCAGCAGTGGCTATTTTTGCAACAACTGCCGCTGTGCGTGCTGTCCTAATGGTGATTTTCTACTTCTTCACTGTGTCTTAGTTTTCCTCCCTACCCCACACCACCACCCCTTCACTGCATGACTTATTTCTTCTCTTCCCTTTTTAGCAGATATTCATCCTCATCCTTAGAAGCTTTCATAGTAGAGCTTGCCTCCCTCGCAAATCTCAGAGTATTTTTAATGCACTCCAGCAACAGAACAAAATCCAAAGCAACGTTTTTTTTTTAATTAATTGGCTCACCGAGCTATCCCTGTGAGTAAAAATTAAGGGTGAGATGGTGCAGATGGAGGGCTGGGAAAGGAAGAGGACAGTAGAAGAATGAAGATGTGTCATGTCCACGTACCAGCTCCCCATGATGAATGTAACCATTCTGTGCTCCAAACATGTGCTAATAAAAACATAAATTAAAAAAATGTACACATGCTGGATTAATGAAAACCAAAATTATATTTTATTTCCGGGTCCCTTGAACCTGAATGATCAGATTTTGTGGCTGAACGCCATCAGGTACCTATAGCCAGGCGAAGGCTGGCTGCTACGTTTCTGTTTGTGCTGCCCAGTCACTGCCGCAATGCAGAACACTTCAGGTTTTGCTTCCTTGGATTTGGGAAGCCTCTGGATTCACATGGGGCAAAGAATGCCTCAGGCTGCCTCGGCTCTCCTTGCGGCCACCCCAGGGTAGGGGCGGGTTCTCACCAAGGCTGGCGACTGGTGCCATCTAGTGGAGTCCTGACCACCAAGCCGTCTCAAAAGAAAAGTCAGAACATTCAAAGCTCAAGCATGCCTAAGACCCAAGAGAGGGCCAGGGTCCCGCTCCTACCACTACACCCCTAAATGCCACTTTGGCTCCAGAAGGCATTAGGACAACCGAGGCAGGAGGGAGGAAGAGGGTGTGTGTAGATCTCAGCATGAAGGGCATTTCCCAAAGGAATGAAATCATCCAGGAGGGCAGAGATTGCCAGGACCAGCCGACCAGAGTCCCATGGCACAGGTCTGGGGGCCAGGAAAAGTGGCGACATCACCAAAAGCCCTGGACCAGGCTCGGCCAAGCCTGGGTGACAAGGAACTCCTGCTTTATCCTGTGAGCCTGGAGTCAGTTTGGGGAGCCCCTGGCTCTCTACACTGGAGCCTCTACCTGGGGACCACAAGTGCAGAAACAAATACAGGCTCGGGGCTGAGAGCCTGCTGTGCCCAGCTGAACTGTGTCCTCAAAGGGACGTCGGGGCTACTGTGGGGAGTTTCACCAGAGGGCTGCTTCGATCCACTGAGCTCATGCATCTCCCCACTTGATGAACAATGAAGCATCAATTGGGAGGGGTTCGCTGCCCCATACTCTGATTCATGCCAGGAAGCCTGTGTGCAGGTAGAGAGGGGCCTGCTGGTCTGGGAGCCAAGACAGGAGGTTAGGGAGGCCCAAGAGAAGAGCAGGAAACACCCGGAGGCCTGGGGACCTTTTACTCTGTCCGGCCTGCTGCCTCACACAGCAGCAGCCCAGCAGCTCCCCACTCCAGGCTCTGCACACAGGCCGCACACTCCCCCACGTCAGGAAGACTTCTGCACCAAGCAGAGCTGCCCACAGTGACTCTCGCCTGTGGCCCACACCAGTCCCTTTCCCACGGAGGCCCGCCCACACCTGACGCTCACACCCTCTTCCTCCTGCCACTCTTCCCAACCCTGCCCCACCCCAGACCCTCTTCTCTGAATGTATGACAGTCCGCAGGGCCTGGAGCCTCGACTTGACAAGGAGGTCAAGACAGCTCCCTGCCTCCCTGGACTGGACGCTGCACCCTGCCTGCGTGTGAAGGCCACGAGCCTCCTTGTGGCCTTCACACATAGGCTCGTGTACAGCATCGGGCAGAAACCCGACCTTGGTCCTTGCAGAAAGACATAAGGAACGTGCCCGAAGTTCTAGCGGGGGTCTCTGTTCGCCCTTTTCATCTCATTGCCTTCAGCGACTCAAGACAGACAGCCCACGAGCACATCTTGGTCACTGATTAAAGCAGGACAGGAAGACAGGGCAGGGACCCTCTGGGTTGTTGTCCCTGAGGAATTACTCTCCAGAGAGTTCCATGTACCTTGTCTGGCCCCTCAATTTGGGGCCTCGGGGTCACCCCGAAGCAACGGCCCAGCCCCAAAAGGACACAAGGCCCTCTTCACACTCTCGTTTGCTCAAAATAGCACAAAATGAAGCAAAACAGGCTGTAGGACTCGGAATGAGAACGCACCCCACTCAGACTGAAGATTGGGAGCTTCCTCCCCATGCCGCAGGGCATGGGAGGCAGAGCCTGCAGGAGCGCCAGCCAGCCTCGGTGTGCTCCGCAGGGGAGGGAGCACAGACCCGATGGGACGGACGCCTGGCTGCTTTCCTGAGCTGTGGGAAGGCTCCAGACGCCAGGAGCAGGCTAAGGAGGCCCATGCAACCCGCCGTCCTCCAAGGTGACCAGTGTTTCCACGAGTGTGGTGACATTTCTTAAATTCCAGTCAACCCCCAAATACATCCCTCTGGAAACAGGAAGAGTGTGAGCTGCCAGTCGATACCAATAGAAAACATACTGCTTAACGAACACGGAGGGACAGCTTCTTGCCCACTGTTTCTACAGTTCTGATAAACTGTCTTTCTGTAGCCCTAGCCAGGGGGGTTCTGGGGCCCTCAGCAATGGTGCCTGTCTCCAACACCTCCGCTGTGGCTCTTACCTGATATTTTGACCGGGCTTTGAAAGCTGGGTTGAATTTTGTGTACATTATCATTTTTTAACACCTGATCCAGAGGAGATCTTTCGAAGAAAGTGAGCACCACTTCAGACCTAGAATACTGGGAAGAAACATAATAATTACATGGAGGCGCTCCTGTGCGGCCCCTTGTCCCCAGTGGCTAAAATGCAAGGCCCCAGAGGTGGGGCAGGGTTTAGGGAAACAGTGGCTGGTGTTTGAGTGCTTGGAGCGCGTGGCCTTTTATGCCCATCTCCTCCTTCTTTTCGATAACCCGTGAGCTGCGTCCGCTCTCCCCGTTTGCCAGATGCAGAAACAGAAGCTGAAAGCAGGTGACTCCCAGCTCTTCACTGCTGAGCCCGGAAATCTAATCCAGGCAGCTGAAGCCAAGCAAGTCCCGCCCATCGCCCTTGCTGATGTGGGCACCACCTTTGGCTTCCAGGTGCCTGTCCTAAAGCACAACAAAAAGGAACTCGCAAAGTTAGTCTTTCCTTGAGCAACATACGCTTTCTCCAAGCTTGCTCAGGCCCCGGACATAAGCCACCACTCCCTCCCCTCCTGGCCCGGACCAGTAGGTAGACTGTGCAGATGCTGGTGCAGGGAGGTCAAGTCCAGCTTCCATTCGACAGGGAAGGGCGGGAGAGGTCAGTCCAGGAGGGATGGAACAAGTCTAGACACATCTGTTGTCAAACTCTGTTCCCTCCCCACTGCCGTTGGTATGAAAGACCCCAACCCGCCTGTGTGGGGTGAGATGGGGCCGGGGCTGTGGGCAGAGGTGACAGAGACCACTACAGCCCTCAGAAGTCTTCCCCTCCCCGATTATGTCTGCGCCCCCTCCCCCTCATCGCCCAAGAGGCTGAGTGAGGGCAGCAAGCAGGTCTGTCATTTAGGAGGAGAAAGCTGTAGAAATCCGGAAGGTGACAGCCCCACCCCAGGCCCACCCCAGGCACTGACTTTGCAGGGCAGGCCGATGATCATCTTGAGCAGAGTCTCCACCTCGTTGAGCCTGGTCTCTATGTCATGCGCATTCTTGATGGCAACCAATCCTAGAATAGACACAGAAACGCTCAGAGTCAGAAAAGCACACAGGGCACGTGGTCCTAACTAAATCACCACAGGCACCCGAGACAAGGATGCCGCCGGACTCCTCCTCCATTAGAAAGTGTCCAGGAGAACGGGGCTCCCCCTTATCTGAGGGCGATGGCTTCCCACACCCCCAGCGATGCTTGAAACAATGGAGAGTGCGAAGCCTCTTCCCCAGGCAGCAACTTTTGTAGTCTGAGGGGAACAGCAAAACAAGCATGAATTTTCTTTTCCTTCTTCACAATTTTAAGCTAGATGATTCCTTTACAGTAGATCCTAGCAAATTCAGCATATGATTTTTTTTCTTTCCTTAGTCAAGAATGTCAACATTTTCACTTATTGGGAGCCTTTGGTGGTTTCTCCTTGACATATCCAGATTGCCAGCCTCATTACTCTTGCATTTAGGGACAATTATTAAATAAAATAAGCATCATTTGAACATAAGCACTGTGACAGTGTGACGGCCAGTTGATCACCAAGACAGCTTCAAGGACTAACAGGGCGGTAGGATATACAGCATGGAAACACTGGACAAAGGCAAGTTCCATCCGGGTGGCTCACGATTTCATCATGCTATTCAAAATGCCGTGACAACGTGTTGAGCTCGGGTGACTGAAATGGTAGAAAGTGGAACTCTCGACGGGGCCACGTACTCACTCAGCCTTGAGTGTGTGGAGCCATATTCTAAAAGTCCTGCTCCAAATCTCCTGGGAAGTTTATCAACAGCAAGAATGAAAAGAGGTGCTGACATGAGAACAGGAGGGAGGCACGGGAGCCCCAAGCGGGACATCTGGGCTGCTCTACACACACTCTGGACACGCCCGGAGCTCTGCTCAGCACTGCGTGGCCCCCGATGGCGCAGTGTCTGCGGCGACATGGGAAGGGGTCTCTCTGATGACCGCAGCTGTCCAGACCGCAGGGCCCGTACAAACAGAGCCCACATTTAGACAAGTCATCCAAATGCTGTGTGTGGAAGGAAAAGTCGTCGAATCTTTGCCCAGAGAAACCACTGTGGGCCTGACTCATGCACTTTCAGGAATCCAAGCACCTACGCTTATTATGGTCACCGGAGGCCCTGTGTGACTGTTAAGCTGTGTAGTAATTTATTTTTAAAATACCATAGCTCAGCAAGCATGGGTGGTGGCATACGCCTGTAATCCTACCATTCTGGGAGGCTGAGGCAGGAGGAACACAAGTTCAAGCCCAGTCTGGGCAACTTGATGATTTAGCAAGACCTCATCTCAAAATAAAACATTAATAAGAAAAGGTCTGGGGATGTAGCCCAGTGCAAAAGCCCCAGGTTCAATCCCCTGCACTGCAAAGGAGGAGGGGATTAAAAATGGTGGAGTGGAGAGCAGCCTCTCTAGGCCCTGCAATCGAGACATCTGGAAAACAACTGAAGGAACAGGAAAAGAAGCAGAGCTCCGGAAATCAGGAAAGAGCTGACAGGAAAACTAGAAACTAAGGAGCAACTGGCGAAATTAAAGACAACTCAGAAAAGAAGGAAGGCGTTTAGAATGCTAACCCAGCTCCAGGGAGGAAGTCCTGTCTCCACAAACACAAGTTCATTGTTTTCTTTATCAGTGGTGCTGGGGATCAAGCCTGTGGGACAAGGTTGGACACTAAGAAGACCCTCAAATATTACAGAGTAAATTGAAGGGGGCTATAAGCACCAGAATACAACCAAACCCAAGGTTACATCACAGGAGACAGAACTAACTAAAGAGATCACAGTGGAAAGTCTCTGTACCCTGACTCATCTTTCACCCACGGTGCAAAAACAGTAGAAACATAAGAAAGCAAGGGAACAAGACGCCACCCAAACCCCTAGCTCCCCGAAAGCTGACCTCACAGACACTGAAGGAGAGGAAGTGATAGGCAGAATCTCAAAAGCTGAAGGGTCAAAATGTTTGAAGAGATAAAACAAGAAACATATAAACAAATGCATAAGATGTTTAACAAGCTCAAAGAGATTTTTAGTGAAACAGAAAGGATTTTACCAATAAAATGTTCAACAAGAAACAAACAGTCTAAATGAGTTAAGCAAGACAATACAAGATGTGAAAGACCACTTTGGAAAAGACTTATGAAGCATGAAAAGAAAGCAAGTAGAAATAGATGACATGAAAAATCCAACAGAATGCATGGGTAGCAGACTTGACCAACGTGAGGACGGAGTGTCAAAAATAGACCATAAGGTGGATGTAGTAGATAACGATCTCAATAATACCTTAAAAATGACAAGAGACCATGCAAACTGGATCCAACAGTTGCTAGATGACTCAAAAGAAATCAACCTCAGAATTATAAGAATAAAGAAAAAATTGGAAGATGACTCAAAAGGTATTCACTGAAATCAGAGCAGAAATTTTTCCAAATCTAGGAAAAGGATTCAATATTCAGGTAAATGAGACACACAAAACCTGAAATAGTCATGGCCAGAAAAGATCCTCTCCATGACACATCATAGTCAAAGTATCAGAAACTCAGCACGAGGAGAGAATACGAAAGCTCCTAGAGAAAATCATCACATAATTTATAAAGGCAAACTCAAAAGAATCACAGCAGATTGCTCAGCACAAACCTTATAGGCCGGGAAAGCCTGGAGTGAAGTTTTTCAAGCCCTGAAAGAAAATGATTGTCAACCAAGACTTTTATATCCTGCAAAGTTAGCCCAAAAATTGAAGGAGAAATAGAGACATTTCACAACAAAGAAATTCTAAAGAAATACTTGATTACTAAAACAGCCCTGTGGAGACTCACAGACCAGGACAGGGGGGCCACCAGCACTAAGGAGCCTAAAAGAAGGTGTACATCTAACTGGATTGGAACACCAGTTAAACAAAGGAGAAAAAATAAAAGAATTAATGTTGGAAAAACAATACAATGATTGGATTCATAAACACCTTACGATAATAACTCTCAACATCAATAGTCCCAAATTCCCAATCAAAAGACATAAACTTCCAGATTGGATAAAAAACAAAACGCAACCACATATTGCCTACAGGAGGTACACCTCATCCAAAAATAAGTACACAGACCTAAAGTAAAAGGATGGAAAATTATATATTCCATCCAACTGGAGCCCAAAAATAAGCAGAAGGAGTGATTTAATTTTCAGACACGGAAGAACTAAAGCCGAAGCTGATGAGAAGAGACAAAAACAGCCATTACACACTGGGAAAGGCAGAGATGACAACTGTAAATATTTATGCATCGAAGGTCGGTGCACACAACTTCATAAAACAAAAACTACTGGATTTAAAAGGATGCACAGACACCAATATAATCACAGTGGTGAGGGTCTTAACACTGCACTATCACAATTAGACAGCTTAGTCAGACAAAAGAAAAATCAACAAAGAAATACCAGCATTAAACCACATCATTAAACACATGGACTTAACAGATACCTACAGAGTGTTTCATCCAACAACATGATATACATTTTTCTCAACAGCACAAGATTTTTTTCCAAAATAGACTATATCCTTAGGCCATGAAGCATGCTTGAATACAAACATAAGAATTTAAATAATCCCCTCCATACTATCAGATCATAGCAGAATGAAGCTAGAAATTAACAGCAAAAAAGCCACAGAAACTGCAAACACATGGAGATTAAATAATACATTATTGAATAATCAATGACTCACAGGAGAAATCAGGAAAGAAAAAAAAAGTTCCCAGAATCAAATGGCAGTGGAAGCACAACATATCAAAACCTATGGGACACAATGAAAGCAGTCCTAAGAGGCATGAATACACACATTAAAAGAACTGAGCGATCCCAAATAAATAACCTAATGATGCATCTCAGGGTCCTAGGGAGACAAGAATAATCCAAATCCGAAACTAATAGAAAGAAATGATAAAGATCAGAGCATAAATTAATTAAGTTGATACTAAAACAAACAATATAAGGGATCAATGAATCAGAGTTGTTTCTTTGAAAGGATGGGAAGGGAATCTGGGGATGAGAGAGACCGGAGGGACAGGAGAGGAGGGGAAATAAAAAGGATGGAGATGTGATATGTATGTGTATGAATTTCCCCACCACGAATGTCTTTATTATGTATCACAAAAAATACACTAATAAAAAAATCAAGGCAAACCCCCCAAAAACTATAGCTCAAATCATGGTGATTTGGAGTGCTTTGCTGTGTCTCCATGAATGAGCAACAAAATATGACTTCCCATTACCTTTTCTGTCCATCAGATAGAAGATCTAATTTCTATCCCTAGGACACTGGCTTCCCCCACACTTTCTGTGACCAAAGGCAGTGTGGTGAACCCATGGCAAGCCAGTTATTCTATTTTTCTTTTAAGACAAAAGATGCTAATTACAGACTTGTTTTTTCTAAACTAAAACCTCAGCATTCAGGTCTAATTGCAGCATTCACACTTTGTGATAAATAAGTGGGTTTGGGGTTGCAGTTTGGCACTCGGTGTCTAAAAGGTCCACCATCGCTGACCACGGTGTCACTGTCCCTGTGAGAAGCAGTCAGACCACAGATCCCAAATCTCAGAACTATGACCAGTCCCTGAATCTAAGTTTTCCAGAAGTACTGGTTTGGTTCTGTTCTACAAACAGGGAAAGCCTTGTTCAGTTTTCAAGCCGATCAGTGCCTAGGTCTGCAAATGAGGTAAGTTCTTCAATCTGATGGAAACTCAGAGGCCCCAGAGTACACAGCCCGGGAAACTCCGGTCAGGGACGCCCCAGGCCCAAGGGGAGAACATTTCTGGAAGCCTAAGCCAGAGCACGGGGTCCTTTAGCACTAGAGACCAGGCCAGGTACCCGGACCCCCGTTGGACCCCCACTTCCTAAAGCCAGGAGGCCCCACCTGACCCGCCTGTCCCCCCTGCTTGTCCAGGGGGCTGTCTGGTCCTGCCCACCCCCCAACCCTACGGGTCCCCCAGGCCAGAACCAGAGTCATGATCCACCTGCTGGAAAACCATGTATATCCCCGAGGTGTACCCAATATGGCGTCCTAGTCACCCATCACCAGAGGAAGGGGCTAGATCTCCTCTCTCCCCCTCCTCCCTGGCCTCACCCCCTCATCCGGCTGCTGGGGAAAGCAGGGGGCAGAAAGAGAAAGGGAAACTACCAGAGCGCCGGGCTTGCAGATGTGTCCCAAGTCCCAGATTCCTTGTGCAGAATTTCAAATATTTATGGACTGCAACACACACAGGACTCCTGTGCTACCTAACAGCATTTCAGTCAATGGTGCCGCATATGTGACAGCACAGTGTGTCGCCCAGGGAAATCACAGCCTGCTGACTTGGTATAAATACATGCCGGGATGTTCACACCAAGACAAACTCACCTAGTGACACATCTCTCAAAACAAAGTTCCTGTCATTACGCAAAGTGTGGCTTGAGTTGTGTGAGAGTACGTGTGTGTGTGTGTAACGCTGCTGTCTTACACAAAAATGCTTTGACCCCCACCTTGCTACAGCAAAGTTACAGAAGAAGGGAAAACTAATTCAAAGTTCTCTGAAAAGTTGTTGTTTAAAGGGAAAACGATTATGTAACCCATTCCAACAAAGCGCTTCTCTATTCCAGGACAAGCAAAACTCCTTTGATCCTTCATCTGCTAAGACAGTTGGAGATACTGATTTTCCAAGTAATCAGATGGATGACACGGTAGATTTACTTTTATGTTCTGAAGGTACATCTTATAGGAAGATTATCCTCTTGCATAATCCATGTATATGGTGTTTTTACACTGACTTTAAACAAAATAAGGCATTATTAACAGTTCTAAGGTATTACTGAGTTTTACAATTCTCATAGGTTTCCTTTGATGACATATGTTTGGTTACATCTTTCTGATTTTCATTCTTGGGCTGACAGACTCCAAGAGCAATTCTCAGTGAGGGAAATGCCCTCTGCTGCAGATCCTGCAGGGCGGCCGGATTTCACAAATGAAACATTTTAATTCTGGATAAACCTCCAGCACTGTCGATGGTCAGGAGGGACAGACTAAAAATTCACACGTGGTTTGTCTAATGTTCCAAGGGAACTGCGCATCCCGTATTTTGTTTTCTTTGTGACCCATTTTCCGGGATGAAGCAGAGAAAGGCCAGAGTGCCTCGTCAGGCCGCTGGGAACAGGATCCGTGTTCTGACTGAGCCATCAGAAGCTCCTGCACCAGACCTCGGCCCACTTTATCAGCTCCGGGCCCTGTGATTCCCCCGCGTCCTCCTGGCAACGTGGAGAAATGTCACACAGCGCTGCCTACAGGAAGATCCATCCCCGGGGGGGAGCCGCCAAAGGCTAAGTGACGTTAAGACTACTGTGCCTTTGTGGCCTGGTTTCATTTGTGGAAATGTGTGGAACCAGACTGCTGTCTCTCTGAACAGACACCAAGGGACCCTCCTGAGCAATGTGAACACGGCGACCAGCTAAACAGGCGGCCAGAATGCTTCGGGGGGAAAGGGACCAGGCTGGTGGCCTTCCACAAACACAGGAATGACGGATGGTTGTTTTGGAAGCTGTGGGCTTCTAGTTGGGGGCACGTGTGTGTGTGTGTGTGTGTGTGCGCGCGCGCGCACACTACAGGGGATACAGCTCAGTGCGAAGGCCCTGAGTTTAATCTCTACTGCTTTTTTTATATTGACACACCGCCTTGCTAAGTTGCTGGATTGCCCGGGTTGGGCTTGAACTTGCGACTCTCCTGCCTGTTTCTCAGATTGCTGGGGTTACAAGACTGCCTCACTGCACCCAGCTAGTCGGGGCACTTTCGTCACGTACTTCCCCATCCCGCTGCCGGTGACAGTCCAAGTGGATCTGTTTTCCTCAGGGCGGTCCTCTGTTCTCCAAGGAGCCCCCCACTCTGCGAGTGACCGTGACACCGCCCCTCCCCCAGGACGGGTGATTCAACTACATTCACCGCAACTCCCCTAATCAACAGCAACTGGGCTGCCGCTGCCTCCGCGCAGCCACCAGGACGTCTCTCCTCTGCAGTCGTTTTAGAAGTGTTTTCCACCAAAAGGACGGGGGTTCGGTGTGGAAGGAAGACACCCCGGGAAGCCTGTCCTCCGGGCCGCGCTGCGGAAACGCAACGCACCTTCCTCCTGAAGCGTCTCACAGTCTCCCACTGACTTTCCGGGTTTCAGGCCTGGTGGGGCCTCAGACGCCCGCTGTCAGTGCCCCAGATTACCGCAGTCTCCGAGTGACGGCACGGAAAGGTGGGGTTCCGGGTGGAATCCCACTTGAGATGCTGCTTTATTATTTTTTTCAAGGACAGACAGCAGGAACTTTGAGTCCAGTGAGCATAGCGACCCCCCAACACGAGTCGTGTGCATTCAGTCCTTCAACCTCGCCTGCTGGACTCTCCCTGTGATTCAAGTTCTTTGGCTGTTAATGGCTAGTACGGCTTTTCCAAACGTCACTTATTCATTTAAGGAACACTTTAAAATCTTATTTTCAACACTGTGCTTAAACAGGATCACTTAAAACTTCTAGATTTACATACCAAATATCGTTGATGGCATTAAATTCTCAGGCTGTAGTCGAACACAGTAAATACTGCGGATGGGTGAGATGGCTGAAAAGGTGCGCTAGCGGACGCTAAAATCAACACCGCGCACAGGAGGCGGCTGTTCCCAGGTAGGCCAGCAGGGGGCAGAAGTACTCTGTGGAAACCGCAGAATTTGATTCCCTGAACCTCACTTGCGCAGGGTTAATTGTCCACCACCCACATCTAGGGAAGTTGACCCAGAAGACTTCGCGGTCCTTGGAAATTTTCTAATTTCTGATAAAGTATAATAATTAATATAACCTCATTTTTGTTGTTTCACTGCACACAATTTGACATGAGAACTGTAACCAGATTTAACCCCAACAGTGAAGAATTTGAACAGAGAAAGTATTAACCCTCATATATAAATTTCATGGGGCCAAGTACACACATATTTGGGGTTTAAATAGCTTGGAGCAGTCCGAGGGTGCCCTTCTTTCTGAACGACGTTTTTTTAATTGAAAATTGAGAACAGAAAGCGTGTTTCTGTCAGTTTCGCGATCAGCTGCTTTCTGCAAATGCAAAACCTTGGTTTATTCCTGGAATCAAAACTGAACAAAGATCTGACAGCCAGATCAAATATAAACAAATGTAGATCCTGAAGGCAGAATTTGGGGTACAGAGCCCCACCTTTTCGAGTAGGGCTTCCCGCTTCCCACAGCTGCCCCAGGCTTCCTCGGACGATGGAGGAAGACGATGGAGGAGGACTTGGGTCTGACCTGACCTGACGTGAGTGCTTCCTGCTGCTGGAATTCTGGAAGTAAGACGCTGCCTGGGTCCTCTGAGGAGAGGAAAGGAAGTTTCAGGACCCGCACACAATGGACAGCCCGGGGAAGCTTTCTCCAAGGGGACTTTCAGATGGGGTCAAATAACAAAGGGCATTGAAATTGTCTCTCTTCCCCTTAACAACTGTGTCCATCGGCACACAGCACTCCGAGCCTGCTGCTCTGGGTTAAGTGCGGAGTGCAGTCATGTCATGCTCCAGGGAGAGCCGTGTTCTCGGGGCTGGGCTGCGGCTCGGCGGTCAAGGCACCCTTAGCCTGTGGCGGCGCTGGGCTGGGGACAGAACCCGGGCGTTCTGCGCACTAGACAAGGGCTCTATCGCTGGTCTGTACACCCGGCCCAAGGTGGATGTTCTTGGCAGGCTGAGTATAATGCAAAGTTTTGAAGAAGCACATTATCTCTGTTTTCTTTTTTGGTGTCAGGGATGGAATGTGGGCAAGGGCTCTGCCACTGAGCTGCATCCTCAGCCCCGACTTCAAAGTAGCAGTCAGTGCTCAAGCCAGGAGAGAGACCCAGTTAGCTCCCTGCTCTGCAGAGTGAGGCGCGTATGGACTCTAAGGCTCGGGGAACCATGATCCTCGGTCACTTCTCCTCTGCACCTCTCCGAGGACACAAGGCTGCACATGCAGGAGGCAGATCCTAGAAGAGGAAGCCGAGGAAGCTATTCTTCCTTCCTGCTCCGGGAGGGGCCTCCTGGAGCAAATAAGTCAATTTCTCCTGGTGGGGAAATAACATGTGGGACTTGAAACTTCCTGAATTTTGCTGTGTTCTTCCCTCAATCGTTCCTTCCCCTCTAGGCTTCTTGACTGTTCTCCCCACTAAAAGCAAAATTACCCTCCCCAAACTTTGGGGTCCACAATTGTAAAAAGCCATTCACATGGCTGGTCTGTGCTGAGACATCGAGGGGGCTGAGTACTAGCTCGTCCCCAGGACCTGAAAGCAGGGCGGAAGCGCTGTTCACTCCCTTCTCCCAAAGTACCAGACTACGGTGCTCATAGGCCAGGTGCAGGGATATCACAGCCAACAAGGTGGCAGGGTCCCACCTCCCCGGCATGTTGCACCAGAAGGAGGGTGGGCAGGAGGCACCCACCGACCATGCAGGGTCACCTGGCAGGCAGAGCCCAGATGCTAAGAAGACTCAGGGCAGGCCCCACCCACGCCAGGCAGGGGGCAACTTAAAGGTGAGTGGGTGGAGGGGGTTGGGGAGCAGGTGGGATGCCAGGCGTGGAGACCCAGAGGAGGCCCTGATGGCTGGTCAAGAGAAGAGACAGAGAGAAAACGAACCCCAATGAAGGCTGTGCCCATGAAGGGCAGGGAGCCATGGTTTCCCACGTAGGATATGGCCACAAGACCTGTATGCACGTATTAATTCTATTTCTTAGGGTAATGTATGCAGTGTGATAAAAAAATAATACGGTGGATGTTTAATTTTTTAAAAAATGTATTACAGTAAAAGACATGGTGCCATCATCCCCCTCAAAATCTCCCCCCTCACTTTAAGCACACTTATCCATTGTTCTTGCCACTTTCTAAAGCAGTCTGGAAGTCCTCTTTTGTGTCTTTTCGTGGCTGCCTCGATGTCCTGAATTGATTCAAAACATTTGCTTTTCACGATCGCTGTGACTTTAGGGAGGAGCCAGAAGGCACAGCGGGCACAGATCTGGTGGACAGGGCGCGTGAGGACACACTGACATGTTATTTGACAGAAACCGACGTAAACATTTTGAATCGATCCAGGACATTGAGGCAGCACCACTAAAGACACTCGTGAAAGAGGACTTTGGAGCTGCCGCAGGGAGTGGAAGAATGCCAGGGTAAGTGTGCGCAAGTAGGGGGAGGGTTTTGAGGTGGACTCTTGGCAGCGTGTCTCCTACTGGATGAATTTTTTCATCTAAACACACAGCATATATTCTGACCACACTCTGTTTACACGGGTCCCAAGATTCCAAAATAATGCGAGCTGCCTCACACTAAGCACCAAATTCTAGCTTTTAGACCAACAAAGTCACAGGTGCAGGCCACGGGGGTTCCCCTGAGGAGGGGTGGGGACCCTCCTTCCACAGGGGGCGCAGGGAGCAGGCACGGACCTGGGTCAGAACAGCAGGACACGAGCTCCCTTCGCAGCCAGCCCCCCTTACTCAGGGTACCCTGATGTGCTGGGCAACGGGCGGCCGGCTGAGTGCAAGCCCGCAACTTGTATGTGTCCAGCGTCGTGCTGGCCCGTCCTGCTGTCCCTGCTCGCCGGGACTCACAGCCCTGCAGCAGGCGTCGTCACGAAGGCAGTATCGGCATCCTCACCCACTGACCTCTCCTACTGTGACCTGGCTGTGTCCCTGGTTTGTCACCTCATCTCGCAGGCCCCAGTTCCCTCACACAAGAAGCAGGCGAGGTGACAAGCAGGACAAGAGATACTAGGTAAAGACTCTTTTCCTCATCTTGTTTCTCCTACTTGATTCTAAATTGCACGTCAGCAAAGCATAATTGAGACTCATTCTTAAAACAAGCAGGCAAAAAAGCTTACGAGTGTACGTTGGCCAAAGAGTGGGTGATTCCTCCACGGCCACCACTGAATTGGAGGCAGAATAAGAAGGGGCGCAGGCTGAGGCGGTGCAGGGGACGGCTGTCAGTGCGTGCATGTGGTCTGATGATGCGGCCTCCTGGGAGCACCAGGAAGAACGGGGCCAAGAACCCGCCACCTTCAAACTCCCTCTGTGCCCTCACAGGATCAGGGAGAGAGTCCAGACCGAGGACTCTTGGAGCTTTTTGGGCCTGCTATGTGACAAACGAACAATCTTTGCAATGGCGACAAGAAAAGCAGCCAGTACCACGATGGTAACCCAAGGAAAACGAAACCACCAATCGGCAGGGTTGGGGTGGGCTCAGCAGCACAGAAGCAAAGTCCTTCCATGGCATGGCAGTGCCAGCGAGTGACAGCACGTCGCCTTCCTATCTGCTCTCCCCAGCTGCAGTTGCCCGGGCGCCCAGGCGCCCACGGCGGAGGGCGGAGTCCTGGCCTGCAAGCCTGTTTCACGTACCACTTAGAAGAGACGCACTGGCCAGCTGGTGCTTCCCCGGGCCTCCCCGAGAGCGCTGTCCAGCTCCAAGCTGAGGCGACAAACTGAAGCCGCCGCTGGTGCTCTGTGCGTTCCGTGACCACTCATGCACTCTGCCTTATCTCAGCTGTCTACCGTGCATCCTCTGCTTCTGAAAAGCAGCAGCAGGTCAGGCCAAGAATCGCTTCTGAAAGGCAAAGGTCCCCATGTCCAGGTGGGGGACAGTCCGAGGACAGCAGGACCTGCCAGCGGGTTCTCTGTGATGTGTGATGGAGAACAGAAGCAAGTTTCTCCTTGACGCTTGGTGGGATGTAGTGGGGACCTGGACACAAGCTGTCAAAACACCTGGGAGGGGAATGCAAGGTCCAGCGGGGCTGGCACTCGGTAAGCGATGTGTGAACCAGAATCAGGGACCCGGAATCCAAAGAGGCCATTTATGGAGAAAGAAGAGGGACGAGGACATTGGAATTGGAGCCTGGGGTGGGCCGCAGGGGTGGGGAAAGCTCGGGAACAAAGACAAAACGGAAGGGAGAGAGAGGAGCAGGCTGCATGGAGGCCGGGTCACACCCGGGCCTGGTAGGTGTCCCCAGGCAGACTGGGACCTCTGGCCACTGCCGTTTATTTAGCCTCCGTCCCAAGAAGGTAGACATGGCGGCTCTGGGGCCGGCCCCTCCTTCAGGTGCCGTCCTCCCCCGTGTTTCCAGCTACCACAGCTCCTCCGCTGACAACAGGGCGGGCGCAGGGCCCACGTCCCCTTGAGCTGTTGGGACTCTGGGATGGGGTGTGTATCGTGTCCTACCCAGGAGGCCACGGTTCCCGTGACAGGGACCTCCTAGGAAGATGGGGATTAATGTCACCAGGGAGGAAGGTGAACAGGGACAGAAGCATGAGCCCAGTATGCACACAAGCTCACATCATGGCCCAATTTTAGAGAAAATGCCACAGGCCGCACACACAGCCAGCTCCTGGGCCACCTCTGCCCCCAGCCCGGAGCGGCCCCATCGCCCATGGCGACCCCACAGCCCAGGATGAAAACTCTCACTCCTCCCCGGGCGCCCGCGGGTCTGTCCCTTCCAGCCCACCAGCGCTTGACCCTTCTCAGCGGGCTCTGCTACCCCCGGGCCCGGCACCCTCCGCTTCTTCCCACTCTAAAGCACAGTTCCTTTCTTGGCTTAGTTTTCTTCTGAACATTTATCACTATCTGCCACACTCTGGCATTTGTGGATCTTGTTTATGACTGGATTTCTCTCAACCAGAATATACGAATCACGAGAGATGTGTTCATTTATTTATTTTTTGGTCTGTTCACTTCAGTGTCCTTAACCTAGCACCTGGAATGGTGCCTAGCACAGTGTGGGCACTCAGCAAATATTTGATTGATTGAATGAATGAATATGAAACCAAAATGTTGATTTTTCAGCCCAGGAATCAAAGATCACCTGATGTGTTACAGCACTGGTGACTGTGCCACCTCTAATGTCACAGGCCCAGAACAGGTGCCACTGAAAAGGACAACGGAGAGAGTCCAAAAGCCGCGGGCAGCCAAGGGCTAACTCTTCAGTTTATGTTTTGAAGGCCAAGCCTTCCCAGACGTGAACAGGCAGGAGACCTTGGTCACGGTCCACGCAGGAACCCCCGAGTCATGCTGACACTGCAGAGAGGGGATTCCGATTCAAGACACGGCCCCGCAGGGCGCGAAAGGAAGAGGCGGGCATGTTTACGTAGTCCGGGTCCACGAGAGGGTCCAGTGAGAGACCGAGATTCCAAGAGCAAAAGAGCAGGACAGAAGCAAGACAAGTCCAGAGGCCTGGACAGAAGATGGGGAGGTGCAGTGGCGAGACTGTGCCTCACCCCAGGCGGGGTTAAATATCCCTGCAGGTGTGTCACCCGGACACACAAGGCTCACTCACAGAGAGCTGCTAAGCTGACACCCCGGCGCGTGTGCAGGGGGAGAGAAGGCGCGGTTCTCTCGGCGCAAACATTCTCTCTAGTACAGTTACGGACTGAGAAAAAGGGCTGCATCCTTTCGTTTGCACAGATTCGAAGTACAAGACGGGGACCATGGCTCCCGTACCCCAGTGTGCGGTCAGACGCCAAACGGAGCTGCCGGCCTGCCGCCAGCAGACGCTCAGAACCCAGATTCCCTCTCGAAGCCTCTGAGTGAAAACAGAGAGTACAAATTTAACCTAGCCCAGAAATTTTAATAAATACAGACGAGGGAGTCCAATGAGGAATTATACAGAGAAAAGCTGGCATTACTAACACAACACCATGTCTGGTTGTGTTTGTATTATAGTTGGCAAATCCAGACAATCTTTTTATGCAAATAATAAATCTACATGGAAATAAGGCCGACTCTCCTTTCGAGTTGCTGTGGTATGCTTTGCTTATCAAATGATTTCCCTAGACTTAAAAGGATCAGAGGAAGGAAAAGGATTTCCCTGGCGTGTACAGCAAAACCCAGGTGGCGCTGCGGAAGGCCGAGGACAGGGAATAAAGTCACCCCCTCGGGTCTCAGGACCCCTTGGGTCCCCAGGGGTGCTGGGGCAGACAGGACTCACCGCACCATGGCAGTTGCTCCAACCAGGCTGCCTGCAAGCCCCTTCTGCACACACGGGTCCTCACCAAACCCTCTGCCCCAGCTGGTCACTGCAGGCTCAGAGCCCCATTTCTGGCTTTTGTTTCTAGATGTCTGAAGGCAACCACCGTATTTGTTCCTGTTCTCCATGACAATCCCCACTTCCTAAACCTTTCTTCACTTTTCCAGGACACTCAGTGTGTTCACACACAGCACCACCCTAGAGTTGACCCCAGCACCTTGTGCACAGATGCAAACAAGGCCGAGCTGGGCCTTACACAAGGCAAGGTGGATGCCTCCCTCTGACCGGGTCCTACTCCAGGGAAGGTGATTTCGCCTGCGGCTCCACACCGGAACCACGCGTGCTCCCTGCACATCTAGACCAGCTGCAGGGAGAAGCAGTTGACGCTGACAGCAAAGATAACAACGGTCATCTACAGAGGGCTTACACCGTCAGACTCTCTACCATGCATTTTAACCTTGAGAAGGAACAGGCAATAGGCACCATGTCACAGGTGAAGCGCTGGGTTCCAGCCCGTCTGCCTTGGGTCACAGCAAAGCCACTGAATAAACTGCTGTTCCTTCATTACGCTTTCCTGGAGATTTATCTGTTAAATTAAAAATATACACCCTGGGAGGCTGAGGCAGGAGGATCCCAAGTTTGAGTCCAGCCTGAGTGAGGCCGAGTGAGGCCGGATTACAAGGAGCAATTTAAATAAGCAAGATCCTGTCTCAAAATAAATAAATAAATAAATAAATAAAAGAGTGCGGAGTGTAACTCAGTGCAAAAGCCTTGGTTCAGTCCCCATTACTGCAAGAAATAATAACAAGTAGCTTCCATGCTTGAAACACTCAACTACTTTGAGTCTTGCGGTCCGTGGTTGCCAAGAGAAGCCCGGAGATGGGCGTTCACGCTCAGGGCTCCACACACACTGGCTTTGGGAGTCTTTCCAGATGATGTGTCTGCCAGGGTATGTGTCACGAGAACAGAGCTCATTATCCACGTAATTCACGCATGCGGCGGGGCAGAGCAGGAAAAGTAAAGGTTAGCAAGACCTCGGCCAGACAGGCGGCAGAGGAGGCTCTGCCTGCCACCCTCCACCAGGGGACTCTGAGTGAGGCCGGACTACAAGGAGCAAGACTTGGCCACGCACGGGGAGGACTCTACTCAGAAGTCCGGTCCGCGTCCCGCCTCATGCTTTCAGTATCAACCTCGGTCCGTCTGTCCGCTCCTCCCCTCTTCCAGCCCCCTCTCTGCGGTTGGAAGAGAGAAGCCACCGCGGTTTCCGAGAACAAGTCCTGGCCAAGGCGACCAGTCACAAGGCCGGGAGGAGGCAGCCGCAGCTAATTAAACCCGAATGCGGCCCCATCCCGGGGTGGGGACGCTGGGCCGTCCGGGCGGCCTCTGGCAGGGCACAGGGACTGCTTCGCGCCACCTCCCGTCAAAGCTAAGTCGTCACCAGGGAGGACGAGGTGGGCGCGGCGCTCCCAGGGGAGAGCCGGAGCCTGCTGCCCGATCCCAATTCGGACGCCCCATAACCGTTTCCAAACGCGTCCCCACGCTCCCTCGGGTGGCCGCCGGCCCTCCCGACGTGGGTGAGTGCGGCTGCCACTCCCGGCAGGGCTGGGGCCGAGTGCTGGCCAGGCCTGGGTGTCCCTCGCGGAAGTGCGCCCTCCTTGGAAGTGGCTCGCCCTCGGGGACAGTCGGGACAGGGCTCTTCCCACGCCTCTCCTTTTCGCACCAGGGGTGCGTCCTTGAGGGCTCTGTGCCCGGCTCCGGGTGCTCCTAGCTCAGCCACCTCGGGACTCCGGGTCTGAGTGTCCCCGGCCCCAGGCCCGGGCCGGAGAGGACACACGCACTAGCAGCTTAAGGGGCACTTACTTCCCTGCCCACTTCAGGGCGCTTGGAAGCTGCCTCGCCACCCCGCGCGGCCCCAACCCCACTCCGTGCGCCCCGGCCCGCGCCCCCGGCCCGCACCTTGCCGCAGGGGCCCGCGCGCCAGCTCCGGCCGGTCCTCGGGGAAGGCGTCGCGCAGCCGTTGCCACAGGCGGCCCAGGTCGGCGAGGCTGCGGTGCAGGTAGAGCACGCTGCGGTCCGACCACTCGGTGCGGATCTCGAAGAACTCCTCCTCGTCGCCCCGCCGGCTGACGATGAGCCTGCGGATGCCATTCACCCAGCAGCCGCGCACGAACATGTTCACCAGCGACGTGCCCTCAAACACCGCCGAGGCCATGCCGCGGGCCACGCATGCCCCCGCCGCCGGGGGGCGCCCTCGCCCCGCCGCCGCCCGCAGCGCGCCGCCCGCAGGAGGGAGGCGCGGGGCCAGAGGCGGCCTGGAGCCGGGACCGGGGGGGGGGTGCGCCCGGGGTCCGTCTCGAAGCAGGGTCTGTCCGGCTGTCCCGGGGCTGTGCGGAGCTGCCTCTGTCCGGGGTCTGTCCGGCTGTCCCGGGGCTGTGCGGAGCTGCCTGTGTCCGGGTCTGTCCGGGGTCTGTCCGGCTGTCCCGGGGCTGTGCGGAGCTGCCTGTGTCCGGGTCTGTCCGGGGTCTGTCCGGCTGTCCCGGGGCTGTGCGGAGCTGCCTGTGTCCGGGTCTGTCCGGGGTCTGTCCGGCTCTGCCCCGAGCCGGGGTCCGTCCGGGGCCCGCGTCCCCGAGTCTCTGTCCGGGTCCCGGCGCTGCGCGCTCCCCGGAGGCTGCGTCCGCCCGCGCTCAGGAAGGCGCTGGGAGACTCGGCGGGCGGGCGGGCCGGGCGCGGCTTTATAAGGAGCTTCCCGGGGCAGACGTCGGGCCGGCCCGGGCCGCCTCCCCCGCGGAGGGCCGGCCTGGCCCGCGCGCCCCGCTCCCGCCCGCCTGCCCGGCGCCCGCGCAGCCCGCACGGAGCGCGCCCCCGCCGCCCGCACGCGGCACGAGAAGTGGGGGGAGCGAGGGGCGGAGCGGCCGCGCTGCGGGCGCCGGGGACCCTTTTTTCTTGTTCCGTTTCCCGATCCGCCGGACTCGTGGGTCCTGGGAGCGGCGCGCCCCCGCCCGGCCCGCGAAGGGACGGAAGCTGCGCGCCCCGGGGCGAGGGCCGGGCTGCGTCCCCGCGTCCCCGCCTGCCCCCACCGTGCGCCCTGGGCTAGACCGGGCCGGGACCAGGCCGGCCCGCCCCGTGTCCCCTCGGGGCCCAGCGTCCCCGCCCCGCGTCCTCCCGCGCATTCCGGTCGTGCCTTAGCCGGGCCGAGGCCCCGGGACCGGAAGGGCTGTGCAGTGCAGGGCTGGGGGCTGGGGGCTGGGCCAGCCCAGGGTCGCCCTCCCGAAAGGGGGGTGGGAGGAAACAATCCCAGGAAAGGGGTCTCCCGAGAAAGTGTCCCGGCGAGGCTGGCGCCTGTGGAGAGCCAGCTATTTCGGAAGTGGAGTCGGGAATACTGCCCGTGCTGAGCGCATGCTTGGGCAGTTCCTAATCGTGCGACACTGTCCAGCGAAACTTTGGGACTCGGAAGTCGGTTCCAGGAGTGACTTGAGCGGGTGGGACAGCAAAGGAACCCCACGGCCTTCATAGAGCTCTAAGTCTCCAAAGCCCACACCCACGCAGCACCGTCAGGGGCGGCAGGTGGCGGGATCTCTGGACGATCTGGACCCACGTGCCACCCCTGGCCCCGCCCCCGGCCACCCAGGTTTTAATCAGACTGCTCCAGTGACCGGAGGATGTGATAGCCTCAAACATCATTTGGACCTACTCTGTGCTGGTCACCCTCCCTGTTACAGTGGAGAATGGGAAGAGAAGACATTTTCCACAATTCGGCAGCACCCCCAACACACGTGGGGTGGGGGATCCTGTTTGGTGACCAGAGGGAACTGCACTGTCCGGGAAGGGGACCTAGGTAGCTGGGCAGAGCCACTTCCTCCCTGTAACCCCCTTCCCCTCCCCCCCACACCTGCGGGACCTCCAGAATCACCGCACGTTTGTGAATGGCGTGCTCAAGGAGCCCTCTGCCACGCACGGTCTTTGTCAGGAACTTCATTCCCGGGTTGCCTGGAAGGCCCCACTTTGCCAGGCGGCCCCTGGGTTCTGTGTTTAAAGAGACCTGGAGCTAGAGAAAACTAGAAGGCCTAGTAAAAATACCAAGTGCAGAAAAGTACAGAGTAGAACACAATGAAATGCCATTTTTTAATCCATTAGATTGGCTCGCTTTTTTTAATTTTAAGAAAAATTACTCCAAATTTGGAGGAGTATAGTCGTCCTTTCAGTGCTGTGTTGACGCGTCATTTCAAAGCCCAAGTATTAATTTCCTAAGACAATATATCATCATTTAACGTTGCTATTTATTATCAACAAAGGGCTAAGACTCTGATGTTATATATTAATTTGAAGATTTGTGTCCAGCAGGGAACAAAACAATTTTTGTTCAAACGAAAGAATAACCTTAAAGGTTATCTTTCACTGACCTATAAGACCATTTTTTAAGAGTGCTTGCCTTGCAAGCACAAGGGCCTGAGTTCAATCCCCGGTACCACAAAAAAA
>QZML01000612.1:700181-818567 GCA_016801275.1 Hystrix brachyura
AAAAAAAAAAAAAAAAAAAAAAAAAAAAAAAAAAAAAAAAAGACCATTTTTTAAAAAGTAACCCAGCAATCTTATTTTAACACATAAAAATAAGTATTATGGAAATCCAGTCCCTCAAATGTTCTTTGAATCAGCTCTTTTATTTTACAAATTTCCTCATTAATTAATTTTTGAATAATTTGGGGGGGTTCTGGGGATCGAACTCAGGGCCTTGTACTTGCTAGGCAGGCGCTCTACCACTTGAGCTAAATCCCCAACTCCCTTGAATAATTTTTGACACATGTGCATTCTATATTTGTAGCAAAGCAGTATTTGAGCATTGTATTTCTGACCTGTGGAATTTTTACAAGGGCAAGTTTGACAGAAGCCAGTTTTTGCAAGAGTGTGGAGAGGCACCTGTCTTTGTAGGATGGTAACGCTGCAGCAGTAGGAATCAGTGTGCTGGAAGGAGTGCTTCTTAAAACTAAACATGTGGAGGGCTTGTGCCCCAATAACTCTCTTTTCTAGGATTCAGTCCTGGAGAAACATTTCTCCATATGCCCTAGGAGGCACCACAGGGAATTCTTTGTTTCACTGTTTGCTGAAGTGGGAGATTGGAAATTACTTAAGTGTTCATGGAAGGGGGATGAATAAATTACTAACAGGTAAGTGTGATGGACGCCCATGTGCACAGCTGTAGAAAATAAAGCAATTATAACAGGAAAGGCGGATCTCAGATGCAAAGTGTCAGTGGAAATGGCCAATGGTATATGCACAATGTGACAAAACAATGTACATAAATATAAGTTTGTATGTATGACAAAGCGGTGGTAAATCTGGGAAGAGACCTACCAAATTCATACTTTTGGGTGCTTTTGAGGGGAGGAGAACAAATCAAGATGGGAGGGTATCGAGCGCAACTTTTGCTTTTGCTTTGATGTTTTCGTATTTTTTAATTAAACAAATCCATTTATTACTCTGTACATTTTATATAGGAGACTGGGGGCTGTAGGTGACTAGAAATAGCCCGAATGCAGACGGCACTTGACCCTGAGTTGTAAGAATAAGTGCTAGCCACATTTTCTTCCTAGTATCTTTGTGTCACCTGAATATTTTCTGATGATGACAATGATGATGACGAGGATAAGGATGATGAAGACTCTCTGAAGCAAGTACAAGTTGAGTATCCTTTATCCAAAATGCTCAGGTCCAGAGGTACTTCAGATTTTGGAGTGCTTTAGATTTTGGAAAATTTGAATAAACTACCAGATTGAGCATTTTTATTCTAAAAAATCTGAAATCCCAAATGCCCCCAAATCTGGAACTTTTCAAGCATCATCTCAAATCGAATTAGGAATTGAAAACCAAAATAAAACGGCCTTGACTGTGGCTAAGGACAATGAAAAGATGGATCGCAGAAAGTGTGCTGTAGCCACCTTTGAGGGCCTGAGTTATATAAATGTCAATAAGGGATACGAGTGAGGGGTGGTGGTTTCAAGTTTTAAGTCAGCTGATGGGCCAGTTCAGGGCCTGGGCCTACAGAGCAGAATGTGAAAACCGAGAACAAGCGGGAACTCTCTGGTAGCCTGTCCCACATCCAGCCTGGTTTAGGGTTACAAAGGTGTATCTGAGGAGGAGCCCTGGTCCTAGTTAAGAGCTTTGGAAACCAGATACTTTAACCCGATTAGGAAGAGTAAATAATGAGAATAAAGACTTCAGGAAATTCAAGGCCTTTTCTTTGGAGAGGATGCTTGAATGTTCTGTTTGTTTTTCTTCTGTGGTTATTTTCTTTTCATTTAGTATGTTTTGTTTTGTTTTAAGTGCTGTCCTCGCTCCCTAGCTGGGGGTTGTAACCCGGGACACCCTCTGTGGCCCGCACACTTGACACATGACAGCACAGTAGCCACTCGGTGCTCCTGGAGTCTGCAGAGTAAGACGGAGTCCTCACCTGCAGCCCACACTCAGCAGCTGCGGGCAGGAGCGGGATGGGAGCGGACATGCTGGCCCAGGGCGGCCCTCGCCCCACAGCTTCACCATTTGTAAGCACCCCATCCCACTGCAGCCTGCTTCCCCCACTACACAAAGCTGGAGCCAAGATGGTCTTTTTTCATCTCTGCCTGTCCTTGGAGGTGGTTCGGAGGCTCTTGGGATTGGGCCGCTCTTTGGAGGAGCACCATGATACACAATTGGACTTTGGCTCCACTTACTGTTTTTGATGCAGTGAGATAATCCAGTGAGCAGCCTGCAAAGCACAGGTTGTCTCTGTTTCTCTTGAAAACAATGGCGGTGGAACCCCGTAGTTGTGGGGGGGTTTCCATGCATACTGACTAATCCAATCCATACAGCCATCCAGAGGACGAGGAGGAAAGAAGCGCTCCTCCGTGGCAGTGGAGGAACTGGAGTGGTCCCGAGCAGAGGGTGTCATCCATCTGCAGGCCACTCTGAGTCTCAAGGCGGAGCCTAGCGCAGAGTCATCTGGTCGGGAAGGTGTCAGGAGGTTCCGTGGTACAATCTCATGGTGCCCTGAGCTGGTGCGTGCTTATCATGCAGGGTCTGCGATGTTTTCCTGGCTAGAATGTAACCTCCAAGAGGAAAGGAGTGTCACTTCCTCATTCATGTTTCTGTCTCCAGCGCACAGTGCTGGCCCCTGGGCAGTGCCCACTGAACATCTGTTGAGTGAATACGTGAGTGAATGACATGCGTGGGGTGAGTTGGAGAGTCCGGGATTGATGGCAGAGGCAAGACTGGGCTTCCTATAGATGCAATGGCACCCCTCTGTTTCCCATAGTGGAACATCTGGGAGGATTTCACAGCCCATTGTCAACTCTGGATTTCACTGCAGACCCAGACTCCTGCCACTAGACCATCTTCCAAGGGGTGTTCACAGTGATTATCTCTCAAGAACGGGATTACAGACTATTCCTTTCTTTTGGGCACTCTTTGTGTCTCCCAAATGTAATGCACTGAGCCAGCATGACTGAAGTAACTGGAAAGTAATGTGCAAGTTTGTCACAGGAAAGTCTTTGATCCACGTGGTCCACATGATCACTTCTCTTCCATCTCTGTGGATGGTCAGCTCACTGTGCAGCTGGCTTATCATTTGTGCTCACTCTGTCTCAGTGTCCTCAACTACTGTGTTAGTCAGCTTTCTACCACTGTGACAAAACCCCTGAGATAAGTCAACTTAAAGGAAGAAAGGTTTCTTTTGGCTTATGGGTTCAGTCCATGGTTACTTTGTCCCATTGCTTTGGGCCTGTGGTGAGGCAGAACAAGATGGCAGTACCAGTCGTAGATGAAGCCTCGACCTTACAGAGCTCTGGAAGCAAACGGAGAGGGGGAAAGGCCCAGTAACATCCCCTAAGGACTCACCCTCAATAACCTAACTTCCTCCCACCAGGCTGCATCTCTTAAAGGTTCGAACTCCTCCCAATAGCACCATGGGCTGGTGCCTGTAGCATATGAGTCTTTAGGGGACAATTGAGCTCCAAACCATAACAACTAAAAAGTGAGGCTGGACTGCAGATGAGCTCTGAGATCTGCTCATGTGAATTCTCAGTGAATCTGTCTTTTCATCTGTGCACTCTGTTCTATCTCAGTTTGGCTACTGCCAAGGCAAGACAGCTGCAACCCCATTGCCAGCTGAGCTCATTTCTTCACGCTTCTGCTGTCACACCTACTCCTTTATGTTGTCCCCTTTCTGAGGGCAGAATTTCTTACTTAAGGTCTAAACAATGTATTTCACCCTTAGTAGTCTTAGAGGTGTTTGCATAAATTTAAGTCATCATTTTTGCTTCTTTTGGGGGAGGGGTGCTAGGGATCAAACTCAGGGCCTTGCGCTTGCTAGATGAGCGCTCTACCACTGAGCTAAATCTACCACTTCTTATTTTGAAACTTTTATTTCTGTATGGTCGAATACATCAAATAACAAATTATGTTAAGAATCAAAACTTTCAGTCAAAAACATAAAATCAAAGAAGCAAAATTCGTATAATCACAAATTGAGAGTTACAAATATGAAGCAACAATTTACATTTTTCTTTCTAAAATAGTCCTACAGTCATCCCTCAGTATTTTGGGAAAAGTGGTTTTAGGACTTCCCCAAAGCCTTAAATAGTCAAGTCCCTTCTATAAAGTGGTATGATGTTTGCATATGACCTAACATTTTCCTGTGTACATTGAATAATTGCTAGAGTACTTCTAATATTTTTATAATTAAATGCTACAATAAACAACACGATTGTTACACTGTATTTTTAAGAGAATTATGCCAAGAAAAAAGTCTTACATATTTAGAAGATACATAGTTTAAAAAAAAATACTTCGGATCTGCAATTGCTCGAATCCATGGATATGAAGAGCAGACTGTGTTGTACAGCTTTCTTCATTGTAATGGTTTCGGCACAGTGTAAGTCACCATTCTTGAACGTGGAAATTCAGTCAAAGCCTGAGACTAGTTTATGATCATTAGTGTCAGCCACAGCACCAAACAATCACATTGGGAAGGGACACTGGAGTTTTACACTCTTTCTATACTGGCATCAGTAAGCATCCTTCAAATAAATATATAACCCATTATTCAGTGAGCAGCCTACTGACGGAGAGCATTTGTATCTCCCCCCAGCCACTCTGTAGGTCCTGGCGGCGGAGATGCATGAATACAGTAGATGATTGAACATTGGTTTTTGGACTGAAGCTGCACTTTCTTTTTGTATTTATTAGCTCACTGAAACATCTGTGTAACCTACTTTCCATGGGCTGCTAGGAGCAGAGATCCTGAACTTGTTTGTGGAAATTCTGCAGGAAGAATGAGGAACATCTAAAGTTCAAATGTGAAATATTTATCAGTCAGCTTTGTGACTTGAAAATAGTGACACAGGGCTTACCCATAGTATGTACATTAGGACTGTCTGTTACTTTAGGACTAACACTGTGTCTCTGTGTCGTGAGGTTAAATAAGACACCATTGTTACTGCTAGGATTCTGTATTTCCTTATATTCTGAATAGAAATAAAATTTTCCATTCATGAGTTTCCTTATTACATGTTTTGAGTATCATATTAAATAGCAGTGCTAATTCAAAACAAGTCATAAAATGTTTAACTTTTTACCCTTTAGTTAGATGGCTGGAGATTTAAAGCAGACGTAAATATAAACACATAGCTATGACTTGTTGGATTTAAAATAACTTGCCAAAATATATGTACAATAAAAACAGAGAAGTTGGAATTTAAGACTTAAGACAATGCAGGAAAATAGGAGATGAGGAAAATTAGTACAGAGATAAATAGGCCACAGAAACTTATTCGGTTACTAAGTGTGGGTTTCAAATGGCTTCCTTCCAACAACTTCTTGTGTCACAGTTAAACTCTGAAATGTTAGCCAGCCTGCAAGATGTCTACATGGCCCGCCCATCCCACTATCTCCCATCTTCCATCTTGTCCCCAGCAACTCTCAACCACAAGTCTGAGTCTTAGATACGCCAGGGAGGCTCCATCCACCTCAGGGTTCTGTGGTTGCCATTGTGCCAGCCAAACAGTGTCCTGTGGGTGGCCCTGCCTGATCTCTGCTTGAATCCATCACCGGACACCTACCTGAAAGATCACTCTCCTGCCCACTATTTGTCTCCTCACTTTGTGTCTTTGCCCATTTTCTGCTACTCTAACAGAATACTTGACACTGACTACAAAGAAGAGAGAATTTTATCAGAGTTCTGCAGGTTGGGAGTACAGTATGGTATCTGGCGAGACCTTCTTGCTCTATCATAACCAAGTGGGCGGCATCATGTGGTGAGGAAGTAAGATCGTGCAAGCTCAGGTCTCCCTTCTTATGAAGCCACTAATCCTGCCATGGGGTCCTACCCACGTGACGTCCTCATCCAGTCCTAGTCACCCTCTAAGGCCCCACCACCAAATTCTATCCCCATATGCATTTGGGAATTAAGTTTCCCACACGTGAACCTTGGGGACACATCCAATCTGTGGTTTGTGTGGCTTCAGAACACACAACAGTACGCTTCTGTCTGTGCTCTGTCCCCTGATTACTGTGTAAGCCCCGGGAGAGGAGGGCTTTTCCGGTCTGTAAGTGGCTGCATCCTGGGAACAGCACATAGCTAACGTTCTCTGGGCAGGGGCACAGTACCAGGATTCTGTTTTGTTGATTGAGGGCATCCGCACGTGCTTTTCACAATACCAGCTGAATACGTGGATTGAAGGGTGGACATCTTTTCAGTGAAAGCTCCTGCTTGAATCTGGTGAATCCTCACAGCACTATCTGAGGAGCCTCTCAGTGAGGGGCAAGAAGAATCTGCCGCTCAAAGTGCCCGTGGGCTGGGACCTGCTCTACTGCATGAATGACGGGATCATCCGGGCCCCAAAGTTGTCCACCCTGAAGCTGGCCCACAGTGATTTGGGCCTGGGAACATCTCAAAGTAGCATTTATTTTCTGCCACATGTCTACACATATAGACAGATAACCAACATAGACCTCCTGTGGTCCCACCAGCTTGACTTTGTTATCAAATGAAATCTGTGTTTAGTGCTACAGATGATAATTCTGGTATTGGGAGAGTCTCCCGAGCTTTCTGATAGCAGAATGATCCCGAGTGTTGAAAAATCATTTCTACTGCATGAAAACAAAAGCATATAATGAACATGAAGAATATTCCTTAGATCAATGGGGAAATTTAAATACAAACAGGATAGTAGGCGGTATTTTGGTTTTATTTCGTTTCCTAAGTATATTAATAGTGCTTTGTAGTAGAAATGTCCTTTTCTTTAGTCTTAATATGCTGAAGTGCTTACACTCTGCTATTAAAAACTGGCTTCAACTGCTCTATGATAAGTAAATAAATACAGATCAGTAGATAGATATATGAAGTATATATAGCAAAAATTTTAATAATTGTGTCTGAGAGAAGGAATTCAAACCTTTATGATACTATTCTAGCCTCTCAACTTCTCTGAGTCTATGAAAATTTTCACAGAAGAAGTCAGGGAAGGAGGATAATGTATTTCACCTCCTTATATTATCCATACACCCGTCTTCACATCAAGAAACTATAAACTAAAAATGCTTCCTGCTTTGAGAAACCAGTTATTTCTGCTGGTATTCTCACAGCAATACTAAGGATCAGATTCTGCATAAACATGAATGGCCATGGAATTTTACCAAGTGCTTTAAAATTAGACTTGATGACTAGTCATTGAGTCGAAAGTCATGGAAAAACACAAACAATCAACACCATATCTTGTATGTAATATGAGTACAAAGTGTACTCGCAGAGCACGGAACATAACTTCATATTCACAGAGCATGTGAGACAGCCTCATGGAGTGTTCATAGAACGTGCAAAATAAATTCATAGAGTTCTTACAGAGCACGCGACACAACTTCATGCAGTTTTTATTGGCTATGGAAAATAGCATCCCACCGTATTCACAGATGATGCAGGACAACTCCATTGCGTTATCCACGGGTGTAGAAGATGGGCAGCAGCTCTGTTTAAAGCCCACTGATCCTGAGAAGCACGGGCTTGTTGCACACCTCCCTCTCCAAAGGAAATAAGAGCCCCCGATAATTTAAGTCCACTCAAATCCCCCAAACTAGATATTCAACTAAACTTTAACAGAATCATTTACCTTACTGGTTTAGCTGTGGTGCGCATTGGCTGTAAAATTATTCACACTCTGCAGAACAGATCGACTGTTACGAAGGCCCCAGTTCTCTCACATAACGCGGAGATTTTGAGACTGGCACCCAGGGTACAGTGTTGTCTGTGAGTGAATGAAGAGGGTGGAGGTTCTCCAGGCTTGTTCACAGCTTTGTGGCTGGAGATTTGGGGTGGCACTCATGACACGTGACACCTGCACACCTCTACGTGCCCAGGATCTTGTCATTATGTGGGATTTCAATCTGATCACATGATCAGCCACTTAGGACTGGGTGAGCCAGAGTTCATGGCACAGAAGATAAGGCTTAATTCGTGGCCTTCAATTTATGCATTAAAATAGTACCTAGTTGCTGAAAAGATGTGAATAGATTAAGTTTCCAAACATTTATTACAGTGGGCATGAATTTGTAATGAGTGGTGTATTTTACCACTGAAACTCACCCATCTGAATAAACTGGCTTGGTCTTATTCCCCAGGAATATTACTGAGCAGCAAGGATTCTGTCTGTCTGGGCCCCTGAGGGAGGTCAGATGAGACTGCTCTGGGTGGGGCAGGGACTCACCCAGGTGTCTGCACAGTGAGGTTTCGTGCAGTGAGCAGGCAGGTGTTCACAGAGAGTCCTTTCTCGATGAGGATAGAAGAGCGGGTCTTCCTCATTTCCAGTGCAGGAGCTGTGGCTTGGCGTCTATGCAGCAGCACATGCTGGCTGCTGGTCCGTCCTCTTCCTCCTCAGTTCCCTTCCCGCCTACCACCACTGCCACACCCATCCCAGGTTCCCCCCCGCCCCCGCCACACACCCCAGGTGACCAGGTGACTTTAGGCTCTTCCCGTGCTCTCCATCCAAGGCACACTCTTGCTTCCTGAGCTCCTGTAGCTTTTCTTTTGGAATCTCAAAAGCACTGTACTGTGGTGGGGAAATCTGGTTCCTTTCTCTTTGTATTCCTAGCACAATAATTCTAATTGTTTTTGAACGTTGTTCTAAGGAAACGAGGTGGGGGATTTTACACCAAGATACTGTTTGAAGATATCTTACTACAATTCACAAGAACTTTAGAGTTCTAGGTAACCTTTCTTCCTCAAGTAAACAATCTTCTCCCAATTTCCCTTCTAGCTTTCGTATAGATAGTAGTGTCCCCTTATCTGTAGGGGATATATTCCAAGACTGCAGGTGGCTGGTAGTGGTGCCAAACCCTCGATATGCTGTGTTTTTTCCTACACACACTTTAATTTATAAATTAGGCACAGTAAGAGTCACAGAAATAAATAATAATAAGACAGAATAACTATAGCAATAACTGTAATAAACTTGCTAGCATCATTACTCTTGTGCTCTGGGGCTTTTATTAAGTAAAATAAGGGTCACTGGAGCACAAGCACTGTGATACCTCCTCAGGCAATCTGGAGACCCAAATGGCTAGAGCATGACTACTGGGTGGGCAGTATATACAGCATAGATCCATTGGATAAAGGGATAGTTCACATCCCAGGTGGGATGGCATGAGCGTTCATCATGATTCAGAATTGTGTGCAATTTAAAACTGTGGAATATTTTTATTTTTGAAATTTCTCATCTAATAGTTTTAGACCCATGGTTAACTGTGAGCAAGTAAAAGTGCAAAATGTGAAACTGTAGATACGGATGTAGGTACCCAGGTTGGCAGTGTACAGTGAAAGCCTCTACTGGTACCCTTCTCTCCTGCTATCTAGTTAGCCTAAATACTTATTTCCAGGTATGGCCCAGATCATTTATGTTCATTGTATACACAGCCCAAATATTTTGGCTAAGCGTCCAATGTCTGCTATCCAAAGGGAATGTGTACCTTCCCATAAGTGAAACGAGAAGAAAACTCAGTGTGACAGAACAAATGCCAGTGTCTTTGTTTGAGAAGCGACTTTCAGAGAATTGGGTCCATTTGTACTATTTATTATGATGAATTGTCCTGATATTTATCCAGACAGGAAAATAATTGAAGTTTCTTTTCCCGGGGGCTCTATGATTCCAATATTCAAAACAACCTGGCCTCAGTTAGCCCAGGGCTGAAGTCAGAGGCAAGATTGGAAAAACAAGTAAACCGGCGCTTGAAGAGTCAGAGAAAGCACTGTCTTCCCAAAACACCCAGTGTGAACCAGTGATGGAAGAACAACCAAAAACGACTGGAGTGTTTGGTTCCTCCTTACTTAATTTTTAAAATTGTTTAGAATCCTTGTATTGGACTTCTGAGTGAGGAATGTGTGTGTGTGTGTGTGTGTGAATGAGTTTTACACTTCTGGGTCCTTACTGACACTACTTTCTTGCCGCTGTCCCCCAAAAATGTGTATTCTAGAAAACCAATGCCCAAACTCAAGCTAAACTACAGCCATAGTTTAGAAGCTAAGCAATTGCAGACGGCTCTGTGGGTTTTGCTTTTTTTGTTAATAACCTATTTTAAAGTTCAGCAGACTGGTATCTCTTTTGATTCTGATTACAATCCTTCTTAAACTCCACTCCCAGCTCAGCATCAGCAAGTAAGTTAGATTGTTTTCTTGGTTTACCAGTTGCACTGAATTGGAAAGGCAGACAACATGAAAGTAGCTGGTTTGACAGAGCCCACCCCACCCCTTCCAACTACATTGAAAGATGGTTTTCCTTAAAGGCAAACCATCCGGACAGCTGGTCTACCGGGGCTGCTGTGCGGGCATGCTTTGGAAAACAGCCAAGGCCTGTGAGTTCTCCACGTATCTCACACCCATAACCACACCTGTATGTAGATAAGCCCTGTCTTGTCTTCGGAGGCCTTTATGTAATTTTGTACTCGATGATAATAACTGTTGCTGATGAATTTTGCTGCTCTGGGCCACATTTGGAGAAACCAGTTTGACATGTTGACTGTATTTGTCATATGACAGAAAATAGAATTAAAGAGGGTGTTTTCAACCAAATAAATTCCAGTGATTTTTGAGTCTCATTTAGAAGAAATGTAATTCTTCCTGGAATACAATTACATGCATGCTGTCTAATTGCTCTTGTCCCCTTGGTATCCACAGAGGTTGGTTCCAACACGGCACCAGGAGTCCAAAATCTGAAAATGTGCAAATCCCTTCTATAAAATGCCATAGCATTTGTATGGAACCCGTGGACACCCTTGTAGTTACTTTAAATCATCACTAAATGCTTTCTAATACCTTGTAAATCATAGTTATACTGTATTGCTTAGGTTATAACAACAAGAGTTAGAGATGTAATTTTTAAAAAAATCTTCTTACCCTTGGTTAATTGAATTCCTCAATACTGAACTCAGGGGTGGAAATCTATGGATATGGAGAGTTGAGTGTATTTATAACTATTTTGTTCTTAAAATGGCTTGAAGTAGCTTCCAAAAATGAATAAAATTAACAGCTTGGCATATTGGGCAGAAACCGGGCATATTTGGTTGATTTCATTTCCCTATTCCTGGAGCTGTTTGTGTGGCTTTGTGGGGTATAATAAATAAGGAAGGGTGACTGGCCAGGGGAGAGTGACATAGAATCTGGGACTACCCTTGTTCCAGTCAGCAACTCACAGGAAAACAGATGGGCCTGAGAATATTCTTCAGGCTGCTTGCATACTGTTTAACTATTTCACATAAATGCAGAATTCAAAGCACTTTAGTAAGGTGGATAGAACTAGTTCTACATAACCCTAACTAGATACTCCACTGCACATAGAGTTCGCACTGTGTTCCTGAAGCCATACCTGCCTCTACCTCACAAGGTTTATTTCTTAACACATGGATATTTTCCTCTGTGTTTTACTGGTTCTAAGTTATAAGAAGCAGTCAGTGTTTTCAAACAAAATTAATTTCCGATAACTCTTTTTTTTTTTTTTTTTTGCGATGCTGGTGATGGAACCCTGGTCCTCGTGCATGCTGGGCAAGGGCTGTACTGCTGAGCTCCCTCCCAGCCTTTCTGGGGACGCTTATGTTAAAGGGAAGATGCAGCTCTCTTGGCTGGGGGAAGTGGTGAGAAGAGAGAAGCAGGTGGGGGGGGACGTCTCATTTCTCTCTTCTTGATCCAATTCTTGGTGGTCTCCCAGGTTCTTCAGTGGAACAGCAAAGTGGCTGGAAACCAACACTTCAAGAAAGTTCTATGACAAAGTGGTGTGACAGCATACTTCCTAAGGAAACGAAACTCCTAAATGCCACTGTACCTTTATTGGTGATTTTGAGAGAAGTTGCTTTTATAAAATCAGTTTGTTGGTTATAGGTCCAGATGCAAAACCTATGTCTATTTTTCCAATTAAGCAGTGTCTTCCATGTGTTCATTTTTCCATTAATCTGTCTTAAAAATATATTCACCTAGCACTACCTTTCTCTCTCTATAAAAGTCCCTCCCTGTCCACACTTTTTCCAACTCTTCACCGTTCATTCACTCATTTGACAGATTTTTATTACTAGGCAGCAAATTAAGTGAGAGCATTGTCCATACATGAATTAAGAAATCTTCCATATTTTTGGCTACTACTTAATAATAGTAGTAGTATTGGTGACTCCTTAAGGAGAAGGTAGGTGATCTGAGTTATTAGTTACTGTTTTAAGATTTAGATTTGTTGGCTGCTATAGTCTGGAACATTCCCCCCAATCCCCAAAGTTTGGTTCCCACTTTGCACTATTGGGAGGTAGTGGGTCTTTAAGAGGTGGAACTTCACTGAGTGGTCATTAGGTCATTCAGAATGTGACCTGGAAGGGGATTGCAGGATCCTGGCCTCTTCTTCTCTCTTTTTTCCACTTCCTGGCCATGAGGTGAGCAGCTTTGCTCTGCAGTGTATTTCTACCATGGTGAGGTGCCTCATGATGAGCCCCAAAGCCGTGGCACCACCCAATCATGGACTGGACCCTCCAGAACTGTGAGCTAAAACAAACATTTCCTCTTTATAAATTGTTTATGTCAGGTGTTTGTTATAGTGATGGAGCACTCACTAACACAGTTCTCTAAGGGATCATGATTACCCAGCTCTCCAAGGAAAAGGTGACAGTCTAGAAACTCCTCCTCTGGTTCCTCTGCTAAGTTCATATATCAATTTTTAATTCCACCCTGGTTTTCTTTTCATTGTTAAAGTAGTTTGTAAAGCAATGTAAGCAATAGTCACTGTATCCCTGACTATAATCAATGTGAACTCTTTGAGTGTTGCTTAGCACTGTGTCAGTGGCCAAACTACCTATACTTTCTGTAGAAAGCTCCCTGGAAAATAAGGTTTGAGGCTTTTTCTTCACACCCAGACATCAGATTCTTTCTTTCTAGTGGGTTTTTGTTTAGTTGTTTGTTTTCGGTGCTGGGGATGGGACCTGGTGTCCAGCACATGCTGGCACGTCTCTGTCACTGAGCTATAACCCAGCCAGTTCCCTGCCCTCATTTTAAGGGACACTGGCCCCATGATAATGAGCCTGCTTGTGGACTGAATTCACAATTTGAGAGGCAATCATTTTAGACCATTCAAGGAAGTTTAGAATTGCCTATCGGATTTGTCATAGCAGATCTCTCGTGCCTTTCTTATAAAATTCACTTACTTACCCATTCCTTGTCCTGGATGTTAGTCTATACACTAGGAAGTAAAAACAAAATTATTAAAGAGAGAACCTACGGATATATAACTTTATGAACAGGAACATCCCAAACTTCCAATTTCGTTCCTCTGATCAAAAGCATTCTCCTGTCAGAGTTTCTGCTGAAATATGCTAATCATCTTAAGCAGTTATGAGCATTGTGTCTGGAAGGAGGGTAGTGAGATGAAAACAATCAGCTCTAACGGTAGAATGAGAGCAACTGTGCCTAAATCCTTTCATTCTTTTTCCGCCTTTTCACTTGGTTGATGCAGCTCCCTTCGCATCTTCCGGGCCTGATGGTGGTCCATTTGCATGCGGCTTCCAGAGCTGCACTTGAGTCCTTCTGCGTCCTGCAGAGGCAGCCAGGATGGAGAGGTGCAGGCATCCTCTGGGGGCATTTCCAAACCAGTCACGTCCTTTCCTTAAGGACAAGAGAGGTCTCGGGAGTACTTTTTTCTAGATTTCATCACTTCCCTGACTAATACACACTCACTGTATTTGCAAAGTACCTTCTTGATAGCACTGGGAGCCCGTCCCTGGTTCCTGAAGGGTACTGGAGGGCACGCGAATGTGTATTTTATTCTGTGTGATGTCTGAGAGTTGAGCCTCTAACCTCATTAGCAGCCTGTACGCTTCCTGCGAGTTATTCTCTGGTCTTTAGGATTGTACCTCCAATTTGTAAGCCAAGCTAACAATTACTGAAAGATGTTAAAAAGAAGAGTGCTTTCACTGAGTATTAAATCAGAGCTCCCAGCATGGGCAGCCCCACACTCCCTGGGCTGGCTTCTTCGCTTCCCCCGCACAGGTTGGTGTTACAAGGCTCCCTTCTCCAGAATACTCATCGTCACCCGGAAAACCTCACAGACTACGTTAAAAGCACGGCACTGGGGCTGGGGATTTAGCTCAGTGGTTAAAGTGCTTGCCTTGCAAGTACAAGGACCCGAGTTCGATCCCCAGCACCCAAAAAAAAAAAAAAGAAAAAAAAAAAGCACGGCACTGATTCACCCCATTCACCAAGTGCTCTAATATGACCTCCCTGAGAATAAAAATTTCCAGCCTCAGAGAGAGAGTTTGGATATTGAAGCACCAACTGAATGGTTCATGAGATGTTTCCAGACAGATGAACCCGTCCCTGAAAGAACAGGTCACCAGAAAAGTTACAGTTTAAAAAAGTACATTGTAATAATTTTACTGTGATGGGTCAAAGGCGGAGTCAAAATCACTATTCAAAGCCATTGCCAGCCTTGCTTTGGGTTCTCTCCGTACGGTTAGCCTTTGGTTCTAAATGCTTTGCTGGAATGCTTTTGTGTAATTCTTAACAATCCTAAAAGGATGATTTTTTAAAATTCCCCATTGTACTGTTGAGAAGCCCGAGGCCAGTAGCTTTCCCAGTGTCTCCTGGTAAGAGACAGGTCTGAGGTAGATAGCTGGGTCTGCCTGGCTGCAGTCACGTGCATCCTTAACCCTCACCTGACCCTTGATCCATCCCTGAAGACCAGCTTTCTAGGATCTCCCAAGGCAGAACCACACTCAGATCTGGCTTACTTTTGCCAAAGGACAAACAAACCTGCTTTTCTGGCTTTTTTTGCCTCTGGGACCTGCCTTCTGATAAGACAGGTTCCTTGGCAGAACTGTCTGGGTGCTTATTAAAGATGCGAGGGCCCAGCGTCTCTCTTGGAGATGGTTCCAGGGATCTGGGCGGCCACCAGAAGGATCCTTGTTTAATGACAAGTGTGTTGTGAGATTTTGATAAATATCAAGTTGAGGAAACGTGTTATTTCCCAAAAGGTTTCTTTCTTTTAATTTTTTATTAGTGTCTTTTGGTTATGCAAAGTGATGGTTTCCATTTTGGCTAATTTATACATGCACATAACATACTTCAGTCATTTTGAACCCTGCCCGGATTCAAAAGTTCTTGACTTACGTACTTCTTTCACATAATGCGTAATCTGAAAAAAGTTCAAAATTAAAAAAATTATTCACGCATGATGCTGACCAAATGCCATATCAATTTTAGTGTCTTATTTTAGACCAAAATGATAGCAAAATAGGTCTTACAAAGTATATCTGATGTAATATTAATGATCATAATTTGTTTGATGCATTTTACCTAGTTCTCATTTAATGAGTGTTTGTGCTATTTAGCAAACTTTACTCATATATAAAAAAGCACAATTTATTGACAAACCAATTTTAAAATGATCTGGTGCATTTTGTTGGGTTTATGCAAATAAAAATGTTAAAATGCAATTTGAAATGAACCATGCTTAGGGTATCAAAAATGGACTGTAGACTCATTTTTAAAACTTTTCATATTTGGTATCAAAATGATAATAGAGAAGATGTTTCTTTAAGTTTCGTTTTCCGTAGGAAGAAAAGCAATTGGATAAAACAGCCACTATGTGTTCTCCTTCAGACCATAGTTTTGAGATATGAAGACCTTCATGGTCTCTAAGAATTTTGATTCGAACAATTTGATTGGTAAAATTTTTGAGGCTTATTTGAGGAATGATTATTTTCTTCATATTCTTACACTTAAACGTCAGTATTCTAAATGTCTGTTCATTTAGCCAGTGGCTATCGGAGGTGTGAATTAAACCTTGCAAAACAAAGTTGAAGAACAATGTGAAGTCTGTGGCTGTCAGAAGCACCATGTCTAGCCATTCTCACCAGAGTGAGGGGCTCACTCTCAACATGTAGTGGTCACAGGCTCAAAGGGGACAATCTCAAAGTCATTTATTTATCACTTTAAAATGAAAATAGAAGCAGGTACCATTAGAATCCGTGTAGGAACTCTCTGGGGACAATCTCCTGACCCTTGACAGGGAACCATGAAGAAAGACACAGGTGTGAGCCTTCAGGAGCCCTGGGGATTGGTGAGGGGTCTCCATCCCGAACATGAATTAAAATCATCTACAGAGCTTTTACAGGACCGATGTCCAGAGCCGACTCCAGACTGAGGCGGAACTTGGAAGGAAGTGTCCGGGTTCAGGCCCAACCACCCCAGGTGATTTTTACTCTGCTGTCTAGGTTTGAGAACAACAGCTATAACCAAAGGGACAGATTCTGGACGCCATGGCAGGCACAGTGTGGAAGACATTTGGGGGGCAACTATACCTTTTAAAGACCTTGAATCCCTTCACAGGCTCTCAGCCTTAGCCCTAGGCCCATCCCTGCCTCAGTGTCTTCAGTGAATCCACAGTGGTAAGGAGTCCACACAGACCCCAAACACACTTTGCCTAAAGGATTTTGAAAACTTACCTACAAATTTCTTTTAAAAGCTGTTTGCAAATGCAGCCTTATAGAGGCCCACACCTAAATCACTGGCCACCACCAACTGCTGCCACCATCCCTCCTCCCACATCCCTGTCAGAGTCCCCAGATCCTGGTTCAGTGTAGGAGATGGTAGAGAACACGTCTACCATCACAGCACCCTGTGTTGACCACTGGCTACACACAGAGCGTGAAGATGTGGCCCCCGGCCCCAAGGAATCTTCAAACAGTCATGAGCAGGGAGATCAGGGATTACAGCTGCTGCGATAGAGATGCCAGCATTGAGCTAGTGGATTAGTGGATCAGGGTTGAGATCCTGTGGGAAACCACCCATCTCCACTGCAGAAGTCCAAGTAGGGAGAGCTGGACTTGAATAATTTCCCCTTCTTCATAGATATGAGTCTATTGTATTTCATATGTGTGTATAAGTTTGTGTGTTGTTATTTCAGGTGTGCGTGTGCTATTTTTGTTTTTAGAACAAATACAAACATGAAATATACCATTGAAAACTGCAAGTGATATATCTATTTCAAATATTCCCTAAATGTGCCATCTTTGAAGCAGGGGCTAGAAGGAGGCATAACTAGAGAAGTAGGCAGAGCTCCCTGCAGGGAGCTTTGCGTGTCAGGCTGGGGTGTTTGAGAAGTGTTATTCTGAACTAATAAGGAGTTTGTGTGTGTGTGTGTGTGTGTGTGTGTGTTTATGTTTGCTGGGTGTGTATTGACCGTGTTGGTATGTACAGGGTATGTATGTGCATTGGGTATGTGTCTGTATTGGGTATATATGTACATGTATGTTGTGTGTGAGCATTGGTTGTGTATACTGCATATGTGTGTGTGTTAGCTGTGTGTGTGGTGGTTGTATAGGTGTGTTGGGTATGTGTGTGGTAGAAATGTGTGCTGGGTATATATGTGTTGGCCAAGTGTGTTGAGTGTGTTTGTTGTGTCTTGAGTGTGCTGGGTGTGGGTGTGTTGAGTGCATATGTCGAGTGTGTGTGTGTCAGGTGCATTGTGTACACACCCGTTTGGGGAAGGGTGTGACAGGAGCGGAGCAGACCTGGAGGCCTCCTGGCTTCGCTCGGGGATACCGCTGGGGACAGGAGGGCAGGCGGCTGTGGGCTCAGGAAGCCGGGTGGAGGCTCCAGAGGGGGCCGGCAGAGGGCACACGGAAAGGACGCGGTCAGGGTGGGCCTGGGGAGGGCCCAGGAGCTCGCTTTTTGGCTCAGCTGAATTTGAGACACTGAACTTTGAACTTCTTTGATGAAGAGAATTTAAATCTCAAGGCTTTATTTAATCCTGTTGCTTTAAACTATCAAAGCCCTAGTGGGAAGGAATGGTGGGGAAAATGTTTCCTGGGGACAGGAGTGGATGACGTGTGCAGGCGGACTGGTGCGCTGTCCAGGTCTGAGCAGACCTGGACCCCGAGCCGAGCCCTCGAGTCGCGTCGAAGCGGGCCTCTCCTTGGTGACACACTGAGGTCCCTGGGGCTGCCGCCTGTGGGGTGGCGACGACGAAGGCAGGGACACACTCCATGCTCCGTGGGTTCCGCTTTGCACTTCTGGATCCTGCTGCTTTGTCCCGCAGTGTAGGATTCAAGGAAGCCTTTGTGTCAGCTCCTTTCTGCTCCAAATAAATAGATCATAAGTGACACTTGGCAGCAAAGTGGGAGGAAACGGCTTCGACTCCTCACAGCACACTCCTGCCTCCTGCAAACTATCAAGATCGCTGCTGTCCCTTGCTGTCTCCTTTTCTCTGCACTAACATGGAATTTTCCTGCAACAGCTTGGGGTTCCTTCCAGGAAAACAAAATGCAGGAAATCAGCAAGAATGTGCAAGGACATGCATGGCCCAAGTGTGCCAGAGCGGGTGTGAGCTCAGCGTGGCCGAGGCTGGCTGCTCGTGAGGAAAACACAGGCCTTTCTTAACCAGAAGAGCAGCATGTGTTTGAGTTAACCCCGTTCTACCGACAGGAAGACAATTTCGGCTTTTACTCCCTCACTTGTAACAGAAACCCCTCTGCTTTTGAGACTGCATTCGTGTTAATTCAGTGTTCTTATACAACGTTGAGGTGTGTGCCTCTCGGAGTGTGTGTGTGGGTGTGTTGTGTGTTTTATCCCTCCTGCAACCAAGTGTACTTCACCCCTCACACCTTCCATGTCTGTAAACACCAAGACTCCAGCCCACCACAACTGCTGAGATCTGGACGGCCCGTAAGAGCCCCAGAAACGCCTCCCGCTGTGGTCTTGGCTCTCATCACGGATCATGGTGTGACTCCTCTGCCTTAGCAAGGGGACGCAGGACACTGGTTGCCAACCCTCCAACTTCTCTGCCATTTATAAATTAGGTTGAAAGGCAGCATCGAAGTATCCGACAAATTGCACTGACTCGTGTCCTAACTAGTCCTGGAAATGGCCTTCCTGTCTCTGCTTCAAGCTCTGAGTGTCCAAACCAGCTCCCACTTACTCAGGGCGTCTGCATTTCCAGGTCAGCAGTGATGTTGCCCTTTGCGGTGGGCTAAACTGGAATCCTTTCTGCCCTGCTGGGGGAAAATACCCCAACACTGGCATCACCCGAGAAAATGCCATGTGTGCCAGGCCTGCCACTCTGCAGGCTGCTCAGTGGGGATGGTCGTCTGTCCCTTGGCCAGGCTCCTCCCACGTGTGTCTGCTGTGGCTCCAGATCATGCTTCTCAGAGTTGACATGTGAGTGTTGGGTAGAAAGCTTTCCAAAGCTATTTCTTCCCAACTGTCACAGAGCCAAGAGCCCTTCTGGGCCCTGGAGGCTGCCACCTCTTTTTGCATGGGGCTGCCTTAGCCTTGGCATGGGGACAGTGAGCATTGAAATCTCACCTGCCAGGGCACAGGGCAGCAACGCCATGAAGGGCTGGGGGTGCCGCGGCCTGTGGGTCTGCCCACGGTGACCATGCTTGCCTCCCTGTTTGCTCCTAAGTGGAACTCTAAGCAGAATGGAACTTTATCACCAACTGTCATGTGCCATGTAACAATATTTTGGTCAACAAAAGTTCAGAGAAACAGCCCCATTGGATTACAGTGGAGCTGAGAGTCCTGCCATCTACCGATATTGCAGCCACCATAACATCACAGCACAACACATTACTCACGTATGTGGTAATATTGGTGACAACAAATTACCCCACTGCCAATTATATGAAAGAACACCACACACATTTATGTCTGGTGCATCATAATTGATAATGGTAAGCAATGACGTTACTAGCTGAAGTATATAGTGTACGCTCTTCATTGTGGTGGAGTGGACTCCTACCTAAAACAACATGTTGACTATGAAGCAGCCTGCAGCTGCCTCGTCTGCCGTGTGTTTACTGCGTTTCTGGATGGACACCCAGCAAGTGGTCCATTCCATCCAGGTCTGGGTAAGTGCACCCTGGGACGCCACACAATGTGAGGTTCCCTAGCACCCTGTTTCTCAGAGAGTGTCCCCAGTGTGGAATGACACGACCACGTCACAGCACTCTGGCACAGCACCAAGGATTGCATGGGCTCTTTGCTGAGATGCTGGAGTGGCCCCAGAGTCTCTGCTGTGCCAGGCTCGCTCTAGGTGCCAGCTCATGGAGGATTTAGGGACACTGGAAGGGGTTGGTGTCCAGTGCTCAGATTGGGGGCCCACGGGGACAGCTGGACACGAGGAGCTGGACACAGGGAGCTGGATGTAGCACAGCGTAATCGCAGCCACAGGGACACAGAAGCTCCCTGGATGGGATGCTGTGGATTCAAGTTCTTCTATGCAAGGCTCAGTCACAGGAGACAGACAACATCCCAGGCAAGGGCAAGGCAAGTCACAGGCATTTGCAGGGACTTATGGGCAAGTCATTGAATGAGGTGATAATAAAAGCTGAGAGTTCCCAAGCTCTTCCAAGGTGGCCCTCACAGTGCCAAGAAAGCCCTGCACACATGATCTGATTTTGTCTCTGAGAGACGGTCATACCATTATTATCCTAACTCGAAAGGGAGAAAATTGAGGCATGGTAATCAAGGCCATACAGCAAACAAGAGATGAAACTTATTCATTTGTTCCCCAGTTTTATTAATAATCCTCAGTGCTGTTTCACTGGGGAAACATCCTATAGTGGAAATATCACAAGAGCATTTCTCTAATTAGTGTTTTTTTCTCCTGCTCTTCAAGCCTAGGAAACATTTACCTGCCTGCAAATATCTCATATCTCCTGCTCATCCTAAGAGCTGAGCTATTCAGTCTCCCTACAACAAAGCAGTTTATTGAAAGAATCATTCACTTAAGGGCATTTACTCAGTATTTTCCACATGGCGTGGTCTGGGCTTCAGCATCCTGTGTACACTAGAAAGGGCATTTGTACCCATCTAAATGGCTCTGAGGGCCACCAGTGTTACACATGGGAAGGCCCAGGGTCAGCTCATTCCTGAGCTGTGCGTGACATGTGCTTCCTCCTTTACCGAGAGACAGCAGCCTGACAATACAGTCTCTTTTTAGGAACAAAGTTGTGCAGAAGGTGGAGTAGTTTGGGGATGACACAACAGATGTGCCCCAGTAAGACAGCAGTGGCTGTGAGAGGAGCACACATGTTTTGAAGGTCTCGTGGACACTGGACACACTTCGAGGCGCACCAGTCCAATTATTCTGCCAAGAGATACGGCGCCGTGAAGCAGCGGGAAGAGACACTTGGCTTATCAGAGCAGGCACGGTGGTGCCTGTGGGCCCAACTTGGACCATGTCATCTGTGGCTGCTTCTCTGCTCTGATGAGATTTCTCAGGCTCATTTCAGAGGAGGAACACTGACTTCCGGCCAAAAGCCTTTAAGACACTCTTGTCTCCACGCTTGGGAAATAACTGGTCATGTAATTCTCCAAAGGTGAGAACCTCCACAGCGCTCATTTTGGGCTCATTATGCAACTGGGGCCTGAAATTTAAAGTATTTGGTCTGTGGAAATGTAAAAGAACAAAGGCAGCTCCCCCAAACAAGCACAGGTCAGACTTTTGCTAATGAGGAAGGGTCTAGGCCCATGAAGGCAGCTGCCACCATCCCAAGACACGTGGGCGGACCATGTCTTCCCTTTGCACTCTTGCATGGTCATTTTGGGGGTCTCCGGAACAGGGTGCAGGTTTTGGGTTTGAAGGAAGGACCTGAGATCCGTGAATCTAACCCCGCGTCTTCCTAGGTATTCATTCTGAGGGGTCTGCAGGAGTTTGTATGTCGCTACCATGTTACATTGCTCTCCTCAGTTCTTGTGCCACAATCAGAGATTCTGTTCAAATAGTATTCTATTTTCAAACGCATTTCAAATTCTCAAGATGCCTCGCCTTTGGTGGTCCCCCCTAATGGATCTGATGGCTCCAATATGTGCTATAGGCCTCCCAGCGCCGCCTGCCCCCCAAGGAGTCCATCTGGTGTTCAGTATCTTTATGTTTGTTCTCTTCATAAATAAGTTCTGTGATGCAGTAAAGATTTGGGCTTTCTGATCATCTGATTCATCCTGGCTTCACAGCCATCCATCCATTCTGAATTGATGTCATCTAAGTACTTCCATATTCAGCCAGAGTTAAATCACAGCTCCTGGGTTCCCACTCTGTGTGTGGCTGAGCCTGGCTACTAAGACTGTGTCCTCTGTGGACAGGTTGTGAAAACCCCAGAGGACCTAGCTCAAGAGGCCGTGAATCGGTAGGCAGAAACTTCTCTTTTTTGCAGAGGTCTCTGTGGGCATAAACAAATGAGAATTTCCCTTGCAACAGCCTAGCTAGGGCCCCTGAATTTTTTATATCTTTCTGATAGGCATCGTTCTGTTACTGCATCCAACTGCCAGCATTCTAGTCTGTTCCAAATAAAAGCGCATCGTGGGCATCAGTACCTTTTAAAACTCCCCCTCTAGGTAATGTCAATGAGCAACCAGCTTTAAGAATCACTTTCTACACAGCGTTTCTCAAAGTTTAATCACTTATGGATCTTCCTAAGACATTGGTTCTGATTTGTACATCTGGGGAGAGGCTTGAGCTCCTGCATGTCTGACCCTGGGTTCGATCCTTGGAATTGGGAAAAAAAATTAAGTGTTGTATAAGTAATGTATGCTTGTTGAGAGAATACAGAACTTGTAGTCCACATACCCAGAGTAACCACTGCAGTACTTGGGAGTGTCCCCTTTCACCAGTTTGTATCAGACGCATACCGCACGCCAGGGGCTGAAGCCACCTCTGGTCTCAGTCCTCTCATCTCTAAAGTGGAAAGAAAAACAACCCTTGTTTCCCTGAATCGTTGTAAGGGTTCCATGAGAACATGCCTGCAAAGTGCAGAGTCCGCGTTAACAGCTCACTATAAGCTAAGTTTTGGAAACGGGGATCCACGGTTTTGTGACTTCCCAGGAGGGTTTGGGGGCCGGGCCAGTGTGTGTGCACAGCACTCTGTCATGCTTGCCCTGAGGCCACAGCTCACTCCAAAGGACACAGGAAAACACAGTGCAGGTGGCTGGACAGGAGGACTCGGCACAAAGCCAGGACTGCGGAGAGGGGACGGTGGCTTTGGGGGGAGAGCTAATCTCTGACCCTCTTCCCATCTTTTGCTTTTGGTGTGTGAGCTGTCTATGCACTAATGATAGCGATCTTAGGGCCCGTGCATGTTGCAGACATTTTCTTTGGTATCGGTTTTTACTTTTAATTTTGCTTACGGGATTTTCTATTTCAAGAAAAGAACTTCGCATACTATGTGTGCACATGCAAAAATAGTGAATTAAAAAATAAAAATTTCTCAGAGTTCTACAATTACGCTACAGCCGACAATGCTGTCATTGAGGTGTGCGTCCCTTGCACATTTGAGTTTATGTTACATACTTCTATGTAATTTCATATCTTGCTTTTTTTTTTTGCAGCGCTGGAGATTGAACCCAGAGCACACGGCAGACAAACACTCTGTTCCTGACCTACGTTCCCAGCTTCCTCCTGTCCCGTTTTTTTTTACTTGAAATTATACTGTGAGGATTTATGCACGCCACTGTTATTTATTCAAAAACAATTTCAATGACTCATTATTTCATCATATAGATATTTAATATTTGAATTATTGTTCTAATTTCAGGCATTTGGATTGTTTCCAGATTTTCGCCATCGCTCGTAATGTCCCAGTAAGCATCTTCCAGCACAAATATTTGACCACGTCTTCGTGCCTTCGGTCAGCATACACCGAGCCCTTGCTACACGGCAGGCATCACACTGTGGAGAGGAAGGTGTCACCGAACAGGACAGGTCCGATCACTCCAGTCATCCTGGGCTCCAGTTTGACAGTTTATTTTCTTCAAATGAATTTCTAGAAGGGGAGCTCCTGTGTCAAAGATGCAGAGAGAGAAGCTGAGACCAGCTTTAGCTAAACCTCATTAAGAACAGCGTGCCGGAGCAGGGATCAGTCAAGGCCTGCTCCTGAGGGGCCGGTGTGGCCATGTTTCCGGGGCTGCACTGACTCTAGAACATTCTTCTGCTTTCCCATGATGCCCAGAGGCTGGCTCAAGCTAGAGACTGGCATTTCCTGAAAGTTTAGATCAGATGTCCCCTAAAGCACAAATGTAGGGACAAAGCCCTAAAATGTGCCTCTCAGGGAAGAGTGGGCTTTAAGAGTCTTCAGCAGAGTGGTTGGTGTAGTAAAACAGAAGTGATTGTAGTGGTCAGTTCTGTTCCTAACATGGGTAAGGCAACAGCATAGATGGAGGTCTCCACACCATAGATCTAAGTATTTGCAGGTTACTAATGAAACTACTAAAATGGGCTCTTACCTTCCTTCTTGCAAATATACTTATGTAATGGCCAGAACACCAAGTTCAAAGTTAGCGTTTCTCTCCACTTTGAGGTGAATGGTGTTTGTAGGATGCAGGGCAGGACCAACCAACTCCTAACACTTCCGGTGCACAGACATGGACCCTGCAGCTCACGTGCCCATGATCTGTCCACGGAGCCCACCAACAGCTTGTCTGCACTCCAGGGACAAAAGTGTGGACACCTGGAGGACAGACCTGGGGAATCAACTCATGCTGCTCCTCAACGTAGGAGCAGAACAGTTTGGGCAGGAAATTTGGGTCCCAGGTCCCGAAAGTTCATCTAAAGAGAGACACATGAGCTGTAGGTGGGCACATTCCCACCCCAGCAAGTGGGGCTAGGTCGGGGTCCTATGAAGCCTGGGGCCAGGGCAGAGACACCACCTCCTGGGGGGAGGGCACTGCCAATAGCTGTACCACATGCCCTTCATGCCAGCCATTGCCCGCTGTGTTTGCATGCTTGTCATCTCCACATCACAGAGAGTGCCCTGGGTTTTCTCCACTCACAGCGAGCAACGGCAGAACAGGATTCCATCCCGCTGTCAGAGTCCAGAATCCACACTTTTTAGTGTGGTGGCTTCCCGCTTCTCATAAAAGGCTGGGAAGCACTGGATTCAATTATCTCGTGAGCCCACTTCCTCCCAGTGATGCTCGTCAGCTGTGTGAATAGGCCTGTCCCACTGCAGCCAAGTCGGTAGCAAGAAGGCAACCCGGACAGCCTAACTAAGGCTTGCAGTTTAATCTCCTGTGACTGTGTGAATTCAGACCCACTCAGTAATGTTAGAAACACTCCACAGAAAATGGTGGTGCTAAGTATTCCCACTCTGGGTTTTGCTCATCATTTACGACCATGAGTGTGTTTGTGACGGTCGATCTTGATTGCCAACTTGAATGGCTCGGGCGATTAGCAAAGCACATTTCTGGGAATGTCTGGGTGGGTCATGGTGTGGGACCTTAGGCATGGTATCTGAGTCCTGGCTCCTTCCTCTCGGCCTCTGCCCTTGTTCTCTGCTTCCTGGATGCCGTGAGTTGAGCAATTTCTTCGGTCACACCCTGCTGCCGTGATGTTTCTGTCTTAGAGCTAGCCAACCATGGACTGGAACCTCTGAAACCATCAGCCAAAATAAACCTCTCCTCCTTTAAATTGTGTCAGGTCTTTTGTCTCAGCAACGAAAAGTGACTAATACTGTGCCTTTGTCTGGATTTTCTCTGGATCACCTTTCTGAGGGAGTGGGAATGTCGAATGCCTCCTTTGTGTGGGCCCTTCTCTCGCCTTCATGGAAATAAAAAGGTTCATTCCTGTTCGTGGAAGACGGAAATGGGAAGTGCATGTATTCCCTTGGAAATGCTCCTAATCCTAGGTTTTTCCAAGATGAAAGTATTTTATCAAAATAATACTTAGACAAAGGAACTTTTTATGAGCTTCGACATCTTCCTGGATGGACAGTTTCAGCCAGGGCTGTGGTCTAATGCTTCATCTCAGTCCTGGGCTGCCGTAAAGGTGACTTCTTCCTGTCTGTGCAGGACAGTGTGGGAGCCGGGATAAAGAGCCCTGGGGAGTGGCGAGCCCCGTGTGGGCCCTGGCAGCAGGAAGTCTCAGTATTCCCTTCTGGGCTTTCACGCTGCAGACGTACACAGGATAAATATTTTTCCTAAGTTCAAATGCTATTTCATATCCGTGGAACTACCTACCTCTGACCAAGTTCCTGGGCAAAGTGGTGAGAGTAATAAACGACAGAAATGTGGCACAGTTGTGAACACTGCAGCTGCAGAAGCGAGATTTCAATACTGGCCAGAGAAAGAAAGATTTAAATCTGTTTAAACCTGTGTTTTTTTTTTTTTTTTTCCTCATGGACAGTGGTAGGAAGGTTCTGTTTTACTGTTCTCATTGACGCAGTCATGAAAGTTTATTTCATTATTTTAACTTGTTAACATATTCAGCTTCACAGCAACTAACCTGTCAGGCTGCTCAAAAGTCTTGTGGGATGAGAGAGGCTGGGTGTTCCTCCTATATGTGTATTTTGTGTCTACCTTAAATTAAGCTAGAGGGAAATTTGGTTATTTTTTAAGGCCGAGGCAGGAGGATCCCAAGTTTGAGCCCAGCCTGGGCAATTTAGTGACTTAGTGAAAACTTATCACAAAATTTAAAAATGTTTAAAGAGAGGGTAGAGATGTAACTATGCTGTAAGGCCTTGTGTTAAGTCCCCAGTGACCCCCCAAAAAGTCCCCTCTGAAAAGAGAAGTCCTGCATTAAATAAATATCTTCGATATTTAATTTTGTTCAGTTTAAATTTGTGCATGCAACAGTTTTGAGTTCCATTTTATAATACCTGGTTGAGAAGTAGTTTAGAGGCCACCAGTTTGGGAAATTCTGAGTGGCAGATGTTACGGAAAGTATCTGGAGTATAACAGCAAACTAGATAAAAGATTTTAATTATGTTGGATCAAATTGTTTTCTAGTCATAGAAAACAAAACAACCCCAAGCACATGATCTACAGACTGTGGGCCAGTAAATCAAAACACAAGTCTATATATGATCACTGTATCATTATTTATGGTTTATACGGAGAGCAAATGTGCTAATCCATCCAGCATTTCGTTTCCACTTTCTTATTAACTTGCCTGAATATGTCTCATTTAAACCTAAGATGCTATTTTAGAGCTAGATCTGAATCTATTAACTATGTTGCTTTTACAGATTTGAGTGAGTAATGGGTCCTCCCTAAATCTTCACTCCCTTCATTTAATCTGAATGAAGATAAATCCTAATTTACTCCCAATTAAAATGAGCTTAACGGAATGTTAATTTATGTTAAAATGTTAAATATTTATTTCCAGTGAATTTGCTAATTGCCCAAGACCGCTGGAGGGTTCAGAGGGAAATTTTGTTGCGTGCTTCTTCATCTTGTACAGTCAAAAAAGAAAACCCTTAAATAGTTCCTTGGCTTCTGGTATCACTTCCTTTTTACCCCAGGAAGGAGACTGTGGGTTTGAGCATGAGTTTATCACAGAAAGCTGAAGTGGCACAGTTGTCATCGTGGCTACGGCCCACACTGGAGCCTGGGGATAGTCCCTCCCCTGCTGTCGCCAGCTGTGGCTAGGACTAATGTCATCCAAGCGTCTCACTTCCTTTAGCCAGCTTTTCTTTATACTCATGTGTTTATGTAATTTGAGGGAAAAAGTTTCTGCCCCCAAACCAGAGGAAAGTGGATCCAGTTTTGTACCTGTTCCACAGCCTTTTAATTGTGAAGGAGTGGGAACCACCCAGCCAGCCAGCCAGCCAGTCAGCCAGCCAGCGAGCCGTCCATCTGTCCATTCATTCATCCATCCAGTTAGCCGGCCATCTCCAGCTATCCACCAGCCAAATCCAACACTGCCATTCACCATGCACCTGCCATAAACTGCACTAGAAGGTCCCTGCCTCGTGAAATTTGGGGTCTCAAATTTATCATTCATCACTGACTTTGTCATTTAAGCCACTTGACAGAGGCCCTACACATACAGTACAGTCAGGGTCACTTTCCTAAATTACCAGCAGTCTAGCGTAAGTCACAACTAAATTATAGCTCTCATTTGTGTCTCAAACTCCACTTTCAAGAAAGCAAATGAATGAAGATTGGCTGTCTGTTAACCAGAGGCAAACGCTTGGACTTTCTGTCTTCATTTAGGTCTGAGATCCTCTAATACTTATGAAGCCATTTCACGTCAGCTATGAAGACATGAAAGTCTAATGTAGCAGGCTTCTGTCTGACAAGGCCAAAGCCTTTACGTACGCATCTTCTGCAGGGGAATGAGCACCCAGGCTTCTTGTCAACCCTGTGAGAAAAAACCCATGAGCAGAGCATGTTGTCGTGAAGCATGACAGCATGTGGAGATGCAGAGCTTCTGGAAACAGAAGAAAGGAAGAGATGTGTGTGGAAATGGCAAAGGGTGGTTGAGTACTTGTGTGTCGGGCATGAAGTCGTAGTTTGTGCAATTATCCCATTTGATCTTCCCCGCGATCCTATTAGGCTGTAGTTCCCAAATACTCCAGAGTCGGAGCTCAGGGAAGTTAAGTGGCTGACCAGGTTCCGACTCAGGTCCAAGTGTGCTCTAGCCGGCGGCCTCTCAGCTTCGTGACGGGACATTCTGTCTGGGAGGGAGCAGGGCGTCTGATGAGTCAGACAATCGAATAGTCTCCTCACTTCACCGCGCACCGTGACCCTACTACTGCTTTTCAGCAGCGATCAGCTGTCTTCAGTCTTTGGAATAATGGAATGAGAAGTGGTAGGTGGCTCTGCCTCCACCAGGGGCGTTGTCTTGGGAGAGCCGCCCCCAATCCGTAGACCTCAGTTCACCAAAAATGGGGCTAATAGTAATGCTAACATAAAAACAGTAACAATAAAGAGCACCAGAAAATCTAAAAGCTTAGATTTTAGATTGAGAGAGACTTGTATTTGAAGATAGTGTCTACCATTTCCAAGTAATGTCATCTTGGGGAAGTTATTAAATTCTTTAGGCTTTAGTTTCCTCATCAGGCAAATGGGGAAACAATACACCTCCTTCAGGGTATTGATGTGAAGATTAAATGAGTACATCTGAATGCTCCACGGAAAGTTGTAAGCACTGAATAAAGGCTATTCACAAGGACTACTTTACGAGACTGTTGTCACTCTTGAAACTTAAGCAACAACGTGCAGATGTAGGTGTTTTGTCAAGTTTACACTATTGCATTATTTATGGTTAGTGGCAATAATAATCGTGGTTGCAATGGGTGGTTACTAGTAATAATCTACTCTGCAGTTGCATGCTCTCAGAAGGGTCAAACAACTCAGCTCCTTCTTAGCCTAGAATACAGATTTGAGCCAAATAGCCCTGTGTCACTGGATAGCATGAGTTCCTGCTTTAGTACAAACGGAAATTAAAACTAAAGCAAAACTTTTTTTTCAACTTTATTTACCAAGAACATGTATTGGTACATTGTATACATTGTGACCACATTCATCATAGTTCATTTGTACCTGTACGTGATATATCTTGGTTTCCTCCCCTTCTTCCCCATAAAGCGCAAATTTAGAAGGGGGAAAAAAACTTTAATTAGAAAGTTAGAAGAAAGATAGGAAAGGCCTCCAGCTTAGGTGTCTGGAGGGGGCGCTCTCTGATGTAGGGTTCAGACTGGCCCGCCTACAAAGGGGCGAGGCCAGCTTTCAAGCATTATGGTGGGCTGGGGGCCGACTGATCATTGCTTCAGTCCTGGGGTCATAGCTCTTTCTGGCTGAAGAGTGGCCTGATTTCCAAGAAAGGGTTTTCCATCTGAGGTCTCTGTCAGGTGGGGCTCTGCTTTTCCTAGAATCCAGGTGATCACAGATTTAGAACAATGGCTTGGGGCTTCCGGATGTAGCTAAATGTTCCTGTAAGCTTTTTATCTTGGTGTCCTCAGTCTTGAAGTGCGGTGAAATAATGTGAATTCAGGGCAAATCAAGCCTCTTCAGCCAGCTCCTGGATGGGCACTGTCTAAATCAGTGATTGAACCTTTTAGAGCTTTCCATGCTAACAAACAGCCAGCTCATGGTGGCGTGCATGCCATAGGCTCGCCGCCACGGGCCTAAATGATCTGCACACCCCTGTGCAGAGCTGAGAAGGGGTTTGACCCAAGATGAAGGTCAAGCTTAGTTTTGCTTTTAGTTACCTATTAGGCATCTGTAGGCCCAAGTGAAGTCATGGTTCATAGCAAAAATGGCTTCTAAGTTCCTGACTGAAGCAGAAGAAAACACAAATCATGCTTTTAACTAGCAGGTCAGGGCCCAGGACTCTGCCAGTTCCTCCATCCCTGTGGCGGCCCCTGACTCTGTCAAGACTGTGTGACCTGGATCTGAGGAGCAAAGCATACACTGTGTGATTTAAGGGCAACTTCATCAAGAGAGGACATTACAGGCGAAATCAACATTTGAAGAAAACACTGGCTCTTCCGTAACACAGCTGATTGTCTTGTTCAGCCAGTACTGATGCCAGCCAGCATTTATTCCTGAGCCGCAGATTCGTGTCAGTCCTTCAGCTGGAAAACATGTGCCCACGGGACAGCATGAGCACCAGGAACAGCTCCGTCCAGGACGGTGTATAGGGAAGGCAGCAAAGAAACTGCGGGCCCACAGCCGTCCCCGCTGGAACTGCGCTGCCCCCAGCTCTCCAAAAGCGGATCGAAACTCTTTGCAATGAAGTGAAGGCTGGTTCCTCTCTAAGATGGACATTGCGAACTGCAGCCCATGTGATGAGACGGCCTTTGACACCACTGGCCAATGCTTTGCTCCTTGCTGCTGAGTCCTTCAGAGTCCTCCCCATTAAAGCGCACCAGGCACGCGCGCCTAAAGATCAGCGTTCTCATGCAGGATGGAATCCAGTGGCAAATCCCTTCACATCGGCTGGTTACTCGCCCAACACTTCTAGGGACCATGACGAGAGCAGACCCTAGAGGCTTCCTACCTACCAGCTATTCCCTCACTCTTCCTCTTTCTTGGTGGAGTCCACATTGCAGTATGGAGGCTGAAAATGTTACCCGTTCTGTTTGTCAGCCTTCTTCGCAGTTTTGATGGTCACATAGCCTAATCCCGGGAAATGGGACGTAAAGTAACATTTCCGACATAATTTCTGATGATGATTTTCTCCCCAGTAAGAAGAGGTGGGGGGAGAGGAAAAACAATTCTTTGCAACTGGAACTTGCTTTCGGGAGGAAGTAATGTTGGCACTATTGCCGTCGCCTTGTAAGCATAACACTCCAACCCTAAAAGGCAAACTCCAGAGCTCTGCAGGTAACGGAGCAGAAAGGTAGCATGCACCTGGATCTTTAGTAACATTCTTTGTTGCTATATTTACCATATTTGGAACCATCTACTTCTGGGCTTCTCATTATACAAGAAAATAAGTCTCTCTTGCAACTTTAAATTGAGTATTCTATCACTTGCAGCCAAAAGCATTTCTATCTCTTTTCCTACACTGGTTACATTTACCTTTAATGGCAGAGCACACCACCTAAGTGCAGTTGCTCAATTTCCTCCTGTGCAATCAGAATTATCACATTCCCCTGGCACCACCAGTCACACACAGCCACGCCAAATCTTGATTCAGAAGCCAGCAGTGTGTAGACATGGGGGGCGTGGAGTCCATGCTAGGGAAGGAGGTGGGCGCTATGGATAGTCTCATCGGGCAGCAGTGGCAGTGGCTTTGGCTGCAGCCACACTGGGATTTGGTGATGCTCCCAATCAGGAGTGCAGCTGGAGTTGGCAATGCCCAGCAGCAACCCCGGTAGCATTATTGGGAGTGGGTGGCAGAGACAGGTTCCTGGCTACATAACTTCTAAGCTTGGTTCTCCATCCTTCCAGGTTTTTGAGCTACTCAGTATCCTTTTAATCAATCCCCATTTTGCTGAAGTTGGCAACATTGGCTTGTTTGTCTTGGGCTGTGGTGCTATAACAAAATGCCTGAGACTGAGTAATTTATAGAGAACAGAAATTGATTTTTCACAGTTCTGGAGCTCAAGGCACAGTAAATTCAATTTTCTAGGGAAGGCTGCATCCTCTGGAAAGGAAGATGCATCCTGACACAACAGGAAAGCAAAGGTGCAAACTGATTATGTCACGATGCCTCTCCACAGGGGCCTTAACCCCCTCACCAGGGAGACGCTCTCATGGCCTCCTTACCTCTTAAAGTCCCACCCATAATATCATCGCACTGGCAACATCTGAAATTTTGAGAAGGCTCATTCAAACCACAGCACTGTTGCTCACAACTAAGCATCTGGCTGGTCTAGTAACCCATGTCCAGTGACCATAGAGGGCACTGTCTGGAAGAAGTCATCGTCAGCAAGCTGCTCACTCACCATCTACGTACAACTCTAAGAGCTCATGTCTGAAAAATCAGAACACTTTTCCTTTTACTAATTTGGATTTCTGTGGTGAGGGAAGTATAAGTCTCAATCAAATGGTTACCAAAAGAAATCCTCTGCAAATGCACATGAAACAATCTCTTCTACTTCCTGGAAGGAAACAAGAGCTTAGCTTCTCTCTTTTGTGGTTGTCCACAGTGACCCAGTTACCATAGTTAAAAGCTTTCTTTTCAAAGCACAGTGAAAAGTCAGCCAACTCAGAACGTGTTCCAGCTGTACACAATTCTTTCCCGCTTCCACGGACACCAGCTCCATTGTGAGCTCCACACTCTGTTACCTCCTTCCTCTGTGCCGGCTTCATGCTGGGAGGCTCCTGAGGACCTGGTGTGGGACCAGCTGAGGAGGTTTAGGTGATAGCTGCTCCTTTTCTGATGGATGAAGCTCTGAACGGGGCTGAAGTGAGATAGAGGTGACGTCGCAGAGAGAGGTGACGTTGAGAGCCGGGAGCAGAACTCAGACTCCCACCTCCAGGTTCTTATGCCAGCTGGGCCTCCAGGGTAGACCAGATGTCTGACACTAACCTCTTTAGCTATTCAGGGATCTCTAGACTAAAATTACTACTTCAAATCTTGATTTCCTGCTATCCTTGTAATCCTCCAGCCCCTCTCTTCTTTAGCTAGTCAATAATATAATAACAAGCATCCTTAATAAGTATATATGATCAGCCTTGCAGCCAGCTAGATGCTATATATAGATGTGAATACAGATGATTTAATCCTCATATCTTCCTTGCATGGTGTAGTTTCTGTCTTAGTCTGTTTTCTACTGCTATAACTGAGTACTACAGAGTAAGCAATCGATAAAATATAGCCATTTCTCTCTATCCTGGTTCAGAGGCTGGGAAGTCCAAAAGAATGGTGCAGGTACCTGCTGGGTCTTGACTCGGTGGAGGGCATTGCATGGTAAGACAAAGCAAGGATGCTCGAGAGAGCACAATTTTATAGCAAAGCTATTTTGGAGATAATTCCTTAATCCACGAATGGGTTAATGCATTTAGAAGCTCTGAGGACCTAATCGCCTGCTAACAGTCTCACCGGCTCCCACCTCTTAGAGCCTGAGGATGTAGATTAAATTTCAAGGTGAGTTTTGGTGACCATAGCAACTCCCATTTCACAGGTGAGAGAACTGCAGTTCAGAAAGATTAGGGAGTTTCTCCCCGAGAGTCACAGTGAGGTAGGGAGGTGAGAAAATTTTTTATTACCCAGGAATTTATTAGTAGTGTGCTCGGAAATGTTAACTATCTCCCACCCAGAGCCAAAAGGCCACAGCTGGCCTTGCCGCCTATTTCTGCTGTGAAAGTCCGCCTGGCCGCTGATTTCAAGCCACAGGTGTGCAGGCACTGGGAAAAGACCTGCAGAGTGGCTCTGACGAATCCCTAAGAGCTGGCTCCAGCTCCACCTGGCTGCTGCAGCTTGCAGAGAGATGTGTCAGGGTCCAGCCTGCAGCCTAACTTGCCGATTCGGGTGGGTTTGGGCTCTGTTTCCCTCTGTTAAACACATGGTGTCAGACCGAGGTGTAGCTCAGCGATTGCCTAAGCGTGTATGAGACACTAGTCTCAATTCTAAGTGCCAGAAAACAAAACAAAAACCCTCCAGTGTCTTGAAAAAGCTTGCTGCTGCAGCCGATGGATAAGTTACCAAAATCTTATCCTGACTCAGAGACTCGTCCTGGCTGTGGCTGTCCCCCCACATCGAACGCCTGAGTTTCATGCCAGTCCCAAGGGGCACGCGGCCTTTCCGCAGCAAGTCACGTTCAGACAGAGGGAAGCTGTGTGGCCCCTGCCAACTCCGCTTTAGAGAAGCACGCAGTTAAAGCAAAGCCTTTGGCATGACTTAAAGTTACAAGGCGAGGATTTTCATCCAAGAATGATTAATCCTACAGGCACGCAAAATATTTCTGACCAAACACAGAGTCTAATGGTATGATGTCATTAAACGTCTTCCTGCCAGCTACAGACCTCTTCGTCTTTCCCTTTTTTGTCTAGGTGCTCTTGTTCAAACATAAAAACAGAACACTTCTTGTTCAAGCCCTGCCCCAACCTACCACATCTCCCCTCACCAAGAGGAATGAGTCGGAACACGCTTCCAATAACAGACACTGGGTTCTGCTCCTCAGACGAGAGTGCCCGCAGCAGTAACACACAGATAGTGTCGTTAGAAAGGAGACGGATTTCTAATTTTTAGTAAGTACTCCAGCTTCACATCTTTTATCTGAAGTTAATGAAATTAGAAATCATCCTTTGGCAGCTTAGGGATGGAATGATATCAAATGTGTGCATGCACCGGCTAGGGCCTCATTCATTCTTCCAACAAACTTTTACGGAAAGTCTCTTCAGTGCCAGACACTCTGTACAGGTCTGGGGGTAGAAGGAAAAATAAAACAGAGGCCAACAGCTGGGCGGGGAGTCGTTGAGAAATGCTGTCCAGAGGTTGGCAAACCAGCCCGAGGCCCCATCCAGCCCACACCCAGAGCAGGAGGGCTTAGCTGTCCGTCTGCCAGTCATCTGCTGTCCCTTGAATGCCGCCATCATGAATAGTGGGAACGGAGACTGAGTATTCGCAAAGCCTGAAATCAAGGCCCGCGCCTGTGCCACTTAACGATGGGGACCATTCTGAGAAATCCATGTGAGGCAATTTTGTCATGGTACAAACATGGTAGCGTTTACTTACACAAACTGCTTTACAGCAAACTTATTTTTATAAGTCCGAGGAGTACAGTCTAACATAATGACAAAATATAGCACAGTAAATATACAAACCAGTAACGTAGCCGTTTGCTGTCATTATCAAGTATTACGAGCTGTATAATTGCATGTGCTGTACTTTTGTGCAACTGTTAGAGCAGGAGGTTTGTTTACACCAGCATCATCACAAACAAGTAAGTAATGAGTTGTGCTACGGCATCATCGTTATGTATGTATTTCTTTCCTCCTTCCTCCCTCCCTCTTTCCTTCCTTCCTCCTTCCTCCCTCCCTCTTTCCTTCCTTCCTCCTTCCTCCCTCCCTCTTTCCTTCCTTCCTCCTTCCTCCCTCCCTCTTTCCTTCCTTCCTCCTTCCTACCTTCTCTTTTCCTTCCTTCCTTCCTTCCCTCCTTCCTATTTTTCTTTTTCTTTTTGCTGTACTTGGAAATTGAATCCAGGGACTTCACACTGAGTTGCATCTCATCCCTTTTTTATTTTTTACTTTGACAGAGTCTTGCTCGTCACTAGCAAGTTGCTCAGACCGGCTCAGACTTGTGATGCTCCTCGAAGTCAGCTCCCGGTGTGCTGGGATTACAGGTGTGTGCTGCCTGCCCGGCTCCGGGGCCACAGTGATTTATGTGTTTCATTGTTGACTGAAATGCCCTTAGTCAGCGTGTGAGTGCCTTTACTATCCAGCCCTTTCTAGAGAGGAAAAGTTTGCCGCTCTCTGGTCTCAGGAGAGATGATGTGGGCCCGGACTGAGGTGCCAATGGGAACAAAGTTAGTATATGGCAAATATGGCATTTCCTGGGGCCCAGGAGGACAAACTATTTATGTACCTTTCAAAAACACCCCTCTATTTACATGAACTTTTCTCCAGGGAGCCTGGGATAATATGTCTAAAAGGAACAGCTTCCTCGAGCTAATAGTTTATTGGGATATTGTCAACTATTTTATCTAATGCTGCCACAGGAATGAAAAGGAGGTCAGCCACGCATGGAAAATAGAGCAGTATTGACGTTGGCACATTAAAACCTATAAAGATGTTTTCACAATTGTTATCATAACTAGCCCAAATAAATCCCTATCAAATAATTTAATCTTTAATAGATAAAGCTGTAGCAAAGCAGCAGCTAGGTGATTGAACAGGAAATCTTTGCTTGATTTTTTAAAAATCTTAATTAAAGAATTAATAATAGGTTCAAGGCAGGTCAGTGAGTCTGTTAGGGGAAAGATAAGGTGGGGACTTGTTAACTGTTAGTTTCCCTTTAAATTTTTAACCTCCTCCACAATTCAGGGAGAATGTGTGAAGGTCCCAAGTGATACAGACACTACATTGTGTCAGTTGATCCGTGCAAATAACTGCACGGCTATTCAGCTTAGTCAATACAGTCACAGCCTGGCGGGCATGATGCACTGCTATGCCAATGCCCTGAACCAGGTGGCAGGAACACCGGCAAGTCTAGGCACAGCCCTTTACTGGGCCCACCATCCATCGAGAGAGGACGGGGTCTCCGTCCGTGTAAGTCACAGATGATCTGCTCTTAGTAGAGGTAGTACCATCTAGTCATTGGTGACTGAGGCTTTGTCTTCACATTGAACCTTTCCCATTCTTCACCAGTGGCCCCTGCCCCTGCCCCCTACCAACTGAAAGTCTCCAGACCCAGAACACCTTGGCCTGGACCCAGGGGCCCTCCTCAGGGCCTGCTGAACTTTCTGGGAATGCGAAACCCCTCTGTCTACCCAACCTGGGGCGAAGCTGAAGCTGGAGTCTGGACCTGTCTCCCTGGACTCTTCCCATGTACAGTGTGAGACAATGAAACCAGTGGCCCTGGAGAGAAGCTGGGAGAGCCCGGACAGCCGTCCAGTGTCCGTCCCTTGGCACCCCTGCTCTTCCCACAGTTTGGCCTGGAGACCCATCAATTGCCTATTTTTTGCAAAAGTTAGTCCAACTTGTGTTGCTGGCCCTTGAAAAAAATTCTGGCCAGTAAAAGCATAGCCAAGGAAGCACAGGGGAGTGGTGGGTTCCAGCGGCTGGCTATGGGGTGAAGAACGAAGCAGATCTGCATTGACGGTGGGAGAGAGCGTGCCAGGCAACAGGTCCAGTGTGTGCAAAGGGAGGGGGGCTTGGCGGTCTGGGAGATGAGGCCAGATATGGACATGGAGAAGGAGAAAAGGGAACTGATTCCAGATGCAGGAGGAGTCTGGAGTATTCGCGATAGGCTTTGACTGCAGGGGAGGTGTCCCCAGGGAGCGCCACCCTTTTAGCCTCTCCCTGGGTGGAAATTAGTCTTCAGCAAGCGGCAATCAGCAGGAGAGCCTCAGAGAACTGAGCACCGCGTCCGTCTGGCTGCTTTTTCTCTCTCACTACCCCCTCTCCCTCCTCGGTCTCTCTGTAATTAGCACTCACTCCTCTGTCCCTGATTGCCAGCACTCATGACAAGATATTCAGGAGGAATAAGCTGTTCGACATACTCCCCTCAGAAACACAGTATTTCGGTTGGATTTCCATTTGCCTGGAGTTGCTGCAAAAATTTTTTAAATATATGTTCTGAGTCTGGCCCTGGGAGTGTGGAGCTCAATTTGAAAAATGAGGCTGCATGTGTGTGGTTAACAATGAGAGCCATCAGTTGCTAGATGAGAAGATGGCTCCGATTCTGGCAAGAATTCACTTTCTTGGTTTTTGTCCAAGCCGAAGATCTTAAGTAAAATGTAGCGCACAATTCTTGTAGGCATCTTCCAAGACTCTCAAATGCCTACAAATTGCTGCAACAACTCCCAGGGATGAGGAGACACCCAGGACCTCTCTGCTAGTTTTGCAGCTTCCTTGGAGTCTGTAATCACTGCAAAAGAGAAGTTTTTAAGCGGAGCTGGGTCTGTGATTAGATATTTTTGGAAAATGCTGGATACTGTATCCTTCTGGTGGAGAGCCACAAACCACACGGTTATCCTGAGGGTTGGGGAGTCCTGTAGCAAAATAACACAATTCCACGGGGGAGTGACTTCAGACTCACTTTAATAAGGAATAGCTGTACCCCACATGGTGGAACTCTGAATTTTCAAGGGGGTCCATCTTTGAGAGACCAAAACAAAGTTTGGGGAGACCATGAGTGGAGATTGGAATCCACACAAGAGCTCTTCGCTGTCTATGCGGAGATTTGCCTTCTGAGCCTGGCTGTGGGGTGCCGGCCGAAGAGCAGCCACAAGCACACAGGGTTCCTTCCCAGCACAAAGCAGGCCCTCTGTGGGGGCTGAGAACACCATGGCATGCTGTACCCCTGTGAAGACAAGGGGTGGGGTGAGCGTGACATGCATGCGGGATAGTGAGGAGGCCACAAGGACCAGAGCAGAGAGGACCACACTGGGCGAGTGATGAGAACACAAGTCAGACCAGCCACTGTGCAGGCATGTAGCAAGGCATTAGGGGAAATAAGATAGCTCTTGGCTTTTCAAAACCTAACATCTGACTGGAAGTAATGAGACAGATTATCCCAGGACAAAATTACCCATATTACAAAGAAGAAAGTGAATGCCCCATTAGAGCCATAGATGCCATGAGGATTTGGAAAGGAGAAATCACAACTGTTTGGAGCAGAGCTCTCATGAAAGTCTCCTTAAAGAAACGGTGTTAAGGAGGATCTTAAAGAGTGAGTAGAATTCCAAAGTGATGTCCATTGTTACATCAGTTAAGAATACTACCAACTGCTAGGAATGGAGACCCCAGCCGACAGGACTAACACAGGCAAGGCGCTTCATTGTCTCACATGAAGTCTAGAGGCCAGACGGTGAATCTCAAAGTTGTACTGAGATTAAAACAAACATTACAGTCTATATAATTCCATTGGATTCTTCATTTTGTTTTCCTGGTACAGGAAAGGAGACACCCTTACAAATGGAGATTTCCTTTACACATATACATTTCCCTTACCAAAATAACCTTTACTCTATTTTCAGAGCTTCTCTTCTGTCTGCAGTTTCTCAGAATAATCCATATGCCAAGGAGACATATTGGGGGGCGTATTTTGGGGTGGCATATTCGGGTTTCCTGTAGCTTCCTTGCTGATGTGTCAATATGATAGCATCAACGCTCATCTTAGACACACATGCCATGTATACGTGTACAGAGCTGTTTTCTTACCTGTGTATGGCTGCTTGTTTATTTACACAGTGACTACAGCACTTACCCACGGCGTGGAGGGAACAGGGCTGCAGAGCTTTCTGGACCCACTCACTCACCATGATTCAGGGTGTGGAATTGGCCCTGAAGCACCGCTCATCTGTACTGTGAGTCAGGGGCCTCACCCAACGGGTGCTGTCACCCTCCAGGTGAGTAACCTGGGAGATTCAGACCTGGGCATTGGCCCCAGGTGAGCTGTTTCCAGACAGGCCTGGAGAGTTTCTTGTGGCTGCTGGAACAAAGTACTACAAACTTGGGTGCCTAAAATAACAGAAGTCTGTTCTCTCATAATCCTAGAGGCTGGAAGTCTGCAATCGAGGCATCCCGGGGCTGCGCTCCGTCTGAAAGCTTTGGGGAAAGCCCCGCCCCGCGCCTGTCTGCTGGGTTTGGGAGGCTGCTGGCAACCTTTGGGTTCCTTGGCTTGCAGCTGCATCTCCGCAATCCCTGCTTCCAACTTCACAGGGCTTCTTCCCTCTGTGGGTCTCGGCCGGCATCTCGTCCCTCCTTGTAAGAACATGTCCAGGAGGATTAAGGGCCCACCTGACTCCCGGATGACCTCGTCCTGATTCATCCTCACATTCAGAGGGACCAGGGGCGAGGAACTGGACTTGCCATGGTGAGAAACAATTCCATCCATGCTAACGATTTCACTTTCTTTGTCCCGGATTAAGCCAATATTTATAGTCACTGTTCAGAGCCATGAAACATTATCAGAAGACAGAATTAAATGGCGCTGTCCTGATTGCTTATATTCTCAACTGGGGGAGATTTTGGCAAGGCGCATTTGGCATTTTTCATTTCCAATGTTGTAGGCAGTGACTGTCCTGCTGGCTTCTAGTGGGTGGTGGCCAAGGACACCACTCAACAACGCACAATGCACAGGATGGCCCCACAACACAGAATTGTGTTGCGCCGAGCACTGTGAATGCCAAGGCTGAGAAACTCGGGTCTGGGGCAGATTCCCATATTGATTAGAACTTCAGCATGCCTTCTGGGGGAAACAATTCAAGGCATTACAGATCTCCCACTTAATTTCCTTCTGACCTCACCCAGAGCTGCACATCCAACTCACTACTTTGGTGACGAGGGCTGTTCACGAGCAAGGCAGGTGGGTGGGTGTGAGCTCCGTGTAACAGGAAATGAGATGCCTCCACTTTACATGGTGTGTATTATTCATTGATTTCTACTAATACCCGCAGCAAGGCAAACTGACAGGGCTAGGAATGGATGCAAACAAAAGCTACAGCTCTGTGTTGTGTACCGGTGGGAATGCCACTTCCCCTGGAATAACGCCGCGTCTCACGACACTGAGGACTGCATCTACCCATCACCGCGTACGACCAGCAGCGCAATCGCACAGTATGTGCCCGATAAATGGGTGTCGTGTGAAATAACTAGCATCTCAGGGAGGTGTTTTGAGTAAAATCCTTACCTCAGAGGGCTCACCCCTTTCTATTAAAACACTCTGAAATGACTCTAATTCCATTTCTCCCAGGACTCTGTGAAGTAGTTTATGAATATGAACTGCTACAAGTGCAGCACATTACAGAGTAGAAGCATGTGTATGCATGAAGTATATAAAGTATGCTCAGGTGGCATATAAATATATACAAATAATTATATAACCTCCCAAGAGAAGAGTGAAGATGTAGGTTAACAATATGACCCTAAACTGACAAGTCAGGTAGTACCTAGAAGAAAACTAGCTGTGCAATCAAGGCACGGGGTTTATGCCGACAGGGCCCGGGCTGCAGACCTGAGGGCTTAAGGGGCTGCAGACCTGAGGGCTTAAGGGGCGCAGACCTGAGGGTTTGAGGGGCTGCAGACCTGAGGGTTTGAGGGGCTGCAGACCTGAGGGTTTGAGGGGCTGCAGACCTGAGGGTTTGAGGGGCTGCAGACCTGAGGGTTTGAGGGGCTGCAGACCTGAGGGTTTGAGGGGCTGCAGACCTGAGGGTTTGAGGGGCTGCAGACCTGAGGGTTTGAGGGGCTGCAGACCTGAGGGTTTGAGGGGCTGCAGACCTGAGGGTTTGAGGGGCTGCAGACCTGAGGGTTTGAGGGGCTGCAGACCTGAGGGTTTGAGGGGCTGCAGACCTGAGGGTTTGAGGGGCTGCAGACCTGAGGGTTTGAGGGGCTGCAGACCTGAGGGTTTGAGGGGCTGCAGACCTGAGGGTTTGAGGGGCTGCAGACCTGAGGGTTTGAGGGGCTGCAGACCTGAGGGTTTGAGGGGCTGCAGACCTGAGGGTTTGAGGGGCTGCAGACCTGAGGGTTTGAGGGGCTGCAGACCTGAGGGTTTGAGGGGCTGCAGACCTGAGGGTTTGAGGGGCTGCAGACCTGAGGGTTTGAGGGGCTGCAGACCTGAGGGTTTGAGGGGCTGCAGACCTGAGGGTTTGAGGGGCTGCAGACCTGAGGGTTTGAGGGGCTGCAGACCTGAGGGTTTGAGGGGCTGCAGACCTGAGGGTTTGAGGGGCTGCAGACCTGAGGGTTTGAGGGGCTGCAGACCTGAGGGTTTGAGGGGCTGCAGACCTGAGGGTTTGAGGGGCTGCAGACCTGAGGGTTTGAGGGGCTGCAGACCTGAGGGTTTGAGGGGCTGCAGACCTGAGGGTTTGAGGGGCTGCAGACCTGAGGGTTTGAGGGGCTGCAGACCTGAGGGTTTGAGGGGCTGCAGACCTGAGGGTTTGAGGGGCTGCAGACCTGAGGGTTTGAGGGGCTGCAGACCTGAGGGTTTGAGGGGCTGCAGACCTGAGGGTTTGAGGGGCTGCAGACCTGAGGGTTTGAGGGGCTGCAGACCTGAGGGTTTGAGGGGCTGCAGACCTGAGGGTTTGAGGGGCTGCAGACCTGAGGGTTTGAGGGGCTGCAGACCTGAGGGTTTGAGGGGCTGCAGACCTGAGGGTTTGAGGGGCTGCAGACCTGAGGGTTTGAGGGGCTGCAGACCTGAGGGTTTGAGGGGCTGCAGACCTGAGGGTTTGAGGGGCTGCAGACCTGAGGGTTTGAGGGGCTGCAGACCTGAGGGTTTGAGGGGCTGCAGACCTGAGGGTTTGAGGGGCTGCAGACCTGAGGGTTTGAGGGGCTGCAGACCTGAGGGTTTGAGGGGCTGCAGACCTGAGGGTTTGAGGGGCTGCAGACCTGAGGGTTTGAGGGGCTGCAGACCTGAGGGTTTGAGGGGCTGCAGACCTGAGGGTTTGAGGGGCTGCAGACCTGAGGGTTTGAGGGGCTGCAGACCTGAGGGTTTGAGGGGCTGCAGACCTGAGGGTTTGAGGGGCTGCAGACCTGAGGGTTTGAGGGGCTGCAGACCTGAGGGTTTGAGGGGCTGCAGACCTGAGGGTTTGAGGGGCTGCAGACCTGAGGGTTTGAGGGGCTGCAGACCTGAGGGTTTGAGGGGCTGCAGACCTGAGGGTTTGAGGGGCTGCAGACCTGAGGGTTTGAGGGGCTGCAGACCTGAGGGTTTGAGGGGCTGCAGACCTGAGGGTTTGAGGGGCTGCAGACCTGAGGGTTTGAGGGGCTGCAGACCTGAGGGTTTGAGGGGCTGCAGACCTGAGGGTTTGAGGGGCTGCAGACCTGAGGGTTTGAGGGGCTGCAGACCTGAGGGTTTGAGGGGCTGCAGACCTGAGGGTTTGAGGGGCTGCAGACCTGAGGGTTTGAGGGGCTGCAGACCTGAGGGTTTGAGGGGCTGCAGACCTGAGGGTTTGAGGGGCTGCAGACCTGAGGGTTTGAGGGGCTGCAGACCTGAGGGTTTGAGGGGCTGCAGACCTGAGGGTTTGAGGGGCTGCAGACCTGAGGGTTTGAGGGGCTGCAGACCTGAGGGTTTGAGGGGCTGCAGACCTGAGGGTTTGAGGGGCTGCAGACCTGAGGGTTTGAGGGGCTGCAGACCTGAGGGTTTGAGGGGCTGCAGACCTGAGGGTTTGAGGGGCTGCAGACCTGAGGGTTTGAGGGGCTGCAGACCTGAGGGTTTGAGGGGCTGCAGACCTGAGGGTTTGAGGGGCTGCAGACCTGAGGGTTTGAGGGGCTGCAGACCTGAGGGTTTGAGGGGCTGCAGACCTGAGGGTTTGAGGGGCTGCAGACCTGAGGGTTTGAGGGGCTGCAGACCTGAGGGTTTGAGGGGCTGCAGACCTGAGGGTTTGAGGGGCTGCAGACCTGAGGGTTTGAGGGGCTGCAGACCTGAGGGTTTGAGGGGCTGCAGACCTGAGGGTTTGAGGGGCTGCAGACCTGAGGGTTTGAGGGGCTGCAGACCTGAGGGTTTGAGGGGCTGCAGACCTGAGGGTTTGAGGGGCTGCAGACCTGAGGGTTTGAGGGGCTGCAGACCTGAGGGTTTGAGGGGCTGCAGACCTGAGGGTTTGAGGGGCTGCAGACCTGAGGGTTTGAGGGGCTGCAGACCTGAGGGTTTGAGGGGCTGCAGACCTGAGGGTTTGAGGGGCTGCAGACCTGAGGGTTTGAGGGGCTGCAGACCTGAGGGTTTGAGGGGCTGCAGACCTGAGGGTTTGAGGGGCTGCAGACCTGAGGGTTTGAGGGGCTGCAGACCTGAGGGTTTGAGGGGCTGCAGACCTGAGGGTTTGAGGGGCTGCAGACCTGAGGGTTTGAGGGGCTGCAGACCTGAGGGTTTGAGGGGCTGCAGACCTGAGGGTTTGAGGGGCTGCAGACCTGAGGGTTTGAGGGGCTGCAGACCTGAGGGTTTGAGGGGCTGCAGACCTGAGGGTTTGAGGGGCTGCAGACCTGAGGGTTTGAGGGGCTGCAGACCTGAGGGTTTGAGGGGCTGCAGACCTGAGGGTTTGAGGGGCTGCAGACCTGAGGGTTTGAGGGGCTGCAGACCTGAGGGTTTGAGGGGCTGCAGACCTGAGGGTTTGAGGGGCTGCAGACCTGAGGGTTTGAGGGGCTGCAGACCTGAGGGTTTGAGGGGCTGCAGACCTGAGGGTTTAGGTTTAGGGCCTGCCATCCTGCGCTGTAGCTGGAGTTCCTGCTTCCTGCCACGCCCTACCCTGTCCAGCTCTCAGCTTCTGGATTTGGGTTTGGCGCCCTCTTCCATGCAGCCTCCTCCGCCAGCCTGACCCCTCTTCCCACTTGGCTCTATCCTGTTCAGCGTGCAAGGCCTTTGGAAAAAGGGAAGAGCCACAAAAGAAACTTGGGGACCCAGAGGCCATTGTCTTTGTCTTGCAGTTCTTAGCTGGCCTTGGGGAAATCTGTCTGTGACAAAGTCCAGGCCCATAGAGGTAAAGAACCTTCCCACTGTGCTGCACAAGGGCTATAAGGTGGGGCCTTACAAAGCAGTGATGGGGGAGCCCTGGGTGATATGTGCCGAAGTCAGCCCTGTCCCTCACCACCCTTCCAGATGTCGTGCCTGCTCCCCGGAGCTGCCTGTACACACACCCAGCAAATGCTAACCCCTCTCCCCTCATGGAGCACCTTGATCCAAAGTATCTGGGGTCAGGGGATTCTGCCCTGGGCCCGGGGCTGACACTTAGCCCTGGCTGGAACATTCGCTACAGTCTCCAGCCCCCCTCACTATAGCCTCCTCAGTTGTCGCCTTGGGACCCTTCCCAGAGCCCCAGCCAGGCGCTTTGCTGCCTCCGTGGAGCCCACCCGTGAGGTCGCAGGGACAGAGGGGCTGAGACTGGGGGCTCAGGCCTTTGTAGTCTGGCTACAAATGAGAATAATAACAATAAGTGTGATCCCAATTACATGCCTGTCTCTATTCTAAGTACTTTCTGTACAATAATTCATGCTCTATAGTTTGGACACAGTTCGGGCCTAACAGTTCTTATGTTGGAGGCTTGGTGTGCAGGTGAAGGTGCTGGGACACTTCACATGTTCTTCAGAGGGGCTCAGAGCAAGGAAGCCAGGTGTGGAGGGCCCTGACCTCTGAGGGAATTCACCTAGTGCTCGTGGGACCATTAGTTCCTTGTAGAATGAGTTGTTGTAGAAGGATGAGGCTGGCCCCTCCTTGTCTCTGGCTTTCTGTCTTCCCATGTGACCTTTCCTTCCTGTAGGCAAGTTGTCCACTGTGACTCAGCCAAGGGGCTGCCCCCAGGGCTGAGCAGGTGTCAGTGCCATGCTCCCAAGCCTCCAACACTGGGAGCTAAGTAAACCTCTTTTCTTTGTGTATTTCCTAGCCTCAGGTATTTTGTGTAACAACAGAAATGGACTAATACAAAATATCATCCTCCTAAGAACCCTGTGAGACAGGTTATATCATCATCATCATCATCATTTTACAGGCGGATTAAATGAAGCAGGTGTTCACTAAAGTCCTACTTGACACAGATAGTAATTAAGCAGTAAAAAATCTTCATGAGTTTGTTTGAAAAGTTAGGACCCCATTTATGATTCTACAGAAAAAATGTGCTTCCTTAATTCCTAGCAACTAGTTCTTTTCTTTTTTATTTTTTTTAATTTTTAAATTTTTTTTTTACCAAGAACATGTATTGGTACATTGTATACATAATGATCACATTCATCATGGTTATTTTGTACCTATACATGATACATCTTGATTTCTCCTCTTCTTCACCCTTCCCTTCTGTTCTCCCACCCTTCCCTGTTTACAGCAGGTTTAGTTCTTAACAATCTTTGAACCAAAGTCAACCTCACCATTTCTACACATACTTTAACAGTGGTGTTTCGGGTTCCGTAGGACCTTGGCCAAGAAGAGCCTTCTTCCTGCTCTCAAATCCCACCCACAGCCAGAGCTTCCTCCCTCACTTCCTGCCTGCCTCCCCTTCCCCTCAACTGGGACATAGTTTCCTAAGAAAGTTCTGGAATATCTCACTCAGACACAGTTTTTTGAAATTATATCTCCCTTAATGGAAGAAATTATCATAAAGAACATCCCTAAAGGTTGCCAAAATGATGAAGTAAGAATTACTCAATTTGTTAGAGTAATAAAGTCTGGAACCAGCGGCAGTTCCTGGGGAGTTATTAGGAAAAGGAAGGAACATTTCAAGAGAGAAGCTGATGGCAGGATTCCAGGAGGGCGGAGGTGGAAGAAAATGGATTGAAAACACATCCAGAACAAGTGAGATCGAGGAGTCCAGAGCCAGGCGTTCCCAGGATGGTGAGGTCATTGTACATGAGTGAGCAAAGCATCACATTGCAGCTGCTGCACCAGGCGGGAGTAGCATCACCTTCCTGAGTTAGAAAATGTGATCCGTTATCTTTGAAGTAATGGACAGAGTGGGCCATCATCTCAAGCACTGGCATCCGGGCTTCTTTATGGAAAAGGAGGACTCTTGGGGCCCTTTCCGCTTAGGTTCTATGAGTCTGAATAGTTCACCAACGAACCGAGGTGCAGAACCGAGCCGTGAGGAAACGTGTTTTAATACTGCTGGGAGAAAGCACTACTTCATATTACGGCTGCAAAGTCCAAACCCGACTCCAGAGGACAGATGACTTAGTCAGGTCAAGAAAAAGCAACTGAGCGGCCTGTAGGATTGCAGTGACTGAGGAGGGGTCTGGCCAGCAGAACCGGAAGAAGGGGGCGGGTCTGTTCTGCACGGCGTGTCCAGCGCTGGCCAGAACTGACTCAGGAGGGTGCCTGGTACGTGTATACGAACAAGTGCATGTGCACAGGGGCTCGCCCGTAGTTACTCCCGACTGTGCTGGGCTGGGCCATGTCCTCAGCTGCCGAGATGCCTGTGGAGTCTGCAGTGGCTTTTCCAGGTCTGAGCTCCTAGGGCTCCAGTTGTGCCAGATGAGAGGACGTCCACTGCTGGCTGACAGGGAAGAATGTGTCCAGCCGAGTGTACCTCTCCAGGCAGCTGGAGAGAAACCCAGGAGGCCCTCCACATCCACAGTTCTCAGCTGCGGGCAGTGAAAATGCAGAGAAGCCTGGCACGGGGAGCCGTCCTGTGCCTGTAAAGACTTTTCCTCTTGTCACTGTCCCCAAAATGATACAGTTTGAATTCTTCAAATAGCATTTCCATTGCATCAGGCATGGTGTTATACGTGTAACATAGAGATGATCTAAAGTACGTGGGCGGAGGTGCGGAGGTTAGATGCATACACTGTACCATCTCGTATGTAGGGCTTGACCACTGCAGAGTTTGGTATCTGTGGGAGGCCCTGAAACTCCTCCTGGATACCAAGGGATGATTGTGTGCATCTTTAATTAGACAAGAACGAGTACAGAACGATGCCCATAATTTTGTGTCGGAAAGGAGCAAATCAGAATATGTATTTGCTTGTACTTAGATGGAAGGATATGTAAGAAACAAATAAAAGCCACTACCTGAGGGAAATGGAGGTGGGAGGAGGAACAGGTGGGAGTGATACCTCTCGACTATTTAAAAATTTGGGCTTTGAAGCATGTGTTTTATTATTAATTTATTTTTAACTGCAGCCAATGAATAAGTAAAGGGTTTGCTCTATTTAGCGTCCCCTATATGTGGGGACAGAGGCCTGAGGGTGATGGAGCATTGCATAGATGCTGAAACTGAGCCAGAGGCTCCCAGGACTTACCTAAAGCTACACCATCAGAGTTCCTGACTCCCACCTTTCCTGGGGGTTGGCAACTGTATTTCCTCCAATGTCCACTTGAACAGAGAAACAATAAATGAATCTTCTCATCCTTGCATATTACTGGGCAACTGCCAGAAAACAGATATATAAGACTGAAAAAAACACACATCCCTCGTTGGTTAATGGATCCAACCACAGCGTTTTACAGTAGGCCCCTCCACCCTTGGGTGGGCGCTACCATGAGTGAGGCCACTCGCATCTCCCTAAAAGTCACCTGCTGTGGCTGGTCTGCCAAGCCCACAGGATACGGGTGCTTCCTCCCTGGCTCATTTCCTCTGGTGACTCAGTAGACAGAGAGCCCTGAAATGGCGTCCGTGGGACAGGAGAAACCAGGGAACTCTGGCTGTCAGGGGAGGCACACTTGTTACTCTGCCCCAGAGACAGTGCTCACAAAGCTGGTTTTCAGCTTCTGGCCAGTTGGGCTCCCCAGTCCCTGCAGTTTTAGGGTGACAGGAAATTTCTGCTGGAAGGTGCCTGAGAAGGCACCTGGATCATGGTCCTAAGAGCCCTCAGAATCAGCAGGTCCTAGTGGGGCCCGAGACTATTTCTACCACACCCCTCAGTGAGACCCAATTGCTGGTCTTTTTCAACTTATGGGTGGAGAAGAGAAAGCCCCAAAAGATACGGAGGATCTATGTCCCACCTCCTGCAGGGGAGCCCATTCCTACTGATTCAACAGGCCCTCAACTTGAGTGATCCTGGGACCCCATTTACAGGAGGGAAGAGCCCGTGGTTGGCTGTAAAGAATGAGTCTTAGTTGCAGTCTTTATAGACCTTGACCGAGTCTCTGCTTCTCTCTACTTGGAACGCAAGCTCCTGGTGTGGAAAGTCCAGCATGGGCAGCGACCACATGAGTGGGCCTCTGTGGATGCCTCGCCAAGGACATCCGAATGTCCCTAGTCCACGCACGGTTGCCACCCCATCCTGCAGTGGACGGAGCAACTCCCCTCAGAGCAGCCAACCCAAAAACAGCAAGAGACAATGAATAAGTGGCTGCCACGTTAAGACTCTCAGTCTGTTATGTATCAACATATCTAACACAGATGCAAAAGACCCACCCATCCATCCATTCATATCAGTCTCCTTTCTTCTCTGCTATGTTTTTCAGTCTGAAAGTCCTTCTTGGTCTGATTCCCTGCCACTGCCCCACCAGCTCCCTGCTACCCTTCTCCCACCGGAGCCCCACACGAATCCTCCACGTGGTGTGTGGCCCAGCTGCCACCCTGCCCGGATACCATGAAGCCTCCTCCCACCCTTGGTGTGCATGGCGCCCTTTCTATGGAAGAGCTGCCAATCCCGTGACCATCTTACCTCCCTGGCGGGCCGCATATGTTCATGGGAAAAGACCAGGGCATCCGACATCTTGCTTTGACTTCTACTTGGTGGGAAGGGATTGTTGGGTGACCCACTGGGTGTCATATTTATATCGTACAGTCTAGTCTATCTTTCCGCAACCCCCTAAAAACAGGGAATCTCTAATCTTTCTACTCTTGTTTGTGCCCCAATCCCCACCCATGATTTAGGATTCATTTTTTTATTAGTCATTTTGGGGATAAATTGTCTCAGGTAGAAATAACCCATGCAAATAAGCAGAGAAGAGAGAAGAGGAGAGAGAGAGCAGAAGAAGAAGAGGAGGGTGTGGGCAGGGCAGGAAGCAGGGAAAGGACCCTAGACTCAGGCCTGACACAACCCCAGGCCTCACACAAAACAACACGCAAAGCCGGGGTACTTGGTGATGCAAATGTGTTAACTTGTTATAGAAAATAGGTCACACCAGTGAGAATGTGAATTACTACAGCCACTTTAAAACAGCATGAGTTTCCTCAAAAATTAAAAATAGAATTCTCCTACTCTCTGGCATTCCCCCTTCCGAGTGTACATCCAAAGGATATAAAGTCACCTGTCAAGAGACAGCAGAGCCCCGTGTCATTGTAGTGGCTTTCATCACAGTCAAGAAATGGAGACAACCCAAGTGCCCACCAGCCGATCAGCAGGCGAAGAAGATGTGGTCCATTTATGCAGGGAATGTATTTTGACAAACAAAAAGTATTCCATTTATGCAATGGAATACTATTCGGCCATAAAAAGAATGAAATCCTGTCATTTCCAACAACATAGTTGGAACTGGAGATCATTTTGATGTGATACTGTGCAGCAGGGTGACCATAAAACAATAATGTACTGTTCATTTTTCAAAGCCACAAGAAAGGATTTTGAGTATTTTCACCAAATGATAAATGTTTGAGGAAATAGGTATACTGACTCCCATTTAAACTTTGCACAGTGTATATGAATGTTGAGACATCACATAGTACCCTATAAATAGGTATAATTTCTATTTTTTATGTATCAGTTAGAAATAAACTTAGGGCTGGGAGTGTAACCCAGTGATGGAATACTTGCCCAGTGAGCTCAAGACTCCAGGTTTGATCCCCAGTATTGAAAAAAATACGAAGTAAAAAATAAATAATAATTTAGGTCATAATTTTGATGACACTGTTTTGGCAGTTCTAGTCTTAAATATAGGTTGCACTTACACACACACACACACACACACACACACACACACACTATCCAGCCCTAACATTTCTGTCCCAGCCCCTGCATGCTCAAGGGCCTCCTCCTCCCCTGGTCTCGAGGATGCTGGTTAACATCGCAGTCTAGCTCTGCAAGAAAATGCCAGCCGCAGGCCACCGTGTCTGTAATCAGAGCTGAGTCACCATTTGCGGACTTGGAAAAGAAGCCACAATCACCTGAATGCCTTGGAAACACATCCAGGGCTCGGGGAGGTGTCAGATTTCCCCCGGTGCAGCCGTTCTGCTTCACAGGTGTGATGCCCGGGGGACAATTTTCCACAGGTGAGTGCTAGCTGGTGGGAAGCCCTGGACTCCAGAGACCTTTGCACTATTCTGACGGAATCAGAGCCAGTGATCTCCATATCACACTCCCTGGGAAGTCTGCCCCTGTCTTTCATCTGCATCAATTATCAGATCACTGAGAACAATTTTTGCTCAAATAGCAATCTCCATGGAATCTATGTCATAAACCAACAGCTAGTAGAAGTTTTAGCAAGAGGTGTGCTGGGAAGAACGTTAGCCAGGCAGGGTTCGCTTAGCGTCTTTGCAACTTCGCAAGTAAACTTCTCACCTTCTCTAAGCCTCACCTGTAAGGTGCAAATGGAAGGTTTGCTATGAGAATCCCACAGAACTATGCGTGTAAAGGCACTTAGCATAGCTTCTGAGACCCTGTGTGAGTGTTAAGGAAGCATTAGTAGCTGCTATCTTAGATGTGTTGTCGGGGTGCGTCATTCTATATGGATTAATCTGCTCGCTGTGCGGGTGCCCTGCCCTCTTGCCCACCTCAACACTTCCCTTCCCTCTCCAGAGACATCTCTGATGCAAGAGAAACCCAAAGAGTCTGTAAGTGAGCTGTCCTGCGGAAGGCACCGCCACATCAGGCTGAAAGAAACCAAAATGTGTCATGTGGAGAAGATGCCAGGCTCCCAAATTGCCACGGGTAGAAAGCAGACTAAGGAAAGACACTAAATTGCAAACACAGCCCTTTTCTGAAGAAAAGGAGGGACCACCGGAGAGAGGGTCAGAGCTGGAGCGTGGCGCTGTGAGCCCCGGGACAGCAGACCAGAGGATGGCTCCAGAGCAGGACCCAGCTCTTGGGGATCATCCCTCAACACCGCGCCCAGCTGGCTTGCAGGATCGCTGTGCACCGGTGACTGGGGGGAGTCTCTTGTCCTACCCTAATTAAGTGCTTATGGCCATCACTCCAGTCCTGTTTCCTGTTATGAAGAGTGTCTTTTTAGTCCCCAGGCCTTCAGGTGAAAAGAAACTGTGCCCTCCCAAGAGCCACCCCGGCGTCGGAACCTGCGGAGTTCTGAGCCTGGGCCAAGAGGGCACAAGAGTTCAGGGCGTCCTGGGGTGGTACACGTATTTTTCAAGGAGTGATGTAAAACATCATAGCTGATAGCTGGAGTGGGTGAATTAGAAATACCACAGTCTGCCGGGCGTGGTGGCACATGCCTGTAATGCCAGCACTCACAGGCTGAGGCAGGAGGAGCACCGTGAGTTTGGGGCCAGCCTAGATGACACAGCAAGAGTGTTTCAAAAAACAAAAATAAAACACCAAGTGCCTTGAGGCTCGTCCCATCGGGAGAGGAAGTTTATGGTCCCCCAAATCCAGCCCAGATTCCCTGACTTGCTTTAACAAATAGACAGTGCCGGAGTGACATTGTATAGCTCCCGAGCAAGGCCAGGAGAGACCTTGAACCGCCACGCCACACCTGGGCCTGCGCGGCCGCACCCGAGAGAATCCACCGGCCGACACTGCAGCTGACCGCCAGATGTGTGCGCAAGGCCATCGCGGGCCATCCAGGCCTGTGGGCCCACCAGGTGCCTGCAACTGCAAGAGTAACCCGGGCCGAGACTGCCTTTCCCCACTCATCCCAGCCCAAACTGCAGAACCGCAGGAGGGTGAGCAGGCAAACACTTTACGCTGTGAAGTCGCAGGCTGCCTTGTTCCATGGCGATAGGTTCTGAAGACACAAGAAAATGTCTGGGCCTTTCTTTATGGATCCAGTCTCAGGCCAGCTATGGTGCGGGCCAGGTATGGTGGTACACGCCTATAACCCCACATCTCTGGGAGGCTGAAGCAGGAGGATATCCCAGACTGGGCAATTAAGCAAGAACCTGTCTCAAAATTTAAACAATGAAACAAATCATGGGGAGCGGTCCACTGGGGGTGTAGCTTAGTGCAGAGGCCCTGGATTCAATCCTCAGTGTTGCAAAAAGTGATGATGATGATGATGATATAGAAAGAAAGAGAAAAAGAAGGAAAGAGAGAGTTGCAAAAAGTGTTGATGATGATGATGATGATATAGAAAGAAAGAGAAAAAGAAGGTAAATGTTATATTGGGAGAAAAGAGAGAGAAAGAAAGAAAAAAGACACAAGAAAATAACAGTCGCTATCAAGGTGATCTTTCTTTTTGAATGCTGGGGACCGAACTCGGGGCCTTGCACTTGCCAGGCAAGCACTCTACCACTGAGCTAAACTCCATCCCCAGGTGACCTATTTTTAAACCTGCAAAGATGTGATATTGCCATGCAGGATTTCACTTGGTCTCGCCCCCTTCCTGTCTCTGTGGATGCTGCAGACTCAGGAGCCTTGCAAGGAATCGTTGCCTTCATTGTTACCTCAGTTTCCCAACGTGTTGTTGAGGGCTTAGAGAACGTGCACACGGGGATCTGGAAGTTGGAATCTTTCACGATTCTCAAACTCATTCCATACGAGGAGCACTCAGCCGAGGTCAAGCTTCTGAACTTCTAGGGTGCAAGTCAGTCACCCAGCAAACTCAGTGAACTTCTTGTTCTTTTCCCCAGTGCTGGGGATTGAACCCAGGGCCTCTGTACTGAGCTACGTCCCCGGACCCTTTTAATTGTTTGTTTTGAGACAGAGTCTCATTGACTTGCTAAATTGCCCGGGCTGGCCTTGGATTCTCTATCCTCCTGCCTCAGTCTCCCAGCTTCCCCACTGATCTTCTTAAAAGCAGCTTGTGACTGAGTGTCCAGGAGGACCAGGCGACGTCCACACTGCAGGTCCATGTGCAGCGCCTGGAACAGCAAGGATCCAGAGAGGCTGCCCGAGCCCAGTTCCAGTGGGCAGGGCTTCATGAGGTGTTCAGGCCCGGCCCTCCTACAGCTCCGACTTGATTGGTCTGAGGTGTCCTCTGTGATCCGGTTTCCAAATGTGTCATTTTGATCCCAGTGTGCAGCCCAGACTGAGGAGCCCTGCTCGGAACAGACTAGATGGAGTGCTCCTGGTACTTGGGCACAGGCACTGTCATTCTGGAGACTGCACCGGCCCCTGTCAGGGAGCTGTATTTACCACTTGGTGCTGCTGGAACCAGCCAGAGGGCTGCCAGGGAAGGAGCAGGCTGTTGTGGCCAGAGTATGCCTTCCCAGTCAAAGAAGTCAGGCACCGGGGTCCAGGCAGGGACATGGCGGGCTTGGCCACCATCCTGAGCCTCTTTCTGCCTCATCTTCTCCACCAATAGAGTCCTCTAGCCACTTTTGTTAGACCGTATGCCAAGTTCCAGGCTTGGGTTACAGCCTCAGTAAATGGAGCTTTCCTCATAAACAGGGCGTCACGGCCCTGAGCAATCAGCTGCAGGGAAATCGAGGGCCGCAGATAGCTGGGACTGGCGTTTGCCAACACAAGAGCCCCAGGTCGGGAGAGGTGGCTCCTGGGAATGCCGGACCTGCACTGTTAACTGGAATGACTGCAGATTAGCATCCTTGAGTTCTACCCCTGCTGTGAAGCCAGGACTTGAGTGACTTCATTTTAAAGATACCAACTGAAAAGCTAATATTTTAGAATTTAATGTCCTTTTCAGAATGCACTCTTTCTGGATTTTGAGGTGAAAAAAACCTCATCTAAGACAAAAACCCTTTATTACATAACAGAGTAGTGGACTAAACCCCACATCACACTGGTGGGAAGCTAGGGAGGTGGCAGATTTATTTATTTGTTTATGTTAAAAAGGAAACTTTGAAAATAATCCTTGTGAGGTTCGGCTTTGCTCTGTGGCTCATGAAATACGTAATGTCTGTCTCTTGGGCATGACAAACCATTCTGGCACCCGGGACTTACCAGCACTTGTTTGGGGTTTTGATTCTGTCTGTGGGAGGTTTGGGGAGGGGAAGGTACCATCGTGTTGTCTGCTTGGGAGTGGTGACAGATAAGAGAGAGGGACAAATGCCTGAAGTGATTGAATTGCAAAAATGAACGGTTTATTTTGGCTCAGAGTTTTGGAGCTTTCAGACCATGGCCCATCAGGCCTGTTGCTTTCAAACCTGTCGTGAGGTAGCAAATCATGACAGGAACATACGGCGAAGCAAAGCCATGCAGCTCATGGCCAGGAAGTGAAAAGGAGAGCAAAGAGGCAGGGTCCTTCTATCCCAAGGACATGCCCCCAATAACCTAACTTCCTCCCACCAGGTCTCAGCCCACTAGGGACCAAACCTTCGATTCATGGGCCTTTCCGGAATATTCCAGATCCAATTATAACAGAGACAGTGAGAGTAAGGGGTGGGGGCAAGAAAAGGTGATTGAGGGGATAATGAAACAGAAGATTTAAACCAAGACTGTCCTGTCTGAAAGATGTGGCTCCTATAACAGAGCTACTTCCTTGTAGTATCATTTTTCTCTTTTCTGTTCTCTGTTCCACTCTTCCCTTACACTCATATTTTTTAAATCACAAAAGTACCAAATACAGCATATACCTGAATCAACAACCCCTCTTTATGCTCCATCCCTTGACAGTGGTTCTCAGCATTTAGCATGCTAAGAACCACCTTAACTGTTACTGAACAGATATTCCTGGGATCCGTCCCCTCTGGCCTGGAGGTAAATCAGGCCCAAGGGGATGGACTCTGAGAGTCTTCATTTTTAAGTCTCCAGCCCATCCCAGAATTCTGTGCCAGTGCCCACTGGAGACTGCGTTAAGATGTGCTGTATCCAGCATTCTCTCGAGCCTCCCTGCTGCAGGGGCTGGCATGTGACTTTTCATGCTTATCTATGTATGTCTATGTGTATGATTATGTCCATGCTTGTGATGCAGAGCACACGCATACGTGCAAACACAGCTCTACACACAGACGGTATATTTGGTTCTCTCTCTCTGCCCACAGGGCCATAAGCCAGGGCCCCTGTGTAGCAAACACCAGCACTTCACTAGCCAATTTAGAGAGGACTGGAGCCTTCGTGAGAGCGCTCTGCAGTACCAGCCTCACGCCTTCTCCATCTGAAAAGTCTGCACTCAAAGACACACTTAAAACCACTCCTCATTGCCAGTGACATCCTAGAAGTTTCGACCTGTTTTTGTCTGCAGTTAGCAAGAGGGTAAGCTTCCTGCTGCCCTGTAAATAGCCTTTAACATATTCCCTATGATCATTCATATTTTGGGGTGAGCCAGTACTTTGATGGGTGTTCTCTGTCCTTTACTGGGCAGAATACTAGGACTGGTTCTGTCATAAACAAGACCCAGGACCTCAAGGGCTGACGGGCAAAGGCCACAGGGTCAAACAGGTCTAAATTGAATTCAGCACTCCTTTTGCCCAACTGTATGTAGTTGGGCAAGTCAAATCCAGAATCTGAATTTTCTCACCTGTTAAATGGATATAATAATACTTCTCTCTTGAGTGTTATGAGAGTTAAGTAAGAGACAGAGTCAAGTTTAGTCACAGCAAGTTTGCAGCAAATTCTTTCATTCTGCAAGTCTTTACTGAGCACTTGTTATCACGCTCAGATGGAGTGCTAGCCAGCGTCTACTTTCCTTGGCCATGAGCAGGGTTAGACAGGGCCCCTGGAGCACAGTGTGGCAGCGAGTGAACAGTAGAGACAAACATCCCTGCTGGATGGAGCTCACTAGCTAATGGTACCATCGTTGTTATCATCACCATTTCCGGTACACCTATCAGTGTAAACTGATTTACCTTTGTGATGGCATTTGGTCACCTATCAGTCACCCTTGGGGTATAAACTGATTTACCTTTGTGATGGCATTAGGTAAGCAGGTTGAGCTGCATGAGAGGCAAGGCGTCCAGGCATCAGGTGACAGGCATGTTCAAACTCTACTGGAGTCAGTCACCAACAGGGTTGTGATTAATTCAGGTTTCCATGTATGACTCTTTGGACGGTACACCTATCAGTGTAAACTGATTTACCTTTGTGATGGCATTAGGTAAGCAGGTCGAGCTGCATGAGAGGCAAGGCATCCAGGCATCAGGCGACAGGCATGTTCAAACTCTGCTGGAGTCAGTCACCCACAGGGTTGTGATTAATTCAGGTTTCCATGTATGACTCTTTGGATCGGTGCTCAGTGCTCATCAGGGTTGTCAGTTCGTCCAAGTGGAAAACGAGTGTGTTCATCTTTCACTGACAGCGCTCATCTTTCTCAGCTGAGGAGCACCGGAGACACGGCCCCTGGTCTCACACACAGTCCTTGAGTCCAGCCTGCGGAGGCGGACCACACGTTGGTGCGATTCTGAAACCGGTTAATGGGTGGTAGAGGGTGTTCCCTGGGACCAAGTGCTTGGTTTGAGTGCACAAATTTTAAACTCTTTAATACATAGCCAAGAAGTTGTGTCCAGGGAATTGCCAAAGAAAACCCAAGAGAGAGTAAGGACTCCAGAAGGAAAAAAAGGAAAGTGTTTTTAGAATAGTGAAAGCCAGGAAAGAATAATTTTGAAGTCTTTCTTGAAGGAGCTTTGGTTACTTCAGTTCTGGGTGTATGTGAATGACTAATTGCAATCCAATCTCAAATGGTGGAAAAACTGTGAAATGAAAGTCAATCCCACAGACAGTAAGTTTAGATACTGTGCTATATCAGACGCATCTGATAAAGCCCTCGATGGAAAAATATACACAAGTTTTCCTAAAAGAAAGTCCTTAAGTAAATGTGGACTAAATGTTAAAGGAATATTTGTTCAAAGTGGGGCCAGATTTGTAGCTTCTCAAAAGCCTCCCATCTAGGTCCAGCCCAGCTGGGGTGAGAGTCGGATGGTCCGTCTTGGACGAGGTCTCCATCAGCAGGGTTGAGACACTTACTAATTCGGGAACTGTTACTCCGTGCTAGTGTGCTTGTTTGCTAATGAAAGTCGCATCGCAGGGCACCTGGTCTGTGGTATGTAGCAGGAATTTGAAAGTGAGCTAGCCTTACCCGGCACTCAGCTACAAGCCAAGAGAATGAGAGGTCAGGTGGTGTCGCTGGACCATTGAAATCCGACCCAGAAAAAATGCGAGCTTCCTCCTCCTCTTCCTCCTGCTGGCTTCACCAGCACCCAACCCTCAGCCTCCCTCCTCACCAAGAAACAAGGGGCGGTCCCGAGCCTTGAGGCCAGGGCCCTAGTTGCCCTTTGGTCAGGAGGAACTGAGTAAACATCAAGAGACCATTTTCCAAAACTTGTTTTTAAGAAGCCCAGACTTGCTAAAAGCACACTGCATCGCGGTGTTTGTCTTGCAGAAATATTTCTCTCCAAAGGGCTTTGTTTCCCCTTTCAGTTCTTCCTGCGTCCTTGGCAGCAGCGTGCGTGCACCGACATTTCACCCTCTCCTGGCTGTCATGGGCAGGACTTCCAAGATCAAGTCCATCGTACTGGGGACGTGGCCAAGTGACCAAACAGCTCCTGTCTCCTGCATTTTTCCAGGGCTGGGACAGCATGCCAAAGCGGTGACATCACTGCCGAGCAGCCGGCCCTGTTTCCTGTTTCTTTCCTCCTGACAGAGCCATGAATCATATCGGTTTTATCATTTGACTGGGAGCTCATTTCCCTGTCCCACGAATGTCTGGAGTGGAAGAGGTGGGAGCCAAGGGTAATCAAAACACCAGGTCCCGGGTTGCTTTTTCCTTCGCAGAAGCAGAACACATGCTGTCCGTCTGCAGAGAAGGAGAACCATCTGGCTTCATTTGGAGTTTCTTTCGGCGTGCGCTTGGCTCCCGGGTCAGACGGTGGTGATCTCATCTGAAAAGCTGGGTGCACGCTGTGCCCCAGGCAGGCGAGGTGCCTGCCAAGGCGACGGTGGGACCCGTGTGTCTACTCTTGGCGCACACGGACCATGTGTTCCAGGGGGAGGTTTCCCTAAGAGTAACCCCAGCTGAGTGTTTTCAGACTTTTACACGGTGAACAGCAATCTGTGATCACTGTTAGAGACGCCTCCTTGAGACCTTTCCCCTGGTGTCTCTCCTCTACTTCTCACCACACCCTGCCCACAGGTAAAGGCGCTGATAGAAGGAAGGTTGAGCTAAGAATTTGGACCAATGAGTTTGAAACTAAAATACCAATGACTTGTATTTAGAAAGAAAGTATGGGGTAGGGTCAGTGGCAAGAGCTATTCAGACACACGACTGTCTGGAAATTGTTCTTACCTGATCACAAACATTGCTAAATTTATTGATCACTTACTATATGACAAGCTCAGCTGTAAGGGTTTTACTTGCACTAACTCAAGGTTAGTAGCACAACCCTGTGGAGTTGTCATTTTACAAATGAGGAAACTGAGGTACCAAGTGGTATCTGACCTAAGGTTGGACAGATAGCCAATCTCAGAGCCTGAACTGGTGGTGAGAATTCTGAACAACTGCGGCTGTACATGCGCCAGGTAAAAGAAGAGTGTGATGTTATGAGTAAGCTTGTTGGTGATTAAAAGGCACACATGTATTTCAGAAATGCTGTGGATATTTTATTGTAATTGTTCTGGGCTTGAAATCTGACATTTATGATTACTGGAGCCACGCTGATGTGCTGTGAAAGCACACAGCCCAGTATACACGTCTAAGCACACACAAACGTGAGCGACACTGCCGTTTAACACTGCCGGTGCTGGGTGTGGCGGGTCGGACCTGCAGGCTGAGCTAGTCACAGACTAGGCCTCTGCCCGCCGTGTGACCACGCCACACACCAGTCCCCTGGCCCTGCAGCGCTGCTCTGCTGAATAATGCTGTTTTCTGAAAATGGTGAGTGGGCCAGCCTTGTCCCCATTTAACTGTCTTTCCTCTGACTTCTGAGAATAATAGTTGTTTTGAAAAAGGTTGTGATCATTGAGTTCTGATTATCCCAGCAGTGGGACTTGTCCAACGAAGAGGAGGGGTGTTATTTGGCCTGGGAACCCCGGAGGTCAGACAGCAGCTTAAGTACTGTGGGTGGGGCCTCAGCTGGCCATCAGTCAGGGGAGCCCTGAGCGTCCTCCCTTCCACCACCTCTAGCACAGCTGTTCCAGGTGCCCCGGGCAGCAATTTGTGTTTAACTTGATTTTAAATGAGAAGCTACAGATCAACGTATCTTTTTGTATTTACTTATTTTTCAGTTGAGATAAAATATACATAACAAAATTTACTCTTAGCCATATTTTTCATAGTCAACAGTTATTTTGATGTGTATTCAGCGGTAGATGCTGCTGTAATTCCTCGCAGGTGCTATGTGCATACAGCAGCAGCTTCTACCATACATTAAGCAAAACTTCCTTCCAGACTGGGTAGACATACTTTGCTTCTCTACCTTTTTTGTGTGTGTTCTCAATTTTATTTCCTTCTACAAAAGCTATTTTTCATGACACATAGTAATTGTACATATTTAAGGGATACAATGTGATCTTTCAGCACCGATCTACAATGTGCGTGATCAGATCAGTGTAAGTCGAATTTCCATGCCTCAAATATGGGTCATTTCTTTGTGTCGGGAATGGTTGAGGTCTTCCCCGCTATTTTAAACTATATGGCTAACTTGCTAGTGAACATTAGAACTGGTTCCTCCCATCCAGCTGCCACCCTGAGCTGGTCCCCTTAGCCATCCTTTCTCTAGCCTCCTCCTCCCAGCCCTTCCCGGCCTCTGCAAACCACTTTTTACTCTCTGTTTTTGAGATCTACTTCTAAGATCTTCTATATATAAGTGGGAGCATGTGACGTTGTCTTTCTGTGCCTGGCTTACTTAACGTAATATCCTCCAGGATCACGTATACTCTACAAATGGCAGAATTTTGTTCGTTTTCATGGATGAACAGTATTCTGTTGTGTATGTACTGGTTTCCTCATCCATCAATCTTTAATCCACCCATCGGCACCTAGCGTATCTTAACCATTTTTAGGTGTCTAGTTCAGTGACATTAGGACGTTCTTGTAGTTGTACATCTGTCTCTGTTATCTGTCTCTAGAACCCTTTCATCTTCCCAAGCTGAAAGCCTAACTGCACACTTCCTCCTCCCCATCAGTCCCGGAGACTGCCATCTTACTACTCTGTTGGTAAAGATTCGAGTACTCTAGTACCGCACATAAGTGGCATCACTCAGTGTGTGTGGTATAGAAGAGGCACGGCTTACATTACTTAGCATAATGCGGCCAAAGTTCATCCAAGTTGTAGTGAGCGTCAGAACCGCCTCCCGTGTAAAGCTGCTCATACTGCCTTGTGTGCAATACTACATTTTTCTCGTCTGTTCACCCGTCAGTGGACATGGGTTGCTTCTACCTCTTGGCTATTGTGACTGACGCAGTCATGAACACAGGTGTATAAATACCTGTTTGAGTCAGGGGCTTTCCATGTTGTTGTGGGAAGTAGGGGATATATACCTGGAAATGAAATTGCTGTATCACATGGTAATTTAATTTTTTTGAGGACCTTCTATACTGTTATTATATATATATGTATATATATATATATATTTTGTAAAAGGCTAGATAGGATTGCCAAGTGCCTTTGCCATTTCCTGTGGTTAAATCTAAAAGAAAGATCATAACTGCCTTAGATTTCATGACAAACCTGAAGTAATTCGCCAATGGGATGGCAGTTTTTGCCTTTTCTTTCTCATACGTCCACTTATTGGGGAAACCTGGACGCTTTCTTCTCTTTAAAGACCAGGGCAAAATAGAGTCCACTTATCAGGTGCAGAGACGGCATCATGGTATAAACTCTGCAATAGGAGGATGCTGTAGGAACATGTGCTATTAAGGAGAGAGTCCAAACAGTTAAGACTGGCTTCGGTCTCCATCTTCCTGGCATTTGCTCACTAAAGTTGATCAATATTCTTCCATTTTTGCAGCCACGTATTCATCTGACAAACATGAAGCTTTGGAATTCAGACAGGGACATGCATGTCCCTTAGTCTGCGCCCTCCATCTTGCTCTGGGGGCATCTGTGTCCCTGTCTTGTTGCTCAGATGGCCCAGGAGTTAGACAATGACCAAGATAGCTGGAGGCCTGGGGCGGGGTGAGAGGGGGGTGATGCCCAGAAAGTTTGCAAGCCCGTATCCCATCTAAGGGGCAACCAATCTTTCCTCCCGGCCTCTTGTCCTGTGGGAATGCACGCCTGCTTTTCTAGATCTTCTAATTTCCAGGGAAAGCCAGAGACTTTGATTTTTAATGTGAAATATTCCAGTTTTTAAATGCTAGCCACTTAATCAGAAAAAAAATGTAAGACATACACAGACCAAATAAAGCACATCCCACGCAGCCCGAGAGCTGTGCTCTCCGCTATGCAAAGGGCACAGTGAGCACCCTGCTTCCCTGGGGCACCTATGGAGTGGGAACGAGCGAGCGCCAGGAAGCGGAAACAGAGTGGATCTCCAGGAAACTGTTGGAGCTGCGGCCTTCCACCCCTTATTTGCCTTGGCCCCCTCTCTGAGGCCATATATTTTGCAGCAATTTCCAAGGTAAGAAACTTTGGCCACAAAGAATTGCTATTCCTCTCCATCCTAACTTCCCCTCACACTGGGTAGCGCTGATTAGCTGAGCGTATTCTTTGGAAACTATGAAGGGGAAGTTGAATTGAGGATACACCAAGTTCGAATTGAGAGGAGGGTTTTGGTGATACTGGGCATTGAACCCGAGACTTTCACACTGAGCTATATCCCCAGGCAGCCATTTTAAAATGTATTACTTTGAGATGGGGTCTTGCTAAGTCCACTAGGTCACCTAGGATGCACTCGAACTTGGGATACTCCTACTCAGCCTCCCAGACTGCTGAGTTATAGGCACGTGACATGTCACCCAGCTGAGAGAAGGAAATTTTTGTGGTTAGCACACATAATGCCTTGGGCCACTGCAAAAGGGCTGCACTCCGATCCTTGTCTGGCTTAGCATGACAAGTTCTCCAGCTGAACAACTGGGCCCACCAGAGCTGGAGCCCCAGAGTCTACACCATACTTGAATGCTTGTGGTGCTTGAGTTTCTTGCCTGCACCAGGCCCCGCTTGGACCTGCCATCTGCAGGGAGAATGACAAACTCTGCTGCTGGCACCTGCATTGCCGGGCCCACGTGGTGGCCAAGAGGTGACTGTGTAGAGGGAGCATGGCCCTGACTTGGGCATGTAGGGCAAGGTGCAGGAGGAGGCCAGGTGGGCGTCCTGTGGCTACACCCGGCTTCCTGGGCCAGTAGGAAGGCACAGTGTTTAAGAAAGGAGTGGAGAGCGTGTTTATGAACAGTTTACTTGTTGCATTTATAATATTCAACTTATAGAAGCTTTATATGTTGGGACACATAATCTAGAGACCGTTTGTGTATACTCAAACCCTGAGCCCAGAATCGTCAGGGGCGCACATGGGTCACAAGGACTTTTGCCCACTGCAGCACAGCACCAAAACTCAGCGGCAGGCGTTTGGCTCTTGCTCTGTGGTGTGATACAAACATCTGATCACATTCAGGGTTCTGTGGGACAGAAATCTAGTAGGCTTAGCTTGTCTCTGCTCAGCCATGTCTAGTCTAGGTCCTCGCCTGAGAGGACTCTGTGCCGGGGCTGACTGTGTAGCGGGCTGCGCGCTAGCACTGCTCTTCAGAGACAGAACCGCAGCGTGTGTGTATCGCTACAGGAAAGGGGAACACTGGGAAAACTGCTTGACAGGCTTATGGCAGCCGAGAAGGCCCACGATAGGTCGTCTGTAGTTGGAGACCTGGGATGCTGGCAGCCTGGCTCAGTCTGAGCCCCATCGTGTGTTCAGAACCGGGGAAGCCGATGGTGGCACTCTCAGTTCGATGCCCAAAGCAGAAGTACCCATGAGAAGCGCTGCTGGTGCAAATCCTGGAGCCCAAAGGCAAGCACACCTGGAATTCTGACGTCCAGGGCATGAGATGGACATGTCCCAGCTCTCAGGTCCCTTCTGTCATCGTTCTTTCAAGGCCCCCGTCGATTGGATGGTGCCCATTTTCACTGCGGGCCGCTGTGCCCGCCTCGTCCGTTCAGACTCCTGTGCCACCTTCCTCCAGAGACGCTTGCACAGCTATCTCCAAAACGATGCTTCCCCAGGTTCCTAGGAATTCCTTAATCCAGTCGCACTGACGCCTGCAACTAGCCAGCATAGCCGGGATCAAATGGAGGCCAGCACACTCGCACATCTGGGTGCACCAGCTGTCGGCCAGGTCACAGCACCGAGGCCTGGTTGGCTTCCTCAAGGATGCAGAGAGCCCGGACTTCGGGCAGGACTGCACAGGCGCGTTCCCCAGGCAATAGGGCAGCAGCACCCCACCTTTCCTGCCTCCTGCAGGCTACAGCCAAGTCTCCAGGAGACGAGATAGAGCCCCAGCTTGCGAATCTGGGGGCCGTGTTTTAAAGTCACCATGCAGGTTAAAATACCGTTAGTCATTCTAGTGTTGGACTGACTCCCAGGAATATATCCGATGGCTAGAGAGCATATTACAGAAACTCGAAGTTCCCTGAAATTTTATGGCTCCTACATGGAAGATGCAGCTACTCTTCTTAGTAGGTGTCTATGAGGCTTTCCCCATACTGGAAAAATGATAAGAAATAAAATGAGGAACTAAGTGCCCTGGAGATAAGAGCCCCTGAATAAATGCTTTCCCCCTTTTCTCATTTATTTGCTCATTTAGAAATAAAATTCCAAAATTATATATTATTGTCAGTTACAAATTTGTGAAGTTGAAAAAAAATTCTAAGACACCTGTAATAGAAAGTTAAATATGAGCTGGGTGGTGGTGCAGACCTATAATCCCAGCCCTGCAGGAGGCTGTTAGGAGGATCACAAGTTTGAGTCCCATCAGGGCAATTCAGCTAGAGTCTGTCTCTAGACAAACAATTTGTAAAAAATAAAATAAAGCTGGAGATACAGCTCAGTGGTAGAGCAGCTCTGGGTTTGAGTCCCAGAGCCACATCCAAAAAAAAGAGTTTCGATTTTGATCACCATGCACTAGAAAAGACTGACTGACATCTTTCTGTTCTCTCTGGAGAAAACATGCCCAAAGTGTTACCACATGGAGAAGCCATACAGAATATGCCCTCAAAAACTTCAGGTGCTTCTGACTGTCGTACCATCATATGAATCTCTTTAATTGTACTCTGGACATGAAGTAGCAATTAATCGAAAGAAGGAAAGACCCACATGAGCAAGAGCAGTCCAGAAAAGCTTCTTGGGGAAGCAGCATTTCAGTGGGTCCAAGGAGGCCGGGGGCTGGGGCACCAGGGTCAGCTGGTCTACCCACCTTGGCAGTTGCCCGGCCCGCGGTCTGACTGGCCCAGCTCCGTGCTGATTGGCCGACACCTGCCATAGCAGTTGGGAAAGGTTCTGCACGTTGTCGCCGTCAGGTAGAGTGAAGCATATCAGCAAAGGCACCAGGAAGCAATAATCTTGGCCCATTTATCAAAAGGTAAGGAAATTGGCCTGGCTTGGGCCCAGCTGGGACAGTTACTGGAAAGTACTGCTGTTTAGCGATAGTAAAACCAATCGTGAAGGATGTTGCGTGTCCAGTCAGGGAGTTTGGTGTATTACCTGCAAGCATCGGGAAATAATGAGGCCTTTCGGGAGAGTAATGACAAATTTTTTATTGTATTTTAGGGAGATTACCACCGTAGTTGATTGAGGAGAAACTAGGAAGACCTTTCTAAGAGGTGATTACAATAATCCAGGCATGAACTAGCAACTGTGAACTAGGAAAACAGGGATTTGGGGCTGTGCAGGCATCACCTCCTTGGCTAAGATGGGGTTTGTTAGCACATAATGGATCATCTGTTGAGGCACCTTACACCCTTCTCAAGGTGCCCAGTCTTACCTCTTCCTGGTCACTGCTGTGGAACAGGCCCAGCCGCCAGCTTCCCGCTGTAGCACCCTGGCCACACCTCTTCTCACTTCTGTCCGGCTTCTCTGAGGTGTGGCTGCTGGGCATCCACGGTAACTCCCCGAGTGCTCACGGCACCGGCTCGTTAACATCCGTGGCCACTGGGGATGGAGACCTTAGACAAGTGCTCTCCCCTTCGCCTGCACCACATGGTTCCAGGGCTCATTTCAGGAGCTTTCTAAAGTACCTGTGGGATCGCAGGGTGCTATAGTTTGGATCTAGAACAGCCTTCAAAGACCATGTGTTTGGCATTGACCATGGACAGAAACCTCCAAATCTGTGACAGAAAATAAACCTTTCCTCCCTATTAGGGCATATCTAAGGTAATATTTCTTACAGTAACGGAATGCTAACACAAGCAGTTGCCTATGGACATAGCTACTTAGGTTGCATTGGCTTTCCTCCTGAGCCACTCACCTTATACCCCTGCCCTCCTTCTGCCCTCTGTGACCACAGTCCCAGGTAAGCCACCCATCTCAGACGCTGGGCCCCTCCAGCCAAGAGAGAATGAGATTTTCACCTTCCTTCCTGAATCTACCATGTATCTGGACTCACATAATTTCTACCCCATTGAAAGCAACAAATCCTCATGACCCTCTTTCATGTGCAATATTTAATATCTCCTTTTAAAAAAATAATTTGTAGAACTGCCAGAATCCCATATATGTAGCAGTGATTCTCAGCCTTAGAGAAGTGATTTAAAATACTGGAAAAAGCAGAGAATTTAGTCATAAGATCTAAATTTGAGCCATGCTATTACCTACATGGCCAGTGACCAAAGGTAAATATTTGCATCTATAAAACAGAGAAGTAATATAGGGTATAGCTCAGTGGAGACTTGCCTAGCATGCATGAGGCCTGAGTTCAATCCCCAGCACCACACACACACACACACACACACACACAAAAGATTTGATAATGAAATTCAAAGAGTTCTTATAACTGTCAAACAGGTCCATGTATGCATGGCGAGCACTTGTGTTATCGGGTAGCTCCTTCTAGAAATAGCTCACCAAATAAACATTCCCAGATTTGGGGTGCTGGCTTCTTGGTCTCCAGGTTCTTCTCCTCTTGAACAAAACAAGACAAAACAGTGACAAAGTTTATTTGAAAAGTGTAGGTAAAGGGTGAGGGAGAAACTGGCTCTGCATAGAGTACTTGGGAGCAAAAGAGAAGAAAAGCAAAAGCAAAAATAAACATAGACCTGGCGGACACAGGGCAGAGTACCATGAGGAAAAGCCACAGTAGCGAGGTCTTCATGGCATCTGAGTCCTTTCATGCCATCCACACTTCGCAGGAACCCGTGAGAACTTCTACATATGGGGGTCCTGAGAGGCCGTGCTGCGCAGTTTCTAGGACCCCCCCACCTCTCCACCCAGTCAGTCTAAGCCACGCCCAGTGTCCTATCTCAGTTGCTGACTCAAACACTCAAGTTCTGTTCTCCCTTCCTCTCAGTTACACAATCCCCATTTTATGTGCATGGTACTCGCCTTTTCCCAGAGCATCTCAGGTTTTCTCCACCTCTAGAGCCCCGGCTCCAGGTAGGCTCTGACTGATTCAAGAGACTACAGTATTTGCCATTTTCCTGAGCTTGAGGATTGGAAAGAGCAGGAAATCATTTGGGAGCTCTGTGCAGGACACCCTCGTTCTTCTCGGAGAGCCATCAGGTGACACAGCACGTAGCCACAGAAACAGCTGGAATCATCTTGTGGCCCTGAGGAATTTCAGCCTAGAGATGAAACAGAAAGGAGGGAAGGTGACATTGCTGAGCTCCTGAGCAAGCCACGTGCACAGCTCCTGACCTCGGATCTCTGCAGATGAGGGAGTCATTAAGCATGTTAGCAAAGCAGGTTGAGTCAGGCTTTCTCCCACCCAGCATGGAAACACTCAACCGAGCGAGTGCGAATGAGCTCTGTAACGCACGAGTACTGTAAAACATTTGTATAATTGTTACCGATGAGCAGAATAACCAGTGGTCTACGGAGCAAGTTGAAAAACTTCTAAGCTTTATGTTAATTTGATTTAGTATCTTCTTTTAGAAAAAAAGTTATCCTGGACTCAGGAGGCTGAGCTAGAGTGATCACAAGTCGAAGGCCAACCAGACTGATACAGTGAGGTCAAGGCCAGCCTGGAATATACAGCAAGACCCTGTCGCAAAAGCACCCCAACCAAGAAAAACATTTAGATCCCTGCCATTATGATTAGAAATAGAGCCCAGCTAGGATTTTATATATATATGAAAATTACACATATATATGTTTATATATATTTATATATACATGTTTATATATATGTTTATGTTGAAAGCCTATAAAAGTGAGTTTTAAATATTTATAAAACTCACAAGTCATCAAAGAAAATGTTACATTAAAAATAAAAATATAAATACTGATATGTGACCTAAAAAAATCCCAAAATAAAATAAACAATGGTAAAATGTAAATAACAAACTGGGGGAAATAATTGGAATTTTTATGACAAATCAAGGGGTTGATATTCTCCACATACAGAGTTCTGATAAGTCGATAAGGGAAGAACAAATCTCAGTAGAAAAATCAGTAATATAGGGTACAGCTCAGTGGCAGAGTTACCTAGCATGCCTGAGGCTCTGGTTCGATCCCCAGTAACACATACACACACACAAAAGGTAAAAGATAGGATCGTGACACTCAAAGAACCTGTGAAAAGATGCTAGACTTAAGATCAAAGTCAAAGGCCATCAGGTGTTAAAATTGTAATTTATATATTAAGTATCAGGAACTCCGAGAACTATTTCACAGAGAAAGATGTGCAAGAATGATCATTGTAGAGCTTTTAAAAAGAGAAATGTCAACACTAGGAAGACGGTAAAATCCACGATGATATATTCTTATGCTGGAAGACTTTGGGGCCCAGCAGATCGGGTCAGCCTTTAAATGTCATCATAGAAAGAAGTGTGATATGTTGAGGTTATCAACAATGTACAGAATAATCCCACTGATATTAGAATACACATTAATATGTGCATTTGCAGTCTAGAGGGGCCAACTATTGATAGTGGTTATCTCTTATTTATAGGACTACACAGAGAGCATTTTATGTAAAGTTTTTACAAAATGCATGAGTGAAAAAATACTTTTATTTTATAATAAATAATTAAATGAGCACAAATTAGAGAGAGAGCCGGGTTGGGTACTGTGTAGCCCCCTTGATGGGAATGCTGCACTCTCATGCCAGGCTCCTGGGTGCCCAGAAAGCGCCAGGCAGGTAACAGTGCTGTCATGCTTGGGGAAGAAGGAAGTAAAGGAGGGAGGGAGGAAGGAAGGGAAGAGAGGGAGAAGGAGGAGAGGGAAGAGGGCTTCCCAGAGAAGTGTGCGAGGAGAAAATAACTTCCCCATGCGAGAAACTAGGAATGGAGAACTTTCACAGGGAGGGAACCGAAGGGATTTAAATGCCTGCTGGAGGTGTTCAGAATTGACTCTTTGACAAGTCTGAGCAGGAGCCCCTGGGGGGTTGTCAGGTTCTGCCTGTGGGGCCAGCAGCCTCTTCCTTCCCCTCCATACCCAGCTCGGGGTGTCTCGGGCCTTTCCCCTCCCTCCCAGCCCTTTGGATTCACTTTCAAACTGAGCCGATAACACATCAGCCTGTGCTGAGCAGCATCTGGTGGCCCTGCTAGCCGAGCCACTGTCTCCCTGCCCGCAGAAACTGGAGTTTGGAATCTCTAGATAATAAGCCACAAGAAGGAGCCGCACAAACAAGGAAGATTTAGATTCTTTTGCTCCATCTTGTGACCCACTTAGATAAGTTATGAGCAAGTTCTCATAACTCCAGATCTGCACAGTTCAAAAGGATCACAAAGTCTGTACTTGTTCACATGAAAAAAACTGAAGCTTAGAAAAATTATGACTTCCCCCAAGCCCATGACAAACTCGCTTGTGAGGACCCAGTCCCAACACCAGCGTCTCCCAAGCTCACATAGCGTGATTTCCACTCTGCTCAGGGTTTCGGAGCTCTAGGCATCGGTAGAGTGAAATTTAGATACCCTCAATTTAAACAGAGAACAAAAGAATGAAGCCGCGGTACTGAACACTTTTACCATAATACCTAGTATTGCCGATATCAGTAGTGTCTCTGAGTCACACAAACAGTGCAACACGCACTCAGTCACTTATCAGACGTTTGCTGAACATACACGCTATGCCAGACCCTAGAGCAGAAAAACAAAAACACATAGAAGTGGCGAGGGCCCACTTGACTTTTTCATTTTTATTTGTGTTAGTAACATTTGCAGTACATAACGATTACATTCCGTGACTAGAGTTCATACAGGGACATAACACATCTTAATTCCTGTTTTCATCTCCCTTCCCTCTCTCCCTCCATCTCTTGATCCCCTTCTCACTTGAGAAAGATCTATCTCCCTATTATCTGTCTTTTGCTTTGCTCTTTATTTATAATTTGGGTTTCTCATATAAGGGAAACCATGCAATATGTAAGCTTGCACGTCTGATTTATTTCACTTACCTTTATGGTCTCAAGGTGCATCCATTTTCCTGCAAATAACTAAAGTTTATCACATGGTACAGTAGTACTCTACTGTGTGTAAATACCACATTTTATTTATCCATTCATCTGTTGAGGGACACACAGGCTGCTTCCAAATTTAGCTATTATGAGTTGTACAGCTATGAACATGGTTATGCACATATCACCGTAATATGATGACTTTAACTCTTTTAGGAAGATACCTAGAAGGATATAGCTAAGTCAAAGGGAATATTTAATTTTAGTTTTTTGAGGCATCTCCATACTGATTTCCACAGTGGTCGTACTAGTTTACATTTCCAGAGACAATTTAGAAGGGCTCCTTTTCCCCCACAGCCTCACCAGCATTGGTTATATTTGATGTCTTGATGACGGCCATTCTTTCTGAAGTGAGATAGCATCTCCGTGTTGTTCTAATTTGCATTTCTGTAACGGCCCGTGGTGTTGAGCATTTCTTCATGTATTTACTGTAGGCCATATGGCTTAGCAATAATTTTAAGCCGTATATCCTTGTCCAGTTTGTTTGTACCAACCGCTAGATTCCTAGCCCTTGAGCTTAGTAACCTTTGCACAGGGAATTGTTACATCATTGCAAGACGTTCAGTTCACTGAAGATCCTCCGCAAGGTTCAATTGCAATCGACTCTTGGGTGGCAACTCTGTGAATATGATGGTTATGGATGGGGGTCTGGTGGATAATCTCAGAGATATAAACGAAAGAAGTTTTCACCTTTTACTTTTCATCTGCTTCTGGACTCTCAGCATCCTTAACATCACTCCCAGGAAGTTTCGCTAGAGAGACTAAGATACATTGTGATTTAGACACCGAGACCTGGTCCTAACCGCTGGGACAATTTCAGATAATCCCACTGAGTCAGCAAAAATCCAGCTAGTTAATCTTAGCTGTGAAGAAAGCACGGCGTGCGTTGAGAGACTCTCACACCATCACATCTTATGAATAACGTGACTGAGCACGGGCCACTAGACTTGTTGTGAGGAAGCATTTAAGGAAGCCCAAGGCAGGCTGTGCTAGGCATCCTGAGCATTGACACTGGTGACAGCCAGTCATGCATGTGTGTCTCAGCATGTGCCGAAGAGACTGAACACTGAGGTCAAGGACAGAGAGAGCCATTTATTTTCTGCAGACCCTGAGTTCACCTTGAGCATCCTGACACTCCTCTGTCTCCACCACAGCTTCCATTTCAGAGAAAAGATGCAGGCTGTTTTGTTTTAGAAATCTGGGAACAGAACGGTCCCTTAGAACCAAGAAAGAAATTCAGTGTTTAGATGGAAGGGAAATGATACTACACTTAACGTCTTGTACAAAAATATTCAAAATAGGTCAGAAGTCCAAATTGAAAATGGAAAACTATAAAACGTCTAGAAGAAATCCTAGGGGTAAATTTTTGTGATTTTAAAGTTAGCAAAGAACTTCCACATCAGACCCTAAAAGCATGATTTGTAAATGAATAAATGATAAATTAGACTTCATCAGGATTAAAACACTTTGTCCTATAAAAGGCATTAAGAGAATGAGCAGAGATGCTAGACCAGTAGAAATTATTGCAAAATCACATATCCGACGAAGAACTTGCACTTAGACCCCCACATAAACTCTAAAAATAGCAAAAAACAAACACCTAACTAAAAATGAGCAAAAGAGGTGAACAGATATTTTACTAACGAAAATATATAATGGCAAATAATCACATGAACAGGTGGTCAACATCATTTTCCACTTAATGAAATGCAAATTAAAACCATTTATGACACACTGCTACACAGCTATATAAAAATAAATAAAAACTCAGAATACTAAGGGCAGGTGAGACTGTGGAGTAACTGAAACTGTTATACACAATATTGCTAAAACACAAACTGATATAGTCTTTATAGGAAATAGCTCGGTATATTTTGTAAAGACTTACCATATAATTTAGCAGTCCTGATCGTAGCAGGGAAATGAAAACATGACTGGCGAAAACCTTGTACTGAATGTTTGCAACAGTTCTGTCTTCACTTAGCACAAACTGGAAGCCCTCCATACTCCTTTCAATGGATAGACCATAGTGCTTCCACACAACTTTGGAAACCGAGTGAGGTTTTGCCGACAGTTATAGGCATCTAGGCATTTGTCGAATTTATATCACTGTACAGTAAGAGTGAAATTGCACCGTACCCGCATTTAAAAAGTAATTTTAAAGAACTTTAAGAAAATACTTGTCTCAAATTGTAGCTAAAGGTACATTTTAACCAAGTAGCTCATATCTTGATATCATCTAGCCCCAAATTAAAGTGATACGTGGCAAGAATATATACCAGGAGGCTTTTTCTTCTTATGTGATTTTATATACTGGAGGAGGCAGGAGATAGGTCAGACCGGTTAGGAGTCTTAGTGCTAACTGTTCTGTTTGCACATTGCACAACTATGCTGTGGCGTTTTCCACGCTTGCGGGCCATTTAAAGAACAAACTCTAACATTATGAGCCGTGTAAGGTGCACAGTGTAACCACAGCTCCCCTGGGGCTGGCAGATCTTGACAACTCTGGGAAAGCTATGAACCGATCTGGTTTTCCATGAAGGCCAGAGTGTGAGTGAGTTTTCTCAAAAGCTCCCAGGTGCTCCTGGGTAAGCAATCATGGGTCGACACCCGGGGAGCTCTGGCTAGAATAAGGGAAGGCTCCATACGATGGCTAAAAGTTAAGCATCCAGTTCACACAAAGTCAGTCAGCACATCATTGTCCACGGAGACATCACACATAATCTGATGAACATGTTAACCCTATAAATGAGATACGTTGGTTTAATTTGAGAGTAACAGCCAGGACCGTTCTTATTTTCAAAGTTCCCCAAGACGGCCCCCCTGCTCACCCAAACTCAGGGGTAGGGAAAGATATTTTCTGAAGCATTTTCTTATCTCAGAATTTAATTTCCTCAGTCTGTTGAGTGATCATTCCCCAGCCACTTTAAGTGCCGAGAAGTTGGTTGTGACTGTTAATGGTGATCTGTCAACTTCATTCCTGTAAGAACCACCTAGCAGATTCGTAAAGTTCTGGGTATGTCTGTAAGCAACTGACTGTGAGCCACAAACTGCAGAGGGAAGCCCCACCCTGGGTGTGGGTGGAGCCAGCGCACAGGCCTGTAGCCTGGATGGAATAAAAAGGGAAAGAAGAAGGAAGTCTGCCCTTTTCCTTCAGAGACACTCCAGTCTCTGCCATTGCCGTCAGATGTTAGTCTCCGGTTCCTTCATGGTCTCTCCCTCTGATAATGTAGAGATAGTACTGATAGTACATGGTGTGGACTCGTTAATACACAACATAGATCCGTTTGCTTATTTTAATTTGCTGCTTGTAAGATTCAAGGAATTAAGTGACTCTGTATATAATGCTTTTGAATATTTTTGGAAGAACAGGAAATATAATGATGTTGGCTCCTTGCTCGTGGCATGTCTGGACAAACTACTCCAGGAAAATCATGAGTTCCAGATAAGTGTAAACAATCTAAAGGCTTCTAAGAATGAAGACAAAGTAATAGAGGAAAATCAGGAGCTCAGACTCCCAGCTGCAGACAGGCATAAAGAATCTAAAGGTTTCTAAATATGTCCTGAAGGAAAATCTTCTTTCTCTTAGCTGTGAAGCTGAGGTTGCCGAAAAGCAAACACAAGCCCTCATAATTCAGTTGCCAAACTACAGCACAAGTTGGGCAGTCGGCCTCAGAGGGTATCTGAAGTGAAAGTGAGGGTGCTGGTTGGAGAATGAGCTCCTATAAATTGGGATGGAGATGCTTGGGGCGAACCTGAGGGAGCTGGGGACATTGAACTCTTAAATTCTTTTTCTTAATTTCAATTTGTTTTTATTTTTATTGGTACATGTTTGTAGTACCAAATGATTATAGAGTCATGGAAAGCGTTAAGTTCGTGAACTGAGGTACCACTATAAAACCTAAGCCTCGACTCTGGCAGGATCCATTAAACGTATCCCTCACTAACACCTTAAGAAGCAGATTTGTGAGGGGAGCACCAGGATCCCTGAAAATCCCTGTTGCTGCTCTTCTCTGCAGGATGAACCTACAGTGGGGACCACGGGCACGTAACTGCGGAACTTAAAAGCGTTAGGTTTGATCGGTTCCTGGAGTGGCGGGGGCCAAGTGGCAGCACTCGACTGCCAAAGGCAGGGCTGGCATGCTTACTGTGACACACAGCGGAAGCCAAGCCGTGATCAGGACGGCCAGACACCAGTAGACCTGCAGCATGGGCTGGTTAGGCCTGGTGCTCCCAAGAGTGAAACAGACAGGAAGCCTAGTAAACTTCTACTGGATTTGTATAAGCAGAAATATTTTAGGGAAAATGAACAAGCATCTACCTCAAATCATAGCAACAGAGAATCATTGCCTCTCAACCAGTTTCCAGACTCGAGCCAGTTCACAGCTCCACAACCCCTCGAAAGAAAGGGAAGCCAGGTCCCCTTGGGAAAGGACCACGGTAGAGCAGCACAATACTGTCAGTCTGTCTCCCAACCTTCCCCAGAGACCGAAGGCCTTTGACCAGGGTAACTGCACACTGGGGAAAGAAAATGATCAGACATTTCAGGGGCTATTAGACACTGATTCTGAACCAGTACTGATTCCAAGAGATGCAAAACGTCCCTACTGTGGCCTGTGGAGATCAGGTGATCAGTGGAGCTTCAGCCAATGTCTGACTCACAGGATCCTTGTTTCTTGTGACCATTTCTCTGGTGATACTTTTTTTTTTTTTTAAATAAAAAGGACAATTTATTTGAAGATGGGGAAAGGGAGAAAATGAGAGGGCTTGGGAGGAAAGAGCAAACATGGCAGATAGCTACTCTAGATGAGTAGGGAGTATTCGAAAGTGAGTAACTCCTCTCTGGCGATACTTTTAAAAGCTGTGCTTCAGCTAGGCGTGGTGGCACGCACCTGTAATCCCAGCACCCGAGAGGATGAGTCAGGAGGGTCTCTGTGAGTTCCAGGCCAGCTTGAGCTGAGTTCACAAACCCAGCCTGAACTTCATACCATGACCTGTCTCAAAATGATAATAATAATAATAATAATAATAATAATAATAATAATAATAATAATAATAATAATAATAATAATAATAATAATAATAATAATAATAATAATAATAATAATAATAATAATAATAATAATAATAATAATAATAATAATAGCTGCATTTCTGGTGAAGCTTTGAAGTCTCAGGGCCAAAGATGAACAACCTGTTGATGGATGATGGGAGTTTTCTCCACATTTCTGCCACTCACCTGGCAGATGTCCACAGCTCTGCCTCCCTCCCCGCAGCTTACTGCACGATCCCTGACTTAACAGCAGCACAGCTTGATGATATTTTTCACTTTACAGTCATATGAAAATGATAGGCCTTCAGTAGAAACCACACGGGGAGTGTTGAAGTTGATGTTCTCCTGGCCTAGTGGTTCGTGGGCCGATCCTGTCTGGCAGTGAGCTAAGCTCGCAGGCAGCCCCAAGATCCCCACCGGAAGCGGCCCACACGCCATGGTGTGCTGTGTGAGCTGTAGGTTAGAAGTGTTAAATGTATTTTCCATTTACCATATTTTCAATTTATGCTGTGACCGCATCATAAGTGGGGGAAATCTGTTGTTATCTAGTACAGTCTAAAGCTCCCTATAATTTTATTTTTGAGAAAATTATAAAGACATAAAAGTGTACTACTAATATGACATTTGCTGGAGGTGTCTCGAAAACATCTCTTAGTTTTCTATTTTTTAAATTTTATTTGCAACCATTCAAATGTTATTGTGGTGAATTCCACACAGAGTTTCTAGTGTCAAACTACCTATGATTAAAACCTATTTGTCAGTATATTTATGACATATACATTCATATGTTCATAAACAGCTATATTCAGTTTATTCTTATATTTTTTAAACAAAATTATGCAAAAGAATTTTAGCCATATGAATACTGAATATACTACCCTGTAGAATCACCGTGGCTGAGAGTGGGTACTTCCTCAGAATACATGGAAGGGTCACCAGTCTGGAACCTCAGATTTCCAAAACATAAGGCGATTTAGGCCATTTTCACAGATAAAAGGGTATGGACCTAAAGTATTGATTATGTAAACATATGAGGATGTGTGAGTGAATAAATAGATAAGTAACAAATACAAATAATAAATTTGTGGTTCTTATTTATTCTTGGCAATGACCGTGATGGCCAACATTGTACAAAATCTCCACCAATTAATGAATAGTTTATTTGTAAATGAGAAAAATGTCACCTTGGAATGATTGGTTCAGTGTGTTCATAATTAAGTTTGGTGTATAATAGAATTTCTAGAATTTTTCTTATCTGGCTTCATATTGACAACTTCTTTAATACCCTTTTCACACGAGTGGGCCAGCCATTTCCACCTACCAAAGGGAAAAATTAAATCTGCATCCGCTATAATAAGAAGTCAATAGATGAAGTTCAACACTGATTAGTTACAAAAATACTAATACAAGCATTACTGAAAAATAAGAAGGTAAATACCAGAAGAAACATCTGAAATGATTTAAAGTGTTGGCCTCTGGGGAAAAGAAGAACAAACTGGAAACTGTTTTTGACTGTTAAAATAATCCTTTTAGTTTTACTTTTCTTTATAAACCAGGAATGTAAAAACATTTCACATTCCTTTAAACTGTTCTTATCAAACTGGTACTACTTTCATAAAAATTAAAGAAAAAATTCAAATCTTATAAAACTCAGAGAAATGGCAAAAAATCTATTTTGAAATCCATGACATCTCCTCTCTGGTTTTGCGTCCCCTCGTTTGGTCAGGATTCCTTTGTCCAGCAGGGACACATGTAGGAGTCACGGGTTTTTGGCCCACGTTTTTCCAAGATAGTGTATCTTGCACTTTCTCATCTCTGGATATGTGAGAGTTCTCCATCCTCTGTAGCATGCTGAAATATTAGCTTTCTCCACCAAGCAAATGTTGAAAGACGCTTTTAACCTCCCATTAGACAACATGTAATCAACCATTGCGATGGTTAACTATGGTGTCAACTTGAGTAAGAAATGCCTGGTTGATTGATTTACCACAGTTCTGTGGGCGATTGACTCTGTGAGGAGGGAAGATCCATCCTGAGTGTGGGTGACACCAACCGACAGGCTGTACCCTGGCTGGAATAAAAAGTAAAGGAGGTCCGGCTCCTGTTTCTTCAGAGGAGCTCTGGTCTTTGCCGTGGCCGTTGAACATCTGTCTCTAGGCTCCCAGAGCAGCCTCCCGATATGGTCTCACATGGCAGTCTGCAATGGGCTCTAGGTCTTCAATTTCTGACCGGATCCCCCAGCTCTCCAGCGTGCACGCGGCCCTTTTGCACTTTCACCTCAACTCTGCAGGCAGCCATTGTAGGCCCACCTTGTGGATCCTTGTAAATTCTGCAGTGCTATATACTGATATTTTTTAAGTACCTAGTTGCTGTGAGATTATGTGGCTTTGCTTTGATGATTAGTTCAGAATTCAGTGATGGTGTTGCAGGGATCCTTGAGTAAAGATGCAATCCGGGCGTGTTTTAGAGCCAAGCTGGGAATGGCTGGCCCTTCGTGCACCTGGCCCAGCATCAGCTGCTTCACTTTGGGCTGACTCTGGAGGCGACAGTACCATATATCTGCCGCTTGCAGGACAATCATTTTAAAACAAAATTCAGACCAGCCGAAGGAAATCTGAAAACTAGTCATAGTAAACAGTGTTCTTAGTTGAAGTTTATTGTTGCTGTTTTTTTTTTCCTGTTAAAATGGCTTAAATATTTAGTTTGGGGGTATTTTTCAAAGTTGCTGTTGATTATATATTGTCTTGCCTTGTAGCTAAGTCTGGAGGAGGTTACATTGTCCCTAAATTAAAATTTATGCATTTAATCAGCACTTCCTCTTCATCGGAGCACAGTGTTGTTCCTCCACTCGCACCGTTCTTTTTGCTGATAATATTTAGGAGTTTACAGCAGCGGCCTTTAGTATGGAGGTACTTTCCACTGAGAATCAGGCCTCAAAATGCTGCTGTCTGGAATGTGGGGAAGAGTCTATAGATCGGGATTTCGGGCTTCTTGGATAAATCTGCTTCTTTCTGTTTTTGAGTATTTTTGTTGTTGTTCTTTTGTTTTGTTAAACTTTTGAGGAGTTCCCGGCTACACCTGCTAATCCTGAGATCTGGCTGAGGTGCTGGGAGGCTGGGGTTGATGCAAAGGGTGGATGCTATGGAACAGGAGGAAGTATGATGAGGTTTAGGGACTGTGTTACCCTCCAAGTTCTAATTAGACTGGAGAAAGGACAATGACAATGGACATGACCAAGTGAGAGTCGACTGGACTTAAGTGTGGCTGATGGATCATGTAACTGAAAAAAGAGGTGGCCAGGCAGTCTGACTGTGTCACACATAATAAACACAATTAAGAGAGAGCAGTAACTTTGTGTGGCTGTGGTTGGTGGTGGTGGTAGCAGAAGGTACTAGAGGGACACGACATCTGAGTTGACCCTAAAGGGTGGTCCAGTGAAGGACACGAAGTGTGCCTGAGCTAACACTTTTAACAGGGCTTCTTCTATTCAGGAACAATGTGAAGTTCATTGGCTGCTGCACGGTGCGGAGTGTTGGGAAGTGAGTGGGTGGCTTCACTTCCTAGAGACACTGTAGGACAAATGAAGCTGAGTTGGAGGAGATTTTCACATAATAGTGTGACATTATCAGATTGGCTTTTTATTAGGATCACTGGACAACAAGACAGATAAGAATGGACAGACAATGACAGATCAACAGTGAGAAAGCTTTAGGCGGGGAAAAGCATCAATTTTTTGGATTAAGACAAGGGGTGAGGAAGGATTTTCCTAGTTACTTTCCTCATCTCTGAGATACAGTACTTGACACCTACAATTTAAAGGTTTATTTTGGCTCATGGTTGTAGAGGTTTCAGTCCATAGTCTCAGCTTGCTCCAGGGCAGGGCGGCACGGCAAGGCGGCATGGCAGAGGAGACACAGCTCATGGTGTGGCAGTGGGAAGCAGAGAGGAACCAAGAGAGGAAGGGGAGAGAGAGAGAGAGAGAGAGACCCTTCTAGGCCACACCCTCTGCGACCCCTCTGTGATCAGGCTTCACCTCCAAAATCACATCTAGCTCTAAACTCATCAGTAGGCTAATCGACTGCAATCATCAAAGCCCATGACCCAGTCACCTCCCCAAAGCCCCACCTCTGAGTGCATGAGGCTTTGGGGACATCTAGATACATACCTGAATAAAGAGAGAAGAAAAACTGTGAAACACTCTCTTATAATTGAGTATATGCAAATCAGACTGGAAATTTCTAGATTTCTAGTTTGGACAACCAGATAAATGGTCCCCATAGTTTCTTCGTGGCGTGCAGGTATCCTGCTTTATCACCATGTAATGAAGGTTTTCTTGCTCAGGTAGCAGTCACAGGCATCGCTGCTTGCTGGAAATGCTGGGCTGACAGGCTGGCATACCTGTCACAGCCAGTCTTCCAAACTCTAGGTCCCATGAAGCACTGGTTCAGTGATTGTTAACAGATATCCTGTCGAAGAAGAAACACTTAGTAATACCACATTTTTTCATATAGAAACATGAAAGGCTCTACACCCTTCTTGGGGAGCTACCCTGGAAACTAACATATTAAAGTTAGTTTCCCAAAATAATTGGAGTTCAAAATACTTTTTGCACAGAAGACATATTTGAGGAAAATGCTGTGTAGAAGAGAACTGATTAATTGAATGCAATACCCACGTTTTGACATTTTGGAGGAAGTCAGGATTCCATTATCAGTTGTGCCTGGATCATAAGAAATATGTCCGGTGGTGTGCAGTAAATGTTTTCTAGTCCACTTGTGGGTGGAGGAAGATGTGAATGAGACTCAGGAGGAAGTACGAGAGATCATTATCTTGGAGATCAGGATAGCAGACTTACTGGGGCACAGTGAGAATTTCTAGGTAGTCTTCAGTCTCCCTTGGAGGTATGAGGTCATGAATTTAAAGAGCGGGCAGCAATAATTTCTCCTGCAATGGTCAGCTACCTGAGTCCAGGAGCTGAGAAGGAGGGAAGAAGCGTAGGAGGTTGTGACAATAACAGAGAGGTATGGGCCTTTGTACGGGGAGGCCTTGAGCTCTCAGAAGGAAGTTGGAATTTAGAGAACCAGAGTCCACAACTGGAAGGAAAGAGAGTGGGACTTTTTTGGAGTTCATTTACTGGAAGTGATAAGAACTAGGGGACAGCCATGTCAGTGGAGGAGTAAGGTAGGGCAAGGAAAGAGATTATTGGAAGTGAGGAGGCCAAGGCGCTGGGGCGATCACAGCGATAACCCCCAGGATATGAACAGATGTACAATGGAAGAGGACGGTGACAGAGCCAGGTGCTAATAATCCTCAGTGATTTAGCAGGAGGACAGGGAATTCCAACAGCAGCATAGTGAGTGGAGTTGCTGCATGGCATGAGCTTTCGAAGACCTGGAAGAAAATAAATGATGCTTTTGAAACAACATGGACACTCATGCCACTTTGAGATGATGTGAAACACCAGACGAAAAACAACCTCTACTTTAAGGAGCCGCAGGAGAAGTGGTGTCATCAGGTAGGAGCTGGACTCGATCTAGGGCCAGAGGTAAAGGAAAGGTCCCAACAGTTACCAAGGCTCTGTGGCAAACGGGGCATGGCAGAAGGGCTCAGGAGCATGGAGGTGGGACAGGCTGGATGAGAGGATGTCTGCTGCTCGTGGGGTGACCGTTCAGCACATGAGAACAATGTGGGGGTGAGGCAAGATAGGGCTGGTCCTGATGGGAGATGCTCGAAGCAAACTGAGTAGAGTAAAATTAGGGAGAGAACTCACTCTGCTTTGACTGAAATACCAAGAAGGCAATTTTGTACTTAGCCTTTTTCCCACAGCAAGTGGGGCTGAGTCCACACAACACAGGGTGTGCTTGTCAAACGCTCGCTGTGGAAATGACTCCGCAGAAGAGGCCTAGTCAGCAGCCCCCCTGCCCATACATTGATAGGAACTGTAGCCAACGTCTGCACTCCCCAGGGATGTGCATACTGGAAGATGCTTCCCTGACTCTTCTTCCCTTAGTTGTGCGTGTCTGCCTGGAGGAGAGCCATCCATCCAGGGAGAAAGTGGCTCTCCTCTCTGAGGCCAGCCTGCCGAGCCAGGGGTCACATTTCCTGCCCAGACTCTATTTCCTATGGCCAGCACACATGAACGCAGGCCTATGCTCTCCTAGTGCTCCGGTTCTTGCCTGTGTCTGTGCCTCTGAGCACCCAGACAGGTGCTGGCACCTGGACAGGTAAGGATTTGCTCTGTAAACCATCCCACTCCAGGTTCAGCTCTGTAAACCCTCCCAGCTCCTGAATCCAGCCCCACACTGCCCTATAGCCACGCACGACTGTTCTGATTAATTAATTGAAGTAAAAGAAAAATTGGTGACCTGGTGACACTAGCTGGCCTCGTGTGGTTGGTAGTTACTGTCCTGGGTTACACAAGGACAAAACATGTCCACCAAGCCAGAAAGTTCTATTATGAGGTACTAATCTAGACCATGATAAAATCAGCTCCTTTCTAACTCACGTTCTTCCCTCACTGCTGCAGAATTCATGAATTAACCGTGGAAGTTCCTGGCGTGAGAGAGAAGACAGTTGAGGCGCGGTTGGGCTTCGCTGAGCAGCCGGGATGGCGCAGTACAAGGGCAGCTTGCGGGAGGCCGGCCGGGCCATGCACCTCATCAAGAAGCGCGAGAAGCAGAAGGCTCAGATGGAGGTGCTGAAGCAGCGCATCGCCGAAGAGACCATCATGAAATCGAAGGTGGACAAGAAGTTCTCGGCCCACTATGATGCTGTGGAGGCCGAGCTGAAGTCTAGCACGGTGGGCCTGGTGACCCTGAACGACATGAAAGCCAAGCAAGAGGCACTGCTGCGGGAGCGAGAGATGCAGCTGGCCCAGAGGAAGCAGCTGGAGGAGCGAAGGATACAGCTGGAGATGCGGCGCGAGAAGGAGCGCAGGCGTGAGCACCAGCACAAGATCGCCAGCCTGTCCTTCTCGCTCGATGAGCTCGACGGCGATGACGGCGACAACGGCGACCAGGGCCATGTGACCCAGGCCAGCAAGAGCAAGAAGAACCTGGGCAAGAATCCCGACGTGGACACCAGCTTCCTGCCAGACCGCGAGCGTGAGGAGGAGGAGAAGCGGCTGCGAGAAGAGCTGCGCAAGGAGTGGGAGGCCAAGCGTGAGCAGGTGAAGAGTGAGGAGATGGAGATCACCTTCAGCTACTGGGATGGCTCAGGGCACCGGCGCATGGTGCGCATGAGCAAGGGTAGCACCGTGCAGCAGTTCCTCAAGAAAGCTCTGCAGGAGCTGCGCCAGGACTTCCACGAGCTGCGCGTGGCTGGCGTGAGCAGCTCATGTACATCAAAGAGGACCTCATCCTGCCCCACTACCACACCTTCTATGACTTCATCGTCACGAAGGCCAGGGGCAAGAGCGGTCCGCTCTTCAACTTCGATGTGCACGACGACACGCGGCTGCTCAGCGACGCCACCGTGGAGAAGGACGAGTCGCACGCGGGCAAGGTGGTGCTGCGGAGCTGGTACGAGAAGAACAAGCACATCTTCCCCGCCAGCCGCTGGGAGCCCTACGACCCGGAGAAGAAGTGGGAAAAGTACACCATCCGGTGACCCACGCCAGGAAGGAGACCAGCCAGAACAGGAAATGCCCAGACTTCTAGACCCAGCAAATTCCGACTTGGTTTGGAGAGCATCATTTCTACCCTGAGATTTAATAAAGCTAGAGGGTTCCCCTTATCCCAGTTTGGTCATTCTGTTGCTGGCGTTGTTCTTTGTTGTTTGGTTGCTTTTTCAGACTATCATTAACTTTGCCGTGTGGTTCATCACCTCGCCCTCCTGTGCTCTGTTAGACCATGGCTGCACCATAAAGGGCACATTTTTGGCCAAGTAATCATGAGCATGGATTGTGCATCCAGACTGGCTGGGTCGAATTATGCTGCCCAGCTTCTTACTGAAGGTGTAGTTTTGAACAAGCTTATTGAACCTCGGTGCCTTAGTTTCTCCACCTGTAAAAGGAAATAACAATGCCATCTACCTCAGAAGGCTAATGTGAGTTAAATCAGTTAATATTTGTAAAGCACTTAGAGTTCAATAAATGTCTACTATTCTTTTTATGATCCTGATTCCTTTGTTTAAAAATTGCTATGATCCAGTTCTGAAATGTCTGAGGTCATATGTAGGGTCCTCCCAATCTCTGGCTTCCTGTCTTACCGTGTGGTTCCCTCCACTCTGCACATGACCAGTTCCCTTTCTGCTTGTCTACCTCATGGTGACACAGCAAAAAGAGCCCTCGTTGGAGCTGAGCAGCTACTGTAAACCATTTTTTATGGTGGTGATGGTGTGGTGCTGGGGATTACAATCTCTTTCCTATATGTGTTACCCAGTGTCAGTATTGTATTCTGACAACACAAAATCCACTAAGACATACACTAAACTTCTGAAATCTTCCTAAAATTTCCTTACTGCCACAGCCATGGTGACCAGTCTGCCTTGCATGCATAGCAGGCTGGGAGTGTAACCAAATGTGCTGGGAGTGAACCAACAGTGTCCGTCACAGACGAGAGCCCCAGAGTAGAAAGGGGTTAAGTGCATCCTCAGACCCCAACATATGCCAGATGATTTGGTAGGCTGTATTTTATCCAATTACCACAGCAACACCTCGAGATGTTGGTGTTATTTGCCTGGTGAGGAAACTTAGTTGAGAGGGTCTAAATCACTGGGATGGAGTCACACAAAGTTGAGACTGGGAGTTTAAGGTATAACCAGAAATATAGCTGGTCGTCCTAGGGTGGGGCATGGAGCTCCTAAAACCTAAAACTCTTATCCTGAATGGTAGAGGAGTGTCTTTTGTTATTCATAATGAGCCCCTTTAACCATACCTGAGTTTGTGGTTTTCATAAAGTGGGATGGGGCCCCAGATAGCCCCAGGATAGGGCCATTTCACAGAAAGACCAGGTGTTTAGAGAGCTGCAGTTTTATCCCCAACCACCAAACTCTGGGCAGGAGGGGGAGCCTGAAGTTCTGTAAAAACTCTGAACGGCAGCATTTAATGGCATGTGGGGTGGTAAACGCATCTAGTGCAGAAAAAACGGTGCCTCCTAGTTCCCCCAGGATAGACCCTCCTGTGCTCAGAACCCTGCATGACCTTGCTCTACATACTTCTGCATCTGTACCCTTTGTAAAATACCTTGAAATAAACCAGTAAATGTGAGTCTGTGCGCTCCTCTAGGAAATGGGGTCATGGGAACCCATAGTCAGCCTATCAGAAGTACAAGGGGCTTAGAATTGGGAATGGCAGCAGAAGTGGGGGGCAGTCTTGTGGGACCGAGTCCTTAGCTTGTGGGATCTGATGATGTCTCCCAGCAGTGAGAGTGATGCAAATGAAGTTTTGCATACTGGCACATGTCTGAGAATTGGTCAGGATAGTAAAAAAAAAAAAAAAAAAAAAAAAAAAAAAAAAAAAAAGTTTAGGTTAGTGAAAAAAAAAACTCATACATCTGGTGTCAGAAGTGTTTAGTATGAAAGCTTTAACAAACATGTTTCCTCAGAGATTTGAACTAAATCTGGTATCAACACCTAAAATTTGTTGCCTGTAACTTCATGTTTATTCATCATGGTTGCAAATTGTATAAAGAGGTAATTCTACAAGGCTTCTGAGAAAAGCGTCTGTCTTCTTCCCTTCCTCTCACTTCCAGTTACCCAGAGGTAACTACTTTCCAAGCAGATACTCTTGCTGAGACTTGAGTTTTCAGTTTTCCGCGTAGACATTGGCTTCTGGTTATGGATGCGAAGAAATTCTCTTTCTTCCCTCTGTTTCTCCTTCAACCCCTAACACACATGGGAACCCTCTCTACCCCCGATCCTTCCCATAGATGTAAAAAGTACTTTTGCTTAGATCACTATTCATGTGTTTGCAATATGATTGTACAAATACCTCACGGTACATTATGAACAATATTTTTTCCAGAGTTAGTGTTTTTCTTATTTTCTATTTTGATTGAATTTCAGGTCCTTAATAATAAACCAACCTCATACTTCCTGTCAATTATCTTCATCCTCTCAATAGTAAAGCCATTAGCATTGGCAATATAAATAGAAAACAGAGAAATTCTCCCTAGATAATGACTTTATTTGGAAGTGACAGTAGGTTGAAATCTGGGTTAGGTGGTGTCATGGTGAACTATACGGTAGCCATAACTGGATCCCAGGGAGTCCAAGGAAAGCAGGGTTTTTAAGGACAAATAGAGAGGATTACGTAAATTGTCTTGAGACACAGAGAACAGTAGTTACGTGTGCTTATCTCAGGAGTGACGTCAGTTTATTTGTGAAGACAGTATGTCAGGCAAATGTTCTTGGGCATCTGACTAGCTGTCCTGGTGACTCACGTAGAGAGCTGCAGGTAGTATCCCTTGGAATAATTTCTGCCATCAGGCAACCAGTGTGAGAACTCTGCCTTTGTGGCCTCCTGGCCGTTTAGTTAGGGTCTGACAAAGTGACTCTGTTTTGATTCTGACAATTTTTACCTTAAATTAATCACAGATTGTTCTCAAATTCTTCATCTGATTATGCCAATATTTCTTCTGTATCTGACTTTTGTTTGGTTTCTTCATACCGTGTTTTTTGCTCTTTAGTATGGCTTGTAAATTCTTTTTATTGAAAACTGGAAATGATGTCCTGGGTACAAGAACAGCTGTAAACAGGCCTTTAATAATATGGAGTAAGGTGTGGGGAGTGGAAAAGTTCCATGGTCCGATGATTAGGATTTAGTCTATTACTGAGAGTGCAGGACAAAACTGGCAACTTCACACTCATCTCCCAGCGCCCTTCCCGGTCCTACCTCCACCATCAACACTGGGGTGGGACTGGATGGCTGGAGAAGGCAGGAACTGGGTGCTTCCCTTCTTCCACACAGAAAGTCAGAGCTGCCTGGAGCTGAGTATTACCCTGCCCAGGCTGACTATGCTCCGATGGTAACCTGGCGGGTTAGCCTCCGCTTCGCTAGTTTCTCCTGAGGGCAGGCCTTGTTAAAGAGAACAGAGAGTTCTGACATATTTTTAAATGATTCATTCCTTTTCCCCTCCCATATCAGAAGTATGAGGGGATTTTCTTTAACATTCACTGTGAGCTCTGGTTGAACTCCAGAGGTGAGACTCCCAAGTCCGTGGGCCCCTCCTATGACCGGCTCAGCCTGGGGTTTGTAACTCTCAGACTTCACACAGGGAGCCTCCAGCAATTTGACAGTTGCAGGTAGCTCTTCCTACCTTGGCACTGGTTTCTGCAGTTTGTGCTGGTGGGTTCTGCTCAGTCAGCTGTGATTCTCTATGACTTAACCTCTGGCTCTCCACTTCGGGGAACTGTGGTTTGCCCCGTGACGTCATTTTCTCTTCTTTTTTAGTTTGTTCTGTTTCTTCTTCTTTTTCTTCTTCGTCTTCCTTGTCTTCTTCTCCTCCTCCTCTTCCCCCTCCTCCTTCTCCCCCTCCTCCTCCTTCCCCTCCTCCTCCTCCTCCTTCTTCTTGTTTTTAGGTGACTTCTACGATCTTTATATATCAGATGGAGAACCAGAAATTCCCCCTCTCAATATTTAGAAGCATTAAGCATCCTAATAATTTCAGCTTCTTGAAAATCCATCTCCTGAAGCCTTCCTACCTGGGCTGCATGCTCTCTACATTTCTGTCTGATGTTCCAGAAACTCCCTTTGCCATTATCAGGAGAATCCGCCCCACTTCTCTGCATGTTAAGTCCCACATTTCCTAGGTCTTGGGCCTTCATGTCTTCTCTCTTGATTTGCTTCATTTTGTTGGCAGTGTACCTCCCCCCATTGTTTACAGTCAAGGGTGTTAGAGAAGCATCTGTTCCTTGAGCTTGAGTAGCCAAATTCTTTTATCCTCCTTCTCAATTGAAAATTTGGCAGAATGGAAATCACCTTCTCTATAAATGTTAAAGGCCTTGCTCCATAATCTTACCATTTGCTTTCTTGATGATTCCACTTCATCAAGATCTCTATTTAAGCAAAAGCTTACGTAGAGGAGGCTTCATGTCCAACTAGGAAAACCACCAAGACATCTATCCCTGACTCGCCACAGAGGAGTGCCAGGCCAGCTCCCCTCTCACTGCATCTGCACATTCAGGCTGCTCTGTGCTGCCCCGCTTGTGCAGTGCCCATCAGATGGGGCTTCTTCTCAAAGGCAAGTGCTTCCTGCTTTGTTGGATCATCTTATTTCACAGTCCCCTCCCCGGGAAGCCCTCACTCAGATGCGAGTTCTCCCTCGTTCTTCCATTTCCCGTAGCACTCTGTACTTGTCCTATATTCCGTATTAGGCCATGCTGTTTCTTTCATTTCTGTGTTTCTTCATAAACTCCTTATGCCCAGAGGACAAGGCTTTATGATTCCTGTTTCCCTAGAGTGTCTGAATCACAGAAATATGGAGCTGACTAAGTTGAAAATAAAATCTCTTCCAGGATACCTTGAAATAACCAGCACTGCTCATGCCCAGGCCACAGATGACCCCAGACCTTTCTGGGTGGAATTCAAGAATGCGATGGATGGAACACCGGAGCCCTGGTTTTGGGGCTCTCTTTTGAATGAATTCGGTAGGAAAGTGTTACCTCCTCAGGTGATACTAAGGGCCAGGTGAAAATAATAATAAAAGCAAGTCATCCCTCGGCAAACTTCGGGGATAATGTTAGAAGTGTAAGGCATGATTTATCTTAGGCTAAATGCCACAGTGCAATTGCTGCTGGCAAGTATTCTCAGGGCAAGTGGGAAATTGGTCAAAGAAGGTCCTAAAAGTTATACAGCTAATATAGTCAGAGCTGGAATTCAAATCACTACATCTCACTGCCTCTTTTTGTACAAAACCCTGGAGTTTGGTTGTGGCTCAACCATTCTGGGGACCCTAAGCAACTCTAGAGTGTACATGGTATTTTTTCTGACAAATTATTTCCTTTTGTAGGATCCCCCATGCCACCCCTACTGTCTATGTGGCCCAGGAGGTGGGGCCATTAGTTCTACTGCTACTCTGCTGTGTGGCTGAAGGGTGGCGTGTGTGGAGCTAGGAGAGCAAGAGAAGGCTGGAGAAGGGAGTGAGAGAGAGGAAGCTCTCCACTGAATACTAAATTGTTTCTCAAAGCCCCACCTCCAAATAAATAGCTTTGAGATAGCTTCAACATGAAGTTGGGGGAGCAAAATTCATTCAGTAGCATTGGTCAATGGCCAGCCAGTCCCTGGGTCCTCCAAGGCTGATCCGAGGCATGTTCAGAAGTCTGTAGAGAAACGAGAACAGTAAGGATGTTAAGTTTTTCATAAAGTTTTTTTTTCATTTAATACAATATGTTTATGTGGAGATTGTGCTTTTTTCCCCCTATGTTTTGTGTTAAATGTCCTTTATAGTGAAATTATAATCAGTGTAGAAGCTAGCTTTTGCTAAGATCAGTGTAGAAGCTAAGCTTTTGCTAAGCTTCTGTAAAACCTCTTTATTTGGACATAGTAAAATATGATCACCCTGTGGGGTCCCTGCACAGCATCGCTAGGGTTTCAAGGTCTGGAAAGCTCTGAGCTCTTTCAGCTGTGTCAGCATGGAATAGGAATGCGGCCATGGCAGTGTGTGATTTGCCCAGGTCACAAGCTGGTTAGCAAACTCCAGCCTTGGACCGCTGATGCTGGGCTCCCTCTGCCTGCCCTCCCCCTTCAGGGACACTGGCCTGATGGGGTGGAGCCAGCACTCGCACTGGGTGAGACCTCTGATGCCCCACAGGACCACCAGAGCAGAATGAAGGACTCAGGCTGATAGCAGCTACTAAGGGAAGCCCATCTACTGTGGTCCCGAGTCACAGCATGGAGAGGTCCCCTCTTCTGACTCCTGCATCCATTAGTCTCCTCTCTTTGCCAATTGGAAAGCTCTTGGTTCGTTCTCGGCTGCTTTTGAGAATAGGCAAGACCATCCCCACACAACGAGGGGCAAATGATACTCTTTCCAGGGGTGGAGTGAAGACTGCCAAATTTCAGTGTCTTCCCATAAGGTCAGGTGGAGAAAAATCATCTACAGTGAGGTCTCGGGGATCATCACAGAGCCTCCCATCTTCTTTTAAAACCCTAATGCACTGAGTTACTGCAGAAAATATTGATAGATGGACAGACTGAGCTGGCCTGACCCAGCAGGTGTCATTCTAGTGATCCGAAAGCATCACAGCGGGTTCGGCGCTGGGGTCGGGCTTGTGTTTTCCGTGACTCCTCAGCACGAGGAACGGGAGCTTCTATGTTTGTATTCGGAGGACTGCAGCAGAGAAAGGCATTTCCCACGGAGTCAGGCTTTTGCCAAGTAAATGTCAGTAAGTGGTGTTAGGAAGAAAAGAAAAACCAGCTGAAGTTTCTCATATCAAACTGATGATGGGAATTGATTTCTCTAGGAGAATCCATGACCATCCGGCCAATAAGTCAGACTTCTTGTAAAAGAGTATGTCCGCATGTGTGTACATGTGTGCAAATATGTGTGCGCACATTCAGGTCTCCGGCAGACGCTGGAGCTGCTCCCTCACAGGCCCCCAGGAACACTGCGTCGTGCCCTCCATCACGGCAGTGTGGACTGCTGGCTGTGACTGAGGAGCCGGGAGGCTGAAGTCACTGGGAAGACAGCGGGATCTGATCCCTGCCGGCGGGGGGCGGCCCCCAAGAGCACCCCGAGGACACGTCCTTCTTGGCTTCACATCTGAATGTGATCAGCAGAATTCTGATGGAATAACCACATGTGCCATAGAAGATCAGGTCATAAAAGGCGGTACCTTCCACCTCCGCTCTCTCGGACCACTCTGCGGAGGCCAGCTGCGGTGTCCTGATGGCAATGGGGCAACCTCACGTGAAGGGCTGCCTGGTAAGAGGTGAGGAATTGAGACCATCTGCGAGCAGCCAACACAAACCAGGCAGCAGTCTTGGCATCAGATCCCCGGCCCCGTCGAGTTTTCTGATGACTGTGGTCCAGCAAACAACTTGACTCATGAGAGATACAAAACTAATATGTTTGTATTAACTGACACACGTTTTACCTACCATGTTACACACCCATTTAAAGTCCACGGCTTTTAGGCTGTCCATCGGGCTGTGCAAACATTACCACACTCTAATTCTGGAACACTTGCATCACTCCAAAAACAAACGCTTGGCTCAGTACCAGGCACCCTCCATCTCCTTCTCAGCTCTAGGAAGCCACAGATTATTTTCTGATTCTACATATCTGCCTATTCTGGACGTTTCGTATCAGTGGAATCACATGATTTGTTCCCTTTTGTGCCCAATTTGTTACTTACAATACTTTCAAGCTTTACACATGTAGAAGTGTCCATCAATATTTCATCCTCTCCTACGGCCAAATAATATTCTAACACTTTGTTTACCTGTCCTTTCTTTGGTTGATGGACATTTGGGTTATTTCCACTTTTTTATTTTTATCAACGGTGCCTCTAAATGAACATTTTATATGAATTATTGTGTGGCTATATGTCTGTAGTTCTCATAGCTATGTAGCTAGGATTGGAATTTCTGGGTCATATGGTAAATATATGTAAGCTTTTTTTTTTTTTTTTTTTTGGTGTGCCGGGGATTTAACACTTGGGGCCTTGTGCTTGCAAGGCAAGCACTCTAATCACTGAGCTAAATCCCCAGCCCCTATATGTAAGCTTTTGAGGATGATTTCCAAAGCAGCTGCACTATTTTGCATTCCCAGAAGTAGCGTGTGAGGGTTTCAGATTCTTTGCCTCCTCGAGAACATTCATTATTATCGGTCATTTTTATTGTAGCCACCCTTGTGGGTATCAAGTGGTATCTCACCATGATTTTATTTTGCATTTCCATGGTGCTTATTGGTATTAAGCATCATTTTGTGTTTACTGGCAATTTGTATAACTGCCCTGAAGAAATTCTATCTGATCCTTTGCCCATTTTTAAATTGTTACATTTCTTTTTACTAGTCATAAGAATTCTTTATTCTATGTACAAGTGCCATATCACATAGGTGGTTTACAAATGCATTCTCCCTTTTCATTTGTCTTTTCATTTTCTTGATTGGATTATTTAGGTACAAAAGCTTTAACATTTTGTAGTACAACTTACCTCTTTTCTTCATTTGTTGCTGGTGCTTTTGATTTTACATGCAAGGAAGAAACTATGGCCTAACCCAAGTTCATGAAGATTCACTTCTGTTTTCCTTTAAGAGTTTATAATTTTATCACGTATTTATGATTTTGGTCTATTTTGAGTCAGTTTTTATGTATGGCGTAAGATAAGGATCAAATTTCATTCTTTCATGTGTGACTAGTTGTCTGAGCACCATTCTTAATCTTGATCTTCAACTTGATTGGACTGAAAAACACAAGGAAATTAGTAAAACACATTTCTGGAAATGTCTGTGGGTGTTTCTGGAGAGAGCTGGATCCTGAGGGCTCTAACTTTATCAGTGGATTAATCCATTGATGAGAGCTTGGTTTGATAAAATTACTGGGAAGTAATGAAACAGGAGATGGGCTCTTCTCCCTCTCTCTGCTTCCTGGCTGCCATGAGATAAGCAGCCTTCCTATGGAAACAGGGGATGGGCTCTTCTCCCCTCTCTCTGCTTCCTGGCTGCCATGAGATAAGCAGCCTTCCTCCACCACTTCCTTCCACTATGATGTTTCTGCCCCACTGCAGGCCCAAAGCTATGGACTGAAACCTTTGAAACTGTAAGCCAAAATAAACCCTTCTTCTTTTAAACCAATTTATGTCAGGTATTTTGTCACAGCAATGAAGAGCTGATCAATACACTATTCTTTTCACTTTAAATGGTGTTGGTTCTCTTGAAAAATCATTTGACCATAGAAACATGAATTTATTTCTGAATTTGAATTTCTATGCCACTGATCTATGATCTGTCTTTTTACTAGCAGTTCACACTGTCTTGATTTCTGTTGCTTTGTGGTAGGTAACTGTGCTTCTATAATTTTATTCTTCTTTTTCAAAGCAAAGAATCAGCTCAGCTTTTAGTTTGTCTAGGAATATCTTTATTTCACCTCCATTTTTAAAAGATGGTTTTGCTGAACATAAGATTCTCCATTCACAATGGATTTTTTCATCCTTTTGTAGCCCCTGACTCTAGTTTCTCCCATTTTTCTCTGTCTTGACCAAAAAGTACAGAGAACACAGATTGCTCTGTGACCCTGCCAACTACATGTTTTCCCCACAGGTTTGAATGCCAGCCAGGCCTGTGAACATTTCCTGGTACTGATAAAGGTGTTTAAATTGTTGCAAAAAATACTGAAAAAAACTGACTTAAACCCTGAGCCAAATTCCTTAAACCCTCGTGTGAGCACCATAACCCGACTCCCTTGTAGTGAGACCTCAGTAAAACGTGCCTGTCCCTGGCTCTCTTGGTGAGGGCTGCTACAGCTCTGATGTTTAGCGTTTCTTTGGTGTCTTAACAGGCTTTGTCCCAGGATGTTTGGGGACAGTCTCTCTGTGTGTCAGTTAGCCATCTCCTAAACCACCTCCCAAAAATGCCATCAAATTAGAAATTCATCAATGGATTAATCCACTAATAAATTAGAGCCCGCTTGATCACTTCCGAGAGTGCTACCTCTTGAAACATGAGCTTTCTGGAGACGTCTGTGATCCAAACCACAACACTCGGTGCTCCTCTGCCCCGCTCTTGAAGAGGCCACATCCTCAGGTCTGGCGGGTAATAACGACTTCGAAGGTGGGAGTTTGCCTGCAGGTTTTTGATTGGAAGCCACCTTATAGCAAGGGCGTGAGTCAGCTAGTCCCATTAAGGTTCCTCTGCTCGTGATGAGTCATTTTGCTTTTGCAGCTTTCAAGATTATCTCTTTATTGTTGGCTTTCAGCACCTTGACTAGGATGAGTTTGGGGTGTGGCTCCTCATTTAACCTCATTTAGAATTAATTGGGCTCTTTGGGTGTGTAGATTCTTTTCAGTGAATTTGGGAAGTTTTCAGCCATTACCTCAACATTTTTTTTCTATTCCTGTCTCTCCTTCTGATATACTTATTATGCATATAGTGGTGTGTTTAATGGTGCCCCAAATTCCTCTGGGGCTCAGTTTCTTTTTTTCCTCTTGGCTCTTCTAGTTGCACAATCTCTATCTATCTTCAAATTTGCTTGTTCTTTCTTCTGCTGCTCAAATCTATTGTTGAGTCTCTCTAGAGAAATTTTCACCACAGTTTTAATTTTCAAGTCTAGAATTTTCATTTGGTGCCCTTTTATAATTTCTATCTATTTATACTTTCTGTCTCAATAGACATTATCATCAGTCCTACCTTACTACTTTAGACATGGTCTCCTACATTTCTTTGAACATATTTATAATCGCTACTTTGAGGTCTTTCTCTGTTACACCCAACAGCTACATACTTTAAAGGCGGTTTCTATTTGCTTTTTTCCTCTGTAGTCACCACACTTCCCTGTTTCTTTGCATGTCTCCTAACTTTGGTTGAAAACTGGATATTTTAGTCAATATATTGTAGCAACTCTGGATACTGATTCCCCAACTCTGGGATTCGTTGCTTTGTTTAGTGACTTGGCTTAGTCACATCTATTTTCCTCAAATTTGTGTGGGCCTTGATGTCTCTGCTCAAACTTTCCCCCCTCAATTTTACCTGGAAGCCTGGTGTCCTACAGGTCCGCCTGGGTTAGCACAGTTTTTCGGCCCCTAATTTGTCAGATATTGTATATTAGTCCTGTGAACCAGTAAGGCTTTCATCTCTTACCGCCGGGTCTGTGTGTGGCCTAGAGGCTGCTTTTACTGTTCAGAGAATTTGTGAGTTTGCCATAAGGTCAGCCAGAAATGGTAGCTAGGAAGTTACCCTTCTATTGACTCCTCAGAGGACTCAGGCTTGAGCGCCCATACAGAGTTCCCAGCCACCAGAGATGACCGCAGGTTTAGCTGGATTCTTGGGCTGTCTTTCTCCTCGTTCTCCTCATTAAGCTCCTGGGTAGTCTGTCTCTGTTAGTATTACTTCCAGTTGTTCTTCTCCACTAATTGCTGGTTGGTTGCTCTATTGTTTTCAGTAATGACCTGGCGATTCCCCAACTCTGGGATTCCTTGCTTTGTTTAGTGACTTGGCTTAGTCACGTCTATTTTCCTCGAATTTGTGCGGGCCTTGATGTCTCTGCTCAAACTTTCCCCCCTCAATTTTACCTGGAAGCCTGGTGTCCTACAGGTCCGCCTGGGTTAGCACAGTTTTTCGGCCCCTAATTTGTCAGAGATTGTATATTAGTTATTGTATATTAGTCCTGTGAACCAGTAAGGCTTTCATCTCTTACCGCCGGGTCTGTGTGTGGCCTAGAGGCTGCTTTTACTGTTCAGAGAATTTGTGAGTTTGCCATAAGGTCAGCCAGAAATGGTAGCTAGGAAGTTACCCTTCTATTGACTCCTCAGAGGACTCAGGCTTGAGCGCCCATACAGAGTTCCCGGCCACCAGAGATGACCGCAGGTTTAGCTGGATTCTTGGGCTGTCTTTCTCCTCGTTCTCCTCATTAAGCTCCTGGGTAGTCTGTCTCTGTTAGTATTACTTCCAGTTGTTCTTCTCCACTAATTGCTGGTTGGTTGCTCTATTGTTTTCAGTAATGACCTGGGGACATAAGTTTCTCCACAGTGTGGGCCAATTAAAGTAGAGCCCACATGGCAGGGACAGTGAGCTGCTAGTATTTCAGCTGGCTCTAACCCGCCCAGGCAGAAATTTTACAACATGGAAAAGGATGGGGAACAGACTCTTCGCCAGCTGTACCACCTGGATCTTCCCTACCGAGCAGGTGCTGGGGGCACGGGTGGAACCAGTACCACCACCGCCCAATTGTCTTCAGCTCAGAGCTTGGAATGAGATTGGCGGATATGTGCCAGCTGCCAAATGGACCTGGAGTAGCTCTTGCGCCTCAGGAAGCCGCAGGAGATGGGAGTTGCTAAGCCCACCGGAGCAGCTCTCCTGCGACACAGTGCTTCCAGGGAATGGGGGACTGCACCTTTTATCAGACCCACCCGACCCCTTCCATGGTGGGATGGGAAAGCAGACACTGCTACCTGGCTGCCACCACGTGTGCAGTGTAGGACTTCTGCAGCATGGAGTTGCGGGGAGGGGGAACTACCCGAATCCATGGGCGGCTGAGTCCACTGGGAATATTCTCCTCCTCCTGGGAAGCTCTCTGCACCCTCGCTGTTCTTCCTGCGTCTCTGTAGCTTTGGGAGTGTGTGCTCCTCAAACTGTTGTAAACACTTTGATTAATATTCAGAGATTTGACTGACTTTGACCAATTTCATAGATGTCTTTCTGAGGAGGTGCGTTCCCCAAACTCGTCTCCCTTCTGCTTCAAGATAGTGCTTTAAATCCCCCCAAGAGGGGTGTCCAAGTAAAAACAAGTGACATGTATTACACACCACTGTTTGTGTAACAGACCACAGAGGGAGAACGATGACGATACGAGAATTTTCTCACGTGTGCTGTACTGAGAATATCTGTGAAAGGGGATACAAGCTCCTGTAGAAACCGTCGTTCAACTCGGGAAGGGAGTGAGATGGCTAGGAGACAAGAATAGAAAAGAGACTTTTCACAGTGTATCTGGCTTTTGCTTTTGAATGGTGAACCATACACGTGTGGTCTAAATATAAAGCATAATTATATATAAACTATAGTTAAAATTTAAACTGAATTTTTGTAAAAGCTACAGAAGTATCCCAAGTGGTAAAAGCCTGATTTTCAAGGAAGAGATTAGAAATTTCAAGATATGTTGGTTATTTTTCAATAGATAAGGAGAAGAGAAATTGTAAAAATAAAATAGAATTAAAGCTGTCATGTTTCAGTTCCCAGCTATCGGATCTGGGCTAACGCTTCACTATGCGGTTCACTCTCCTGGAGGGAGACGACCCTAAATAGTAAGCCTATGAGCTTTAGACAAGTCCCAGTCAATTTCCATGATGCGTGTGATGGCTACCTGATGGAATTTTAAAAGCTATGACTATGTATTTGGTATGGTTTATATATAAAACCTCATCTGTTCAGGGTAGATTCTTTAGAAGGTGATTGGACTATAGGGGGACTATAGTTGTCAGTGGAGTAACACATGGATGCGCTTTAGCTGAACGTGCTATTAGAGTGGGGCCCGGCTGGGGATGCACCCCCGCTGTTCTTCCTGCGTCTCTGTAGCTTTGGGATTGTGTGCTCCTCAAACTGTTGTAAACACTTTGATTAATATTCAGAGATTTGACTGACTTTGACCAATTTCATAGATGTCTTTCTGAGGAGGTGCGTTCCCCAAACTCGTCTCCCTTCTGCTTCAAGATAGTGCTTTAAATCCCCCCAAGAGGGGTGTCCAAGTAAAAACAAGTGACATGTATTACACACCACTGTTTGTGTAACAGACCACAGAGGGAGAACGATACAAGAATTTTCTCACGTGTGCTGTACTGAGAATATCTGTGAAAAGAGATACAAGCTCCTGTAGAAACCATCGTTCAACTCGGGAAGGGAGTGAGATGTCTAGGAGACAAGAATAGAAAAGAGACTTTTCACAGTGTATCTGGCTTTTGCTTTTGAATGGTGAACCATACACGTGTGGTCTAAATATAAAGCATAATTATATATAAACTATAGTTAAAATTTAAACTGAATTTTTGTAAAAGCTACAGAAGTATCCCAAGTGGTAAAAGCCTGATTTTCAAGGAAGAGATTAGAAATTTCAAGATATGTTGGTTATTTTTCAATAGATAAGGAGAAGAGAAATTGTAAAAATAAAATAGAATTAAAGCTGTCATGTTTCAGTTCCCAGCTATCGGATCTGGGCTAACGCTTCACTATGCGGTTCACTCTCCTGGAGGGAGACGACCCTAAATAGTAAGCCTATGAGCTTTAGACAAGTCCCAGTCAATTTCCATGATGCGTGTGATGGCTACCTGATGGAATTTTAAAAGCTATGACTATGTATTTGGTATGGTTTATATATAAAACCTCATCTGTTCAGGGTAGATTCTTTAGAAGGTGATTGGACTATAGGGGGACTATAGTTGTCAGTGGAGTAACACATGGATGCGCTTTAGCTGAACGTGCTATTAGAGTGGGGCCCGGCTGGGGATGGCAGGTCTTTACAGGCCTGGGAGAAATATTTCTTGCTCTGGGTCCACCGTGACTCTCTGCTCCCTGGCTGCCATGGCTTGCGCTGCTTTTCTCCACCACGCCCTCCCACCATGCCATTTCTGCCTTGGCCCAGCCAACCATGGACGCAAATGTTTGAAACCATGAGCCAGAGTAAGTCCTTCCTGTACTTTGTATCTGTCAGGTACTTTGCCCCAGCGATAAAAATGTGACTAATACAGAAGTTAACATAAATTTTGAGGAGCAGAGTTGCTGGAGACAAAGAATATAAAAATATTAGCAATGTTAATAAATACTGCCCAATTAACTTTTGTAGTATATTGGATTTTTTAAACACTATCATAATAATATCTCTCATCTTTCAAACACTTTTCTCAAAAGGTGAATTTTATTTCCCTTCCCCTTCGCATGGGCTCCGTGACTGTTTTTCGGTTAATGCAATATGGTGGAAGCAATGCTGTGCCTGTGGTGCAGCATTTAATTAACCTTACAGCTTCTACTTCCTGCCTCTTGAAATGCATGCTCTTGAGATACAATCTCTTAAAACTCTTCCCGCCTTACCGTGAGGAGCCAAGCCACAAGCAGAGGCTGTGTGTGAGCTCTTCAGTCGAGCCCCTCAGCCCACAGCCGGAGCCAACAGCCAACCAGGCGAGCACACCAGCCTCGACTTCTAACCAAGACCACACACCTGAGGACCGCAGCCTCCGGCAGTAGCATGCTCAGCAGAAGAACTTCCCCGATGAGTCCAGTAGATACTAAGAATCCTAAGAGGCAATAAACAGTTGTGAAAATTGTTTTAAGCTGCTAAGATTGGGAGTCTTTTGTAACACAGCAGGAGATAATTGAAATACCCTTTGGAAAGACTACACCAACTTTTATTCTCATCCAAGTTTATAAAAGTGCTTCCTTTCCCAAACCTGTACCGGTACCAGGTTGTTTTCTGTCTTATCATCACTGCAGTGTGATAGGTGAAGATTTTATTTCAATACTACTATGAATTTCAGTATTGAAGCTCTTAATGGGATTTCAGGGGAAATTGAGTGCTTTTTCTTTTTTCTTGCCATATAGAGCTTTTCAGTGAGCTGCCTGCTCACTAGGTTCTTTCTTTTTTAATTAGTTTTCATTTTGAGTTCTTCGTAAGTCATTAACCTTTGTTTTTTCACATTGCAATGTTTTTTCCAGAGTTTTACTCACATTGAGCGCTGCTTATAACTGTATTGTTGTACTGAAGTTTTTCATTTCCATACAAATATAATCCACCTCTGCCGGAGAGTCACCCCACAGTGTGATCAAGTCTCTGCTCTCTCTGGGCACTTGTCCTGAGGACAACGAAGAATGAAGTCCAGGATACAGCAGTGGTGAACAAACCGAGTACAGTTTATTAGAAAGAACAAAGAAAAGCTCTCATTGGCCCAGAAGTGCTCCAAGAGAGGACAGCAAGGAAGGGCCCAAGTTCGGGGGTTTTTATGCACTTTGGTGAGCATGCGAAAATGAGACAAAACAAGGCAGTCGCTGCTTTAGCGAGGCTTCTGATGTCAGGAGGAGCAGGCTGCCCTCATACCCCAACTTCCAGGGCTTATCTCAGTTTACCCGGGCCCTTGTCTTTTGAAACAAGGTAGTTACCCTTTTCAGTTAGGCTTCTGGCATTAGGAGAACACACTTTCCTGCCCAACCCCCCCGCCTTCCCCAGCAGACTTCAGAGAGCCTCTTTCCTTGTGTCCCCATCTCCAGGGGCTTGTCTTGGCTTGCTCGGGTCCCCACCCTCACAGACTATCGTTTATCTCCCGGTCTCCGTAGGAGCCCAACCACATCTGTGAGGATTACCTGTGTTTTTTATCTTTGCTGATGGGTTTTTGGTCAGAGTTCATGAACTATTTTGGAGTGTATTTTCTCTCTGTAACAAGCTTCGGGGAAGGGTCCAGCCCCTGCCTCACAGATTCTTTCTGACTCCCACCTGCCTGTTTGGCCACCTTGACATCTTACGCCCTGACCTCACAGCTCCTTGACCTCCTTAACTCCAATGACTTAGATTTTCTCTGCTTCCGACACTCAGCAGATCATCTGTGACTTAGAGATCAACATTACTTGTATTGCTCTACTTCCAAAATGTCCAATTTCTTTCTTTTTTTGTGTGTGTGTTAGGGATTGAACTCAGGGTCTTATGCTTTCTAGGAAAGCACTCTAACTACTCTACTCTACTTGAGCTATATCCCCAACCCCAAGATGTATAATTTCAAGGCCCCTCTGACCTTCTTAAGTCCTACTTCTCTTAACTTCCAGATAACTTGCACTTCCTACTCGGCATTGTTTCTGGAGTATCGGCTTCTCCAACTGCAATTTCTACTCCAATGCACTCTGGCCACTCGGCTTACCGTTCCAGTTTTATCAGTTAGAGCTCGCTAAAGGAACAGATTTCATACACACACACACACACACACACACACACACACACATATGATTTACAAAGTAGGCTTGCAATGGCCACCTGTGGAGTCAGGGTGAAAAAATGCAAAATGACCCTCTGCACACGGGAGAGCCGGGGATCCAGTCAAAAGCTGCAGGCCTGGAGTTCCCTGCACAGTCCAGTCCAAGCCCACACGGGAAAGCTGAAGGATCTGCGTTGGAAGGCTGAAGAGTGCGCTAGGAGCCTGAAGGAACCAGAGACAAATGTCCACGGATGACGGTGAAGATCGGAGCTCTTTCTTTCTTCCAAAGAAACAAAAGGGGCGTCCTTCTTCCTTCCCTTTTATTCCATCTGGGCCACAAGCCTATTGGTTGGTGCCACCCACGTCCAGGTGGGTCTTTCCTTGTCGGTTTGTGGGCTGCATGTCAGGCATCCTCGATGCGCCCAGAACTGTGCTCCACGGGCGGAGCAGGCGTCCCTCGGTCCATTCAGGCTGACAGCACAGTGCGCTATCGTGTGGGCGCTCGCCTTGCTGTGCCTTCCCTTTACCTCGGGGACTGCCGCACCCCTGGTAGTGTCACATCACGTGCATGCGCGGGCAGCAAGGTGACCAAGGACGAAGGCTCGGGGCGCGCCATCTGGGTGTGAATCTCGGCCCTGCCACGTACCAGCTTGACTTCCCCGAGGGTTACACAACCGTAGTGTTGCACCAACAGGACAGCCACTAACCGCGCCGTCATCGAGAACTCGGAGTGCCGCTGACTCGAGATGCGCTGTCGGTAAGAAACACACGCCGGAATCGAGACTTACAGAAATGTAAACTGTCTCGCTAGTAATCTTTTCATAGTGATTTCCTGCAGAAATGACATCGTTTTGGATAAACTGTGTTAAAATTCACTTCTTAGGATTTTAACACGACCCCTAGACACTTTGAAGGTCCAATGCGTCCTGTACCTGTTGAACAAGCTACGGCACAAAACGTAAGCACAGAGAGAGCCGCTTCGGCCCATCACCAGGGAGCTGTGACACATACTCAGACAGAAGTCACTAATGTTACAACCTTAGTTTGTTAATTCCTAAATAAACGGTAGAGACAATACATCCCTCATCTCTGCTAGGAGAGAGTAGATTTGGCAGCATGTAGAGGGCGAAAATGCTTCATACAGGTGATGAAAGTGTCACTCGCTTCATACAGGCGATGAAAGTGTCACTTCTCACTTGGAGAAGGAAAGAAAACACACTATCAGCCGAAACAGACTGGAGGGAAAGACGCTGAGCTGGCAGAGTTGTGGTCCTTGCCAGGCTGTGTGCAAGAGACTGAGTAAATCCGGGTAGAGCTACAGGTCTTCATTCTTGACACCCGTGTTGTCTCTCTCCTGACTCCCTTCTGACGCCAAACGCATGTCGGCTTTTCCATGCCGCAGCCTGTCCTCGGACACCAGCTGGGTGTCTGCAGGTCACGTCAGTTCTGAAAGGGACCCTGGAGTCAGCACACACCCTGAGGACGCAGTTGCAGGAGTGCCTCCAGGTCAGACGCCGGCCTCGGACGGGTGCCAGCGCCACTCATCCTGCTGCTCGGCCAACTGCAAACTTGAGCATTCCCCTGAACCATTAGGTTTGATGATTCACACACAGAACTCGGAAAAATACTTTATTCACATTATATAGGCTTTTTATTAAGGATATAACCAAATGGGAGAAACTGATGGGGGGATTAGAAGAGGGGCTGGCCTGGGGTTTTAGCCACCCTCCCAACATTTCGGTGTGTTTACCACTCCGGAATTTCCCCAACTCCATTCTTTAGGACACTTTTGAAGGTTTCATATTTATATGCACAATTGATTGAATCATTGGCCATTAGTGATTGAAAAATTCCAGTTCCTCTCTCTCTCTCCTAGAGTAACCAACCAGCCCCCACCCTGAAGCTATCTAGGAGCCCACCAAGAGTCTCTTCATTAGCATAAACTCAGTTATGGTTAAAGGGGCTCATTATGAGTAACAAAAGACTCTCCTATCACTTGAGAAATTTCAAGGGTTTTGGAAACTCTGTACCAGTGAACTAGTGACAAAGACCAAATATACAGATGGTTCCTAGAAACACAGTGGCTCAATTTAGAATTATTTTGCCTGATACACTTTCTGTTGATACCTGCTTGGAGTGTTGAATTTCAATCTCTTATCTGTCCATGTCTCTCTCTCTCTCTTTCTCTTGCGTATCTCAGCCCTCCCTCCTTCACAGCTCCCAGTCAGCCACACCATCAGACCCGTGTTGCTAAACCAGAACGTGTGGTAGGAAAGATGGATTAAATGCATTTTCCACTTACGGTATTTTCAATTTATCGTGAGTTTATCAGGACTTAACCCCATCCTAAGTCAAGAAGCATCTGTATATTTCTACTTACTTCACAGCACCATGTAAATAGTAATTACCGAAACCAGTGGTTAGCAAGCTTGTTTGGCCATGACCTTAAATATGCTTTACGTCTCAGCCAGGCACACAGATTCCACGAGCACACACATATGTATGTGTATGTATGTAACCGAAACCAAAGTTTCGGGCAAGTTCTAGGAAGCTGTACTCCCCTGTACTGTATGCAATAAACTGATGCTTTCGATTTAACTCATTCATTACTCTTTCATTCTGATTTTCAGTCTTCCTTGATAATTTAAATGCTGGCTCCACCAGGTTGCTTGACTCACTAATGTGTCTCCAGCCACATTGGCAAACGCTGTGCTCTCCGTAGCCAAGACTATAAAGCAGAGACTCACAAGCCACCGTCTGCCAGCAGAGTCACTCCTAGACCAGCAGGAAGAGACGGGGACATGTGACACCCTCAGCCAGGCACACAGATTTCATGTGCACACACATATGTATGTGCATGTATGTAACCGAAACCAAAGTTTCGTACTGTATGCAATAAACTGATGTTTTCGATTTAACTCATTCATTACTCTTTCATTCTGATTTTCAGTCTTCCTTGATAATTTAAATGCTGGCTCCAGCAGGTCGCTTGACTCACTAATGTGTCTCCAGCCACATTGGCAAACACTGTGCTCTCCGTAGCCAAGACTATAAAGCAGAGACTCACAAGCCACCGTCTGCCAGCAGAGTCACTCCTAGACCAGCAGGAAGAGACGGGGACATGTGACACGAACAGGAATGAGGCCAGAAGTGGTCCCCACAGTGGGCGCCTGAAACAGAAGTAGTACCAAACCTCATATACACAGTTTTTTTGCAGGTCGCTTGACTCACTAATGTGTCTCCAGCCACATTGGCAAACACTGTGCTCTCCGTAGCCAAGACTATAAAGCAGAGACTCACAAGCCACCGTCTGCCAGCAGAGTCACTCCTAGACCAGCAGGGAGAGACGGGGACATGTGACACGCCTCTCAAAGTAACTTGTCATGCTGTCAATCTTAGCTGCCTCAGCATACGATTTTTTCCTTTCCTTAGTTAATCAAGAATTTTCACTTAAAGGAAATGGTGTCTATTATGGTTTTAGTCTAGATGTCCCACGAAGCCTTGGGCTGTCATAGCTGGGGTCTTTTCAGAAGTGGCTGGATCTAGGGTGTGTGATTATTAAATTAGTCCACTGATCAGTCTGGCATAGCTCTGTTGGGATTGAGGATGTGATACTAGGATTAAGGGTGCTGGGATTAAGGGCAGGTAGCCTGGTAAAATATAAGGGACGGAAAGAGGCTTGTAGTCCTCTTGCTTACCTTGCTGCCTTCTGCCTGTCTGCCTTGCCACTCTGCCTTGGAGCGAGCCAATTGTCGACTGAAACCTCTACAAACTGTGAGCCAGATAAACCTTTCCCCCTTTAACTCTGGGTGTCGGGTGTTTTGTTTCAGCACAGAGGAAAGTAACTAAAACAGTCTCTGTTTGAAATATCTGAATTACTAGCATCACTAATCTTGTGTTCTGCGGCCATTATCAAGGAACTAAGGGTGACTTGCGCACAAACACTGTGATACTGTCCTCTCTACCTGAGACCTCTAACTGATCTCTAACTGAGACAACCGCTAAGTGGTTCGTGGGTGAGTAGTGCACACGGGTGGGACATCCTGGACACGGGGATGAGTCACGTACTGCGTGGCGAGGAGCAGGGCAGTGAGAGATTCCACCTGTTACTCAGAATCGTGTGTCGTTTTAAACTTGTGAGCTGCTTATTTCTGAAGTTTCACATTTAATATTTTTAGAGCATAGTTGCTGGAGGGGAACTGAAATCTCAGAAAGCAAAATCACAGTTAAGGCAGAATGACTGTATTCAAACAAAATTGCTCCTCCTAGAACTACCAATGGCAAAATTTTCCAAGCAGTGTTTTGTCGGGGTTCCCCAAATGGGCTCTAGCAACTGTCTTCACCCCACACCCACTTCCCAGTTTGTTTTTGAGACCTTGCACCGCCCCCAAACCAACCTTGGACCTGGATTAGTTCTAAGAAGGCCAATATTGTGGTGTGTGACTGGCCTGTCCACCTGACATGCAAACGTCAACAGGCAGACCATAGAGAGACCATTGTTCTGACTGTGGACCCTTCAGAGGAAGGGGGTCCCATGCAAGCACTGCACAAGAGATGCATGTGGCCTCGTACTGACTGGAAATCAACTTATTCCAGAAGGAATGGTAGAGAGATTTGTTCTCAGAGATGGCTTAGCCAGCCCTGTGAATCTGAAAACAGATGTTCTTCGTTATTCTGTAGAAACATATGGCTTTTACACTTTATTCTTCTCAGGGTAAATTGCTAGGGCATCATCTTACTTCTAATGGGCCGTGTCTAACATCTGTGCAAATGGGGCACGCTCATTTGGGGCTTACGGAGCTAGAAAGACGCCAGAACTGCTGAGGATTTGCTGCCCCACACAGGAAGGAGAGAAGCAGGGTGTGGCTAGAACACAAGTAGGTCAAGTCATAGAGCAAGGGGAATCAGTGCAGCAATGGAGATTTAGGGCAAAACATCCCAACCTACCTGTCCTGGAATATGGTTCAACTTGGTCTCCTATGCCTTCTACAGTGTTTGTATAGGATTTTAAAATTGATGTTTATAGAGTTTTATTTCTCATATTATGAATCTAACACATGTTTTTGTAGATATTTTCTAAAATACAGAAAAGGAAACAAATCAGTCACAATCCTAGTACTCAGAGAAAACTACTACCTATTATTATTTTGGCATTTTTCTTCTGGTCACTTTTGTCATGTACATATGTGTGTACACTTAGGATATATATTTTGGACACTAAACTGTATATGCAAGTTCGTAACCTGTTTTTTAAATTTACCATTATACTGATAGATTCATCCACAATTATTTCATTTGTAATGTCCCTTCTTCTTGTTACTCCAGCCATCTTTAAATGCCTGTAAATACTGAGATGCCTCCACAGGAAAAGTCAGCTTTGCCTCTCTCTCTCCCCCATGAATGAGTCAGTTTTCTGTAAATACCGAGATGCCTCCCCAGGAAAAGTCAGCTTTGCCTCTCTCTCTCCCCCATGAATGAGTCAGTTTTCAATCAGCAAGAATAAGGGCACCATAAACATCCAAAGCCATTGTATGGACCCGCCTAGAGAGACTAAACTGGCATTCAAAGCACATCTTTGTGTGGTTTTGAATAAGTATGTATTAGTCAGCTTTTCCATAGCTGGGACAAAATACCTGACACCCACAACTTCAGGAGGAAAGATTTGTTTTGTCTCCCAGTTTCAGAGGGTTCAGTCCATGATCAATTCCAAGTATGTGGCTGGCTCCAGGGCAGAAATGGTGTGGCTGAAGGAGTTGGTACCATTAGAAAGCAGAAAGACAGCAAGACAGCCAAAGACAGAGAAAGGAACCAGGACAAGAACACACCTTCTACGTCACACCCCCAGTGAGCCACCTCTTCCAGCCAGGCCCCACCTTCTAGGTGACACTCAGTTATGAGCTCATCAATGGATGAGTCCACTGATGACTGTAGTGCCCCTATGTCAAACCACCTTCCAAAAGTACCCCCCTCAACGCAAAAGTCTCGAATAGGAGACTTTTGAGGGACATTTTAGGTCTAAATCATAACACCGTATATCCAACAAAGTGGTTGGGAAACCTTGAGATTTTACCTGAGCCAGAGAAGGTGCCATAAGGTAAATTCCTTCCATGTTTCTAAGGATGCCTGGAACCAAGAACTTGAACTGCCTCGCACACCAGAAAGGAGCAGTCTCCTGCTGCAGAAGGGGCGCTCATATGACTGGAGCTGCAAACTCTCTACTCTTGTCAGAAGCACCCAGAAGTAGGGTCCACACTGGAAAGGGCTGTTTGCAGAGAAGAAATGAATAACCTTTCAGGTGGCCAACACTCTGCATATAGGACTCTGTTTACTCAGAATCGTGAGGAACCGGATGTGGACACAACAAGCTCCCTGAGGGTCCCTTCCCACAGGAGGGTCCCCCAAGAGTCTGTGTTCCTGCTGTTGCTGACTCCAAGCGGTACTTTCCACCTTTACCGTCTCTTGAGTCTCCCCAGTAGCTATATCCTGGGGCTCTGTCAGCCCCAGTCTACAGCCTTCAGATCTGAGATTGAGTTCACACCTTAGTTTCGTGTATTTTTAAAGGAAAGATATGATTTTCAAGACAATACCTTTCTGACCCCATCGGTTATCTAACACTGATGCAATCTGATGCCATCGGCTCTGGGGTGACAGAGTTAGAGATGAACACTTGGATCTTCCTAGCCCACTTCTGCCTCTGCACAGCCGTTTCCCTCGGTGCTGCCCTCCTCTTTGCCAGTTATTAACTTGGCCACATGGATCACTCTGATCCGTGTTATTCAGAAAAGATTCAAATCTCCACCACCACCTTCAGACAGAAAGTCCAGAGAAGCCAGGACTCATCTCAACTTCCATGAGAAACAGCTACCCAAAAAGGATGAAGGAAGTGCGGCCAAACCTCGGTCACTTTCTTCAGGACAAAGAGAAAGGTGTGGTTGCGTTCCCTTTTTCTTTCTCACTGTGTACGAGTTCACGTCCTGAGAATTTCTGTGTAAATTAGATCCAGTTCTGCCTTTGAAAGAGGCACCAAGACGTGGTGTGTGGGAAGCAGGGGATGTCCCATCATTGAGGCCAACACAAAAGATGAGCTGGTGGCTCCTAAACTTTGGTGAACACAGTTCACAGTGACCCTCCCCAAATGTGCAATCCCTCTGTCCGGTGCCCACCCACAGGTCAGCTCAGACCTGCCGGTGATTCCAGTGCACGTGAAAGGGCCTGGCCTTGGAGACTCACCGGGCAAGTAAGGGCAGAAACCCTTGCCTGTTAGCCTTGATGAGGGTGAATGGGTAGCAAAGAACTGGGGGCACCAGGCACAGGCATCTCTGCTAAGATGTTTTCACAAGGAGGAAGAGAAACTGAACAATAGCCACAGTGGGTGTGGGAGACAGGAAAGACGCTGCGCATCTCTCCTTAGGGTTTTAAAGAATACAGAAAGATGTAAGTGTATCCGTGCTGAGGCGAAAGGGCCAATGTGGAGGGGCAGTTGCAGGTGACCAGAGAGTGGAGGATGACTGATGGAGCTGAGTCCCAGGGAAAGCAAGCAGGGCTGAGGTCCTGCACACCTGGGTAAGGCCAGCCGGCCTTGCAGAGGAGAGAGGGGACATTGCAGAGGGAGGGCACGCTGTCCTTTGGGCCCAAGGAAGCTGAACAAAACCTTCAGAGGTAAGAGGAAGAGAATGGGGCATGTCATCTGTACCCCCATACTGTTGTGGTGTCTACAGCGGCGATGTTTCATAGTTTGGCTTTGCTTGAAGTGTTGCTACTGGCAAATGGGAAAGTTCCAGTTGTCAGAGTCTCAATGGTGCTGGCTTCCAGGAAGTAGTCTATATATGCTCAAGAAAAACTTCTCTGTCCTCTCACCACTATGGGACCACAGCACTCCAAAGCAACCCTTGGGCTGCTGTCTTGTCCTCTTACCAAAAACATCCTGGGGTGCTAGGCCATAAATTAGGCCAAGTGCTTCTTGGTGGATAAATTATCACTTGAACAGCAGGATCTGTTCCACGGTCATGAAGAATGAAAACCACGGAACGAGGAGGTACGGTGCAAGTGAAGTTATTTCAAAGCTACAAAGGCAAGAAAGTAAAAGCTCTAAAGGCAAGGAAGCAGAGCTCCCACTAGCCAGGAGGGGCTCTAAGTGGGATTCCCACAGGGGATCTCTGTCTAGGGGTTTTAAGGAGTGTAGAAGGGAGCGCGAGCCATTATGTAAGCAATATAATCTCTACCCTGTATGAGACTACATATTTTTTAGGATCTAATCTATGCAGTATTCATGCAGTTCTCACACAGGGCCCACGCAACCTTGAGCCAGTGACCTGCCTGATCACGCTCCGGGGAGGTCTGGACTGCGGGGGACACCTGGCAGGCTTTTGTGAGATCTCAGAGGGTCGTGACTCAGTGGTCTCCACGTGGGGCTTCCTGGCTCCATTTTGGGGCTGCTGTCCTTAAGGCTTCATAGAATCCTAGCTCCTATATCACCAGTTGCTGTGACAATATCTCACAGAACAAAGGGGATTGAAGGACATTGTTTTTGATGTTTATTTTGTGTTATGCAAAAGTATATGTGTGTGTGTATATATGCATATATACACATATATATGTATAAAATGTGTATGTATTTTTATGTAAATATGTGTTCTTCCAGAAAATTTAGGAAACAGAGATGAGCAGAAAGTGTGAGGGTCGCTCATAGTCCTACCCCACAAAGACTTCAGTGCCGTTCTACAAAGCTGAAAGATAGTCCCCAGCCTGTCTCCTGTAGTTCACGGCCTGGCGTTGAGCCCTCCCCCATGGAATCAGGGCCAGCTCTGCCTGGCCAACAGAATATAGAGAAAAACACAGTGCTCAGTTACCCCCGCCCAGGCTGAGGCCTACTGACTGAGACTCTTGGCTTGCTAGCTCAGGGGAAAATCAGCCACCAAAGCATGCGACATGCTAGCAGCACCACCGTGGAGAACAGCACAGGCAGAGGGACTGAGGCTGCCCAGATGGCAGGTGGCACCCACTTGTCCACTGTGCAGGGCCACTGGATCCTCCCGCCCAGCCCAGACTCCAGGTGACCCAGAACTAGCCCAACAGCAGGCTGCAAACTTCATGACAGACTGCAACCCCAAATTGCCCCGAAGGCCACTCTCAGATTTCGTCCTTTGGAAACTGCAATGTTTGATTATCTTGTTTTAAAAACCAGTAAGTTTATAGACAATTTGTGTAATTGATTTCCTTATTTAGGAATACACTGAGTGCCATCAAGATCCTCTTTCAATATGAGATATTCAGCTAGTCATTCTCTGACCACTAAGCACTTTCTTACTTCTTAACTAACCAGACATACTTGCCTCTTTCTCTATTTACATAAGGCATTTCAGTGTAAATGAAATTCACACCGAAATTCACACTGGAATTCCTTATGTCTTGGGTTTGGGTACCTGTGGGGGGATCCCAGGACCAGTGCACTGCAGAAACCAAGGGAGGGCTGTAATTATTCTTGATTTGACTACTGACTCCATGTGGAATTGGCAAATTCTTTTTCTGTCTTTGAGAATTTTTCCCCAGGGTCTGAGTTAATGAGAGAAAAATGGAGATGAACACAATTGTTTACTTATTATACAAAATTATCTTGTAGAATGAAATTATTCACAACATTTCAATTAGTGGGTAGACAATACATTGCAAGCAGTGATGCAGGCCCCAAAATGAGTCTCCACTGTCGCATTCTGATTTTTACAAGCTAAGCCCCTGTCTCCAAAGCAATGAGATTCTAACTTTTAGGATTCAGCTCCCCTAAATGAACTGAGCCCAGCCAGGTCCCTAGATGAATTGATGACATACTTTAGAGGGTCTTGGTCCCCTGCTCAGCAGTATGTCATGAAGTAAATGCAGGGATTATAGTACCCTAGTGAACTGTGCTAATTCACATTGATTACACATGGGTCTGACTTACCGCCACAGGCTTAGAGAGGATGTGAATATTGTTTACCATTTAAAAAACCAAATCTTTATGCTTTTTTCCTAAATAGACTCAAAACATTGCTCCTGCAGTGACACATATGTTAAGGTGGAAAACTGGATTTATAAATCCCTGGGGCAACCAATCTGAGGCCACCATTGTGCCTCCTCTAGTTACCTCTGGCATTAAATTGTTGGGCCAATTTACCCTAATAATTTGGTAAGGTAGCTTTGGGCTTTTTTGTTCTGACTTAAATACTATTATCATTTGACCATGGAGTAAATCCCCTCTTGTTATGGTTTAGATCTAGAATGTCCCCCAAAACTCTCATGCCCTCAGACCTGGGGGTTTTGGGAGGATGATTCAGTCTTAGACTACTGTACTCATCGGTGGTTTCATCCACTAAAGAGTCCACAAACCGAGTGTGCTGTTAGGAAGTAGGGCTGGATAGAGGTGGGCCAGTGGGGGTGTGACCTGGAAGGGTTTAGTTCCTGACCTGGCTCTTCCCTTCTCTCTCCACTTCTTGGCCGCCATGATGTGAGCAGCTTTTCTCCACTATGCCCCTCTGCCATGCCATTTCTGCCTTAGAGCTGGCCAGCCATGGACTGACTCGTCTAAAAACCATGAGCCAAAATAAATGTCTCCTCCTTTAAGTGGTGGGTGTCAGGTATTTTGCCCAGAATGAGAAAAGTGACTGAAATACCAGCCTCCCTTTATTGGCCATAGTGAACAGAGAGAGTTACTCAGCTATAGATTTTCATAGCGGCAGAAAAAAGTATAATATCCCATTTTTTGCCATTGTCAATAAATATATGCATTATTCCATTAAACAAATGCATATTTATTGCTACTTTTAGGATTTCTAAATCCCATTATCCAGTTCCACAAATATAAATGTACTGCCAATATTATCCTGAGAATGTATCAGGGAGAGAAAACTAGAAACAGGGAGAAAGGAACTGCCAAGTCTTATTTCTTTGGTTCGGTTTTAATGGTCTACTACCTAACAGATTTTCTCAAGCGTTTATTTGAAAGGAATAAGAAAACCTTAGAATGTCCTAGAATGAGCAAGTCACACTATACTAGACTTTTTGTTTAAACTGTCAATCAATAATCAGTAAGTATACAAGAGCTTTACTTGGGATAAGAGGAACTGTAAACTAGGGAGATACACATATGTGACAAGGCGAGAGTGTGTTCCCAAGAAGAGAGCAAAGGGCCAGAGTATAAGAAGGAGAAAGCTACAAGGACAGTGCAGATAACACCAAGCCTGCACGTCCACAGCTGATAGACAAACGTGGTAACCGCTGCAGCCAGGTGCAGTTAGTTTACGTGCAGAGAGTAGAAACATTTCTGGCTTCTGTTTCCGAATGTGCTCTCTCCTGGTCAAAGTGATTCCATCTTGGGTGGAATTTCCCAGTATTTCCTCCTGGAACCTTCTACGAAGAGATAGGTGTGGTTCTGTCCTGTTTCAGATGAGGAAAGTGAAGTGTTCATAGCTGTAATAACTTGTCCAGACTTCTAAGTGTTTAAAGGAAGATTTGGATTTGGCCTTGGGTTTGCCTTATTCCTACCTACTGTGAGAATCCAAACAGATAGCATTCTGTGTTCTATTATTAGAGTTCTTGACTGCAAGCAACAAAAACACTAGACAAAGACAATCAAAGAGGACTTGTTGGAAAGAAAGGGGGTGGGTGGCGTGGGAGGATGTGAGTATGATTCGCAGGGTCAAGAGAAGACTGAAGGAGCAGGCTCAGGAACTGGCAGGCACCAGGGGCTCCGACATCCTGGGAGGGGCCATCTCCTCCCCACAGGGCCAGGCAGCCGACATGATGCCTTTGCTTCAGAGCATGAGCTGAGGGACCAGAGTCCACAAGGGCACTTCTGAATGGCCAGTCCAGGGGCTCACACTCACTCCTCTGGAAATAGCCCAGCCAGGAGAAAGATAATCTGAAAGACCTCTTCTGCATCTATCCTGGGAGAGAAGCCCTGAATTTACCCTTCCATCCAGACCCCCTACACTACGTGTGAATGGAAGTCATGGACGGTGCTAAGCAGTAAAGTGAAGCAAATGCCCAACACATTCTTAGAACCTAAAATTCTAGTCTTAGTGAAAAAGTGTGGAGTTGCAGTGTGAACTTCGCCAGTTCACCTGGGATGAGCTGTGTTTCCCTGGCTAGCATATGAAATCCGTGGGCAAGGGGGATGCCTGTCATGATAACTCCAGATTCTGGTACAAGGTGTGTGCTCCAAAGAATATTTTTGAATGAATGACTGAATTTTGTGTACTGTTCCTCTGACATCCATTCATCGACATCAGATAATTCTAGGCAAATTACACAAACTTAACTTTCTTTACTGACTTAAGATGCTATAAACAGGGAAGACAATAAACTCCCTAGCCTTCTTGGACAGCGTTATGACAAATGCCATTCAGCACGTCAGTGACTGAGCTCGGAGTCACCCCCATGGCTTATACTTCCCTTCAGAAATTTCAGGAACCATGTTTCCTTTTTTAAAAAAAGTTAAAGACAATGTATCATCAAGATTAAGTAATTTTTTTAAACATTTGATTTATATCCTCATCATTTTTGCATATTACCTTTAACTTTCTCTAGGAGATAAATATTTCTCATGGTTGTAATCTAGTGTGTACAACTTTTATGTATTTTTCCATAGAATATTATAGTGTTTTATGTCTCAAAATAAACTTCATCATTTTAATTTTAATGGTGGTGTAATATTCTGTGATCTTGACCTACCGTAATTTACTAAACTGTTTCCTTATTATTGGGCATCAGACTTTTACTAAACCACTTCCTTATTATTGGGCATCTGGTTCATATACATCAGACTTTTAACAAGATACAGCCTCTGAGACGATCTAGGATATTGCCAGAAGATGCCTTATGGATGTGATTTCGATGTTAAAGTGCATCCATTTATGATTCCATTGTGAGCACACTAAGGACTGCTCCTGAACTGGTTGGCGACACGGGTCTGATGCACACAAAGAGAATTTCAGGCAAACTAGGAACGTACATAAAATTCAACAGCATGAAATAAATTAGATGCATGTAAGGGGAAAAAAGATAAATAAGCACAGAAACATGAAATGGAGCCAGATACGCAGATAAAGACATTTTAATCACATTGCTCAGTGACATGGGATCATTTTCATGCCCCTGGAGTTAAGACTGTATTGAGTCCATAGTTTCATCAAATCTGAAAATATTGCCTCTATACTGCTGTTCTGTCTCGGTTTCGCTGTAAGATTATTTTAAATCTATATTCCCAGATCAAAGCAACGATATTCAGAATGAGAGAGAGAATAGAAAATGCCATGGAGAGGCATTGTCTCTAGCTTATCTCCCTTCCCCCAGAAAAGGAGAATCGCAGGGGTGAATTTGAGATGGTGGAGACACATGAAGACACACTGAAGAATAGAAAAAAAATTATTTTTGCATGGTGTGTGTGTTTCTTAGGAAGAAATAAGAGATGCAGAATGCTGTTTCTGCCTGTGTCAGTCGCTCTCTGAAGCACTGACCAGCATCTTTGGTCTTCGGATCTGAAGTTGTCCCTTCATGAGAACCAGGGCTCATCCCTGCCTGTGCTGCTCCCAGCTAAGCCGTGGGCAAGTCCCGCCTCCCTGGGTTGTCATTCCCCTAGCAGCAGAAGCAACAGACCATGGAACACAATTCCTGTGGATTTGCCTCAGATACGAAAAAAATCTTACTTCGTCCTTCTTCCCCCACTTCTCTGATCCTCTGATCCTGTGACTTTGCAACCACCTTGAAAATCTACTCAAATTTTTATACATCGAGGGACATATCTGCTGGGAAACCTTCTTCATGGACCACTCCTTTATTCTAAGACATGCCACTGTGGTCGGCTGACGGCACAAAGCCCGGCTCATAGCAGCGATCAGAGTAACACTTGATGTCATCCTGCACCCTGTGAAATGTCTCCTGAGTACATTCTATAATGTTAAGGAAGTGACTGAATTCTACTATGCAGATGAATATACTTAATTATGTAGCATTATATATTTAGGTATTTGTCAGTAATTAACAATAAATCAGAGGAATTCGATTTCTCAGAGATTAGATTTTAAGATATCTAAAAGTCTCAGAGATTAGATTTTAAATTTTCTTTGCAGGTTCAACCAACTTCAGATTGAAAAATATATTTTTAAGGCTAAAGTTTTATAAGAAAAAAACTAATTAAATTTCTCTTTATTAACACATGCACCATTGTGTTTGTCAGCTTTGTCACTGTAATAAAATAGCTAAGGTAATTAACTTAAAAGGAGAATGAATTTATTATATATATACAATCTCTCCCCATCATCTCCATATTGAAAATTTCTTCCTTTGCAGGTTCAACCAACTTCCAATTGAAAAATGTATTTTTAAGGCGTGGCTGTACTGAACATGTACAAATACTTTTTTGTTATTATCCCCTAAAGAATACAACTATTTACATAGCATTTGCACTGCATTAGGTGTTACACATAATCTAGAGATGACTTAAAGTATATAAGAAGATGTGCTTTTTTTTTTCTTTTTACAGAAACTACATCAATTTATATAAGGGTATAGACATCTAAGGATCCAGGTATCCACAGTGGGTCCGGGAACCTGGCCCCTGCAGATACCAAGGGACAATTGTATCATGCATAACATGAGTTGACATCACAATGTCTAATTTCCATTCGGTTCCTTAAGGTTCTCCCAGTCTCCCCCTTGTCTTCAGCAGCATGTAGTGGAGACACCTGGGAAGTGAGAAGGACCCCTCTGATGGGTTGGGCAGGGAAGGTCTTTCTGAGGAGGCAATCTGAATGGAAGTGGTAAGTAGACTGGGGACCCAGGAGTCAGCAAAAGCAAAGCCTCAGGACTGGGGCTGGTGCCAAGGTGGTTGCTATGAGGTGAGCAGGTGAGAGGACTTTGAGACCAGGTCAGGAGTTGGCAGCTTATGCTTGGTGAGATGGGCAGACATTGGCTTTAAAGTGGGGGCATGACATGATTCGCTTTCCATGCCGGTTAAGCTTAATTGTGTCAACTTGATTGGCCTGAGAGCCACTGAGAGGGTTCATAAAGCATGCTTTGGGGTATGTCCTTGTGGGTCATGAAGGTGTGACCCTGGCACTACATCTGGTCCTTTCCCCTTACTCTCTTACACTGTCCCCGCTCTGCTTCTGGGCCACAGTGAACTGAACAGCTTTGCTCCATCACATGCTTCTGCCATGATGTTCCTGCCACAGAGCCCACAGGCCATGGACTGAATCTCCTGAAACCGTGAGCCAAATTAGCCCTCTGCTTTAAATTACAGGTGTAGGTACTGTGTCCCAGAGATGGTAAAGCTGACTGATACACTATTTGTAAACCATTATGACAACAAATGTGTGAAAAACTGTAGGAAGACAGAAGAGGAAATGTCACAGCACATTTGCCCCACGAGCCATGGACTTGTTTGCCCCACCGCCCCCACCTAAACTAGTGTGGCAGATGACATGGATTATGCTCACTCACTCAGTCACCCACCTTCTGCCCTGCAAGAGACCTGTTAGGTGATGCGGGCACCCAGAGTTCAGCGCCCATCCCAACCTCTGGTCCAGTCTATGCTTGATTAGTGATAACAACTGTGAGGACCCCGAACTGTTGGCGCTTGGCGAAATCCTCATTTCTGGGCAAAATCTCTCAGCAGGAGATACAGGCGCAGCCTCCGATGAGAAGCGCGTGACCCCTGCGTGTACCTCAACTCTGGCTTGATCCCAGCTTCTACGGCTGCAGACGCTGGGGAGCCATGTGACTGCCCAAGTTACCGGCACTGCCCGCACCCTCTTGCTTCTGTTTTTCAGGGTTCGTCTTGGTGGCTCTTAGCTCCAGACACAACAGAGCTCCCTTCCTACTCCTTGGACACGTCTTCATGGGCACACAGAATTAAAATTGCAAAGCACGCTTCGTAAACCCCATGCCTTTGTCATGCGCGTTTGGTATGACACGAGTGCCACAAAACACAGGGGCTCTTCCTTCGAATCCTCTCAGTTTTGGATTTATTATATCAAAATAAAATAAGTTCGTCTGCAAACTGTGTCCTATGCAAAGCTTCCTCCCCCGGTGGGTACCTCTGATCTCTCGACCCCTGCAGAGAGCTCCCACAGCAGATTCCCGGTGTGCATCTAGGCCACTGCATTCAGCATTACTGCTGCCTAACAACATATTAACTCACAGCGCCTGTGAGCCAGGGAGGCACGCGTGCTCCAGCAAGTCCCCTGCAGGGCCACAGCAGGCTGGAATTCAGGTGACATGGCTGCCACCTGATTTCAAGAACAGGGGCCCCTTCCAAATTCACCTATTACTGGTAGAATTCAGGCCTTTGTGATTGTAGGACAGATGCTGTCCAGTCCCAGAGGCTACCTGCTGTCCCCTGCCACGTGGTTCAGCCTGGTCCACAACACACAATTCTTCAAGGCCACCTGGAGAGGGGCTCTGCCACTTCAAATCCCTCTCCAGTGGACCCTCTCTTTCAAGAGGCTCACCTAGTTAGGCCAGGCCCACTCAGGGGAATTACCCTTCTGATTAACTCAAAGTCAGCTGATAAGACAATGATTCTAATTACAACTACAAAACCCCTTTAGCTTTACTATATAAGTAACGTAATCACAGGAGTGGAGTAACATTATACGGTTCAATTATGCAGTCACCCCCAAATCGACACATGCTCAAGTCCTTTCTATAAAGTAGTGTGGTATTTGCATAAAACCTACACATACCACATATACCTTAAATCATCTCTAGATGATTCGTGCAATCTAGAGCAATGCAAATACGGAAATACTTGTGTCGTTCAGGGAATAATGACAAGAAAAAAAATCCATGCATGATCAGTGTACAGTCTCAATTATTTGTTTGAATTTTTTCCAAATGTTTTCTCTAGGTGCTTAGTCGGATCTCTGGGTGCAGAGCTGTGGATGTGGAGGGCTGATTGTGTGCACACGTTCTGTCCCCACTCTGGGGAATTGTCCTGAACACACGAATCTGGGACAGGAGCCGACCACAGTTCCGATCACTTCAATTAGATCGCTTCCCTTTAAAAATGTTACACAATCATGGCAAAGTTTACACAACACAAAGTAAATCTTAACCCCTGGGAAGCATGCAGCTCAGTACAGTAAGGACATTCACACGCTGGTATGGCCATCAGCACCATTGGACTCAGACAGTTTCCATTGTCCCACACTGAAACTCTGTCCCCATTAAGAACTAAGTCCCCGCACGGCTGCCGCAGCCCCTGGCAACCTCCCGCCCCCAGCTTCCTGAGTGTCTGTCTTTTCAAATGTACGTGAGGGCAGAAGCAGAAGCAGGTAGAATAAAAGAGTCTCTTACTCCCTTCTAAGGCTTGCAGTTTTATCAGCCTAGACTTGCTTGTGCACCTCAGAATTAAATACGCATCTAGGCTTGGTCCTCAAAAAGCACGTGTGGAAAATACCCAGTGGGCGGGGGCTGTGAACTCTAGTCGGTCTCTTGGCTGGGCAGCATAGAGAGAAAGAGAAGAGTCAGATGTTAGAAGCAGGGCCCTCTGCTTGATCCTGTCCTTTCCACCACCTCAAACACAGCACGCATTCAAAACAAAACTTCTGCTGGGCATGTTGGTATGTTCCTATGATCTCAGCACTCTTGGAGGCTGAGGCAGGAGGATTCAAGTCTGAGCCCACCCTGGGCAACTTGTAGCAAGACCCTGTTTCAAAACAAAAAATTTGAGAGCAGCTGGAGATGCAACTCAGTGGGAAGCCTGCATTCAATCCCAGTACCACCAAGAAAATCCCCTTCTTTGAACGTCAGTGGTACAGTACATTTTCTTTGACTTAGGAAAGGAACTGAATCCAGGGGAAATGCGGAACCTCAAGCATCTTTTGTGTCTCAATTTCCAAAGAATGAAGTCTGAAATGTCTACATTTTTTTCTAATCACACGTTCCTTGTGTAGACAGAAGTCACATACCAGAAGAAACTAGATTTGCTTCACTACTGTGAGAGTTAAAATCCAAACAGCACAATAAAGAAAAAATCTGCAGTTTTTCTTAGAAACTTCCCTACTCATGAATCCATTGCTACTTAATAGAGTAATAAACATGCCTTTGGCTTCTAACTGAAGTGGTGGGTTTTAGGTAAAAACTCAGTTCTGGGGAACTCGGGTGCAGCTGCGCCCGCAGTGTGAGGGAGCCTGGTTCCCTCTAACTGGACTTGCGTGGATGTCGCTGTGTTTCTGTGCGCTGCAGGTTTCCACAGTTTTGTTCACGCAGCATAATTATTTCCAGACAGGATGCTGGCTCAGATGGCTGCCTCGTTCTTCGTGTGGCTTCGGAGTTTCGAAAGCAAGCAGAGCCAGCGCTTCCCCAGCCCCGCCTTCGGTGCATCCTGGTAACGTGGCGAAGACAAATCCTAGCTGGAAAAGAAGGCATCATCTGAAGCTAAGATAAAGGTTTCCGGAATAAAATAACTTTTTGTTCAAAGCCCAAAACCACACGTGCGGGAGCTATCATTTTCTGTGTGGATGGCAACTCTCTCCTACAAATAGAATAAAGGGGTGATCATGCCAGTGGCCTCTGCTTTCCAATATCCCGTGTTGGGGGGACATTTGCAATGATGGACATTCAGTGATCCAAACTACATTGGTGCACGGTACACAGCAGAGCACAGCAAGAGCTGCTCTGAGACTTGACAGACTGAAGAACCGTGGTGGAGGGACTCTGTCCCCAGCCCTCTGCGGACCCTGGAAGCTCCTGGGACTTCCCAGGCTCCATGGGCACCATGGAGCCGGCTGTGTGACCACAGAAATGTGTTGAGTCGTAAAGAACTTGTATTTGCATTGGTTTGCCTCCTGGGATTTGGTTTTAAATAGCGAAACAAACACAAACTCCAGAACTTATTGCTTTCAAAGAAAAAGAAAGAATGGGGTTTATTTATATTGCCACGTCAATACTTTGCATGTACTTTAAGGAGAAAGAAAACACCATTAAAAATGAGGAAATACGGGGCTGGGGATTTAGCTCAGTGATTAGAGTGCTTGCCTTGCAAGCACGAGGGCCTGAGTTCGATCCCC